>CM063246.1:7171601-7214572 GCA_032158295.1 Pycnopodia helianthoides
CTTTTTTTCTCTTTTCTCTATCGCCCCGGACACCTTTAAAATGGTCACGTCGGACTTGCTTCCTGGGTTCTCATCACCTGAAAATTTAAAAATAAAAACAGTAGATAAATTAAAATAATGGTTTCCCCGGGAATAGCCATTGCACCCTCGCACAACCTATAGCACGTGAAAGGGGCCTCAGCATTTGACCTTTGCTCGTCAGCCAAAAGGTCATACAAGTGCCAAGCTTGCTTCTCATTTTGGTACTTTGTTTCCCATCTTTTTGTTAAAATTTTTGTGTCTCATCAAACTGCTGTGATCTTGATGAAATTTTGTAGCATGTAAGTAGTGCACTCGTTCCTGAATACTGAAAATTTAAACCAAACCACATAATGGGTGGACACATAGGAAATACCCATGGAAGTCATAATTGGTAAATACCGTACCATTCAATGTTGTAATGGTTGTTTTTTTTTTTTAAGAACGTTAGTGTTCACCAGCCAGAATGTAGTCCAACACTGGATTCTGGATGAATATTTTTCGATACAGTATACAAAAAATTTACTGGGCCCCAAATAAAGGTGTGTCATCCTGTTTTCCCTGAAGACACTTCACTCCCTTTAAAGAAAATCTGAAGGACAAAGAAGACCGATAAAAAAATCTAAATCACATCTTTTTTAAAATATACACGATATGACCTTTCATCATTACCTTCACTAGTTTCTGTTGCTGTATTTTCGATGGTGCAGATTTGTATTGGAAAGTCGGGCAGGATCCTCAACAGTTTGGGGAGTTCCAGGGAACGAAAAACCTGAGGCAAAGGAAAAGCAATTTAAAAATTTGTGCATGACTTGTTTGATGTTACGTAAAGGGACGGGGAAAAAACCAAATTTTAACGGAAAAGACAAATGGTTGGAACAATTTTCATAGTACAACAAACCCTTTCCCACTACGGGAAAACACAAAAAAAACTTGAATGAAACAAAATATGGTTCAGGGCCGTAAACAAAGAATGTGACATTAAAAAACAAAAAAAATCCCCACCTACCACCCTATTTTTTTCTGGCCCGTTGCGCCATGGAGTCCCCCCATGTTGCGCCAACATAACAATTTTTGTTGTCGAACCCTTTAAAAAATGTACTTTTTTTGGTGTAAAATGTAAATATTTTTTCCAAAAGGGGGGACTGGCCCATTAAATTTTTGCAGGGGGGGGAGGCTAATCGACGCTAAAAATTTGGGCACCCTGTTTTTCAATCCAAGAAAAATTTGGGACACCCGTTTTCAATCCAGTAAAAATTTGGAACCCAATCAAATTTTTGGCTAAAACCTGCCGGGAAACAAAATTTTATTAAATGAGTTCATCAGGATTGTTTGGATTACATTGTAAAAAATTTCCCCCGGTCTGTCCAACGGGAAAAGTGTCTTTTGGGGGTCAAAAGGTCAAATTCAAAGCCGTTTTGATTGTATACCAAGGGAAAATGGGGGAAACAAACAAAAAATTACCTGTACAAAAGTGGACAGACCCTTTTGAAATGGATACATTGGGGTTTTGGGGGGACATTAGCAAATTTCACACCGGGTTTTCAAATACAATGGAATTTGACACCTTTTTGAATGTGAGGTTTTCATAAATTAGGCATCAAAAAAAAATAAATTTGACCTTAATGATGCCCCTTTTAAAAACCCTCCTACTGTCAGTGATCTTGGCAACATTTTCCATGAGTTGACCAACCATTTGAAACCATTCGACTCCCAAAGGTTTTTTACAGGGCACAACTGTGCACAGAACAACGGGTTTACTGTGTACGCTTTCCCTCATGGTATCTTTTTTTCAGGCTGGCATAGTTGATCATAAAACAAAACCACTTGAATGGTATTAAAGGGTCGACACCCAGAGGGAAAGGAATATACAGACATACTTCAGTATGAATCAGGAGTTTGTAAGAGACTGCAGGGCTAGCTTGAAATTTACCCGTACCACAGCCCAGGCCAGTGTTTTTTATCATGCACTTCGTCCCGGGTAAACTCATCTTGAAAATTTGGCGGTCTTTTTTTGTTCAAATGTTGACTTTCATCTGAAAATTATCTTTCAATTTTGTGGAGAAAATGAAGAATTCTTACCCATAGGCCAAATGAGATAAATCTTCTCTTTGTTAAAATTTTTTAACATTTTCAACGTATAGGACAATTTTTTCTTCTCCGTTTCCGCTCTGGTCTTTTTAAAAAAAAAAAATCGGGTCCTAAATATTATAAACACAACCCTTCCACTTATGGATATTCAGCCCAAATTCCAGCCCCTGGACGCACGGCCAGCGATTTTTTTTTTCGCAGCAACTTCCAAAAAGTCAACAGTTAAGAGATAGGGGTTTCTTCCCTATCCCCTTTAAAGTTATTTCCCCAGCCGACGGTGCTGAGAAAATAAATTTGCGTACGGGCCAAAGGGCCCAATTTTGGGGGGCCCCAAATTTCCCCGGCGCAAGATTTTTAGCTCAAAATTTTTACCCGGACCAAAAATTTACAAAACCAAATGATAAAGAGAAAGAACTTCAACAAAATAAACATAAAACTGTTTCTATTTGAAAAAAAAAAAGAGGGAATTTAAACTCACTTGTCTTGTGGGATTAGTTTAAGCCTATATTTTGAACCAACAGAATTGAATGGTTTTACCAACTCATAAATCCACATTTGAACATCATTTTTTTTGTTAAAGAATTTCACGGGGGTATTTTTATTCAAATGAAAAAAACAAAAACTGCCGACTTGAAATTTGTCGTGATTTACTGGGCCCCAAGCAAAACCCCGGCCTCGGTCGGCGGTCCATGTCAAATTTGAGCCCTGACGAAAGGAGAGTTAGGATGATCCACGCTCTCTTCCCTCACCTCCCCTCCCGATAAGGGACTTTATAAAGGACAAACACTCAAATTGGGGCCTCCAGGAACTGGGGCCCGGAAAAAAAGCCACCTCTGGGCTGTTGGGGCACGATAAAGAGCTGTAAGGGCATTCTTCTCATGTCACCTTCTGAGATAGTTTACGAGCCGGGGGCCGCGCTGTCCGTGATGAGCTCGTCATTTTCGAGAGTTGAAGCGTTTGATTCCATTCCACAGTACACAAGCAACTCGCAATTTTAGCTTGTATTGCTCTGTGAAGTAAACAAAATAAATTTTAAAAAAGGTAATACAAATTTTTTATGATAAAAAACCTAATTGTTTAATTTTTTTCGAAACTAAATTATAAAGTTTATACCAAACCATTTATTTTGTGAAAATATTTCCCTCTGAAATGAAGTCATATTTTTTTTGAAACTGTATCTGAAAAACCCTTTTTAAAAAAATGCAAAACTGATTTTGGTTGTTACAACAGGCAGTATCGTCTCTTCACTTTTCAAAAAAAATAATGTGGTATCGATACCAAACTAACACTTAAAATGACTTTTCGAATGCTTTCTTTATTGACCATAAAGCCATCGAATAGCTTTTAAAAAAATTAAAAAAGCCAAACTACCAAATAACTTTTCAATTTTTTGACGGGGCCCTGCTCATTTTTGCTTAGCAGACACTTTGTTTTTGCAACAATACTTTCTGCTTAACACTCAATATATTGGGGCCGAGGCTAGTTAATGCATGCTTTGGTGGAGGTCTGCACGTCGTTGTGAATTAAAACTGTAATATAGCCACTAGAAATTAATTTTTTGTGCAGTACAAACTTTAAGACCGACAAGAACTGGGGTCAGGGACAACGGGGGGGCATGGGGGGGGCCCAAACCTTTTATAATGACAAACCTGTTTCAAAAAAGGGATGTATTTTGGAGCAGTTTACTGTCCACGGGCAAACTTCCAAAAAAACCAAAAGAGTCCCCATCTGTTAACAAAGCCGCAATGTACCCCCCACAACCTACCGACACAGGGTCCTTTAAAAAGGTTTTTTTAAACAGCCACGCGCAAAAGAGTTGTACTGATGGCTCTTCCGCAAAACGGAATCCCACTTGAAATAACGAATCAAGTAAAAGGGAGGGGGGTCTTATAAAAAGGGCGACTGTACAAAGGGGAAAAATGACTCACATCACAGAAGGTTTTTGATAAATATTGTTATTAAATAAACGCTAGATTACAGACATCTGACAGCGGATAATGTGTTGAAAGTTATCAAGCTTGGAAAACTAGATTTTTTTTGCTGTGAATAAAGTTTTTAAAAAAACCTGAAGCGGGAATGGCTAAAAATTTAAACCCAAATAATATAAAAAAACTCAAAAACAAAATTCCGATGATTTTCATTTTTTTCCCCAAAAGGGGGGCGCTATTTAGGACAACAGCCAGAGAGAAAGGAAGTTCTGATTTTTTGACTTTAAAAAAAAAAACAACTCCCATTTCGGTTATTAAAATTTTTGATGCGCCAACTGCAGTTGACACCCCATCCTCACAACAAATTTTTTAAAACTCAAAAAAAATTCACCTGAAGTCTGTACCATGAGAGGGCCGTTTTTTCAGGGTGGCAACTGACACTTTTGGTTGTACTTGTGACAAATTTTCAGTTCCGTCTTCGAAATTATGCTTTTTTCGATTGAAGAGTGACATTTCGATGAGAACGTCCCAAAACCCCACCTTTTTGGCCATGCATTTACATTTAGAGTCAGGACAATGGCTATGCCAGTGCGGGGGGATGTGGATGTGGGGGGGGGTTTTTTTTGGTAATATTTTATCTGCTGTGTTTAGCCACATCCGATATCCCAGGGGATTCCAATCACTGACACACAAAATGGTAAGTATTTTTGTGGTTAAAAAATGTAAGGGTGGAACTAAATCAATAAATACTGTGCGCGATTTTTGAATTATCACTTTCTATATTTTTAAATTAAACAAAGTCATTTTAAAAATTGTAACAAGTGAAGGATTGCAGACTAAAATGTACACCAAAACCTTCCAAGATGTCGGGAAACACTCTCAAATGATTACAATTAAAATAATCACGGTGGGCAAAGAAGATTTAAAAGGATTAAAACAACCAACGACACAGAACTAAAAAAAAATGGAGCAGCTCACAAAAGAGCGCCCTCTTTTAAAGGAACATTTCAAATTTGGTTTTTGCTAACAAAACAGTTGCTTGCAGTGTAAGCCTATGTAACCACCATAAACTGACAAACCTGTAAAGTTTGAATCGATCGGCCACTGGGTCACGAGAAAAATGAAAAAAGATTACACATTTGCATGAAACAATAGATTCAACAAAAGAAAAAACGCTCCTGACGATAAAACTCCAATCGGAACATTTTTTTTTTCATTTTTTATCAAAATGCATTTTTCAGACAGAAATATTTTAAGGGGAGTTTTCTACTATCATCATCATTAGACCCTTCAAGTTTATTAAATCTGTGATCAAAAAGTATATTTTACAAGTTTTTTCTTACCAATTCTGTAATGTTCCTTTAAAAAAATTTTCGTGAATCGTTAATTTGAATACTTCCCCTCATTGAATTTGCTTTTCAGAAACCACGTCAGGATTGGGAGGGGGGGGTATCTTCATCAAGGGCCGGATAGAAAACCTCGCGGGAGGGAAAGGCGGCAGCTGCATTGGTAACGGCATCCGAGCAACGCTGAGGTGGGGTGTCGCCACAGGTTTCCCACAGCAACCCCTGGGCTGGCGACCCATCGGTGGGCACAGTTTTGCAGGGACAGGGTCCATGTTTAACGAGGAGTTTTTAAATTTTACCAATGAGTGAAACCGTCTTTTTGTGTGTGAATCTTAAAATTGGGTGCCACATTGAATTCTGATAACATTGTGATCCTTAGGGCTTTGCCATTTTCTGTGGCCTATTAGTTTGGTTTGGGGGAGGGGCTTTTGGTTGTATGTGAGGATGGGTACGAGTGTGTGTGGTTGGGGTTGGAAGTAAAACAAAATATACATAGATTGTATGGGTGGCTTTGCTTTGGCAGGAAAACCATGTTGTCCGTCATTAAGGTGGGTGTTAATGCGTTAGAAATGAAAAGTACACGCCGTCACAAGCACATAATTCCAGGGCGCCGTACTACTAAGGCGTTATCTGTTAAAAGTTTGACGCATTCTTTTGTGTGTATTTCCATTTAAACGGTTGACGCTCTATGCATTGTGCATATGGCATGACTGGACACACCAATTCAGGCCCGTTTTTCAGATTTTTCTAAATGATCTGTTTTCCCCACTGTGGCCTTCAGCTGTATTGTATTCTGGGCGTCTAGTGAAGATCACTTCGATTTGTAACGTCACAAACATCAAAAAGGATTCAGTTACCCCCTCCCCCCCCCACCCCCCCCCCCCCCACTCCCCTTTAGGGACACGGGCATCATTATGGGGCTGATGTACGGTGTATTCAGACATGCGTTTTCTCATTTTATATTAGTTTCCTGATTTAGGATTTAAAAAATAAAGTTCGCTTGGAGCCTTCCAATGTTCTTGAAAGAAGTAAAGCAATCACAAAAGGGAGAGAAGACATAGTCCACTCATTGTGTGCCGAACCTGTAGTTTTGTCTTTGGTGATGCCAGAGTCTGTAAACCTTTGAATGTAACATTGGGCGGTTCAAATATCTAGAATTAGGGGGAAAAACCAGGCAGCAAGCCATTTTTCAGGGATGTTCACCTTCATCAATCTCACCCCTGTGTAGTGTACACAAGGCCTAAGATGGTTGGCTGAGTGGATGAATGCCTAAGGTAGCTCAAACATAACCCTGTAAATGTTATCAATTGCAAGAAGGGGCCCAATTTTCATAAAAGCATGTAAGCATCAAAAGAATTTTGCTAAGCACATAAAATAATCTTTGCTAAATCTTTTTAGAAATATATTTAAAAAACTTAAATAAGTTTTGAAACTGTTTTTGTTGAAATGTGAGGAAAAAAAAACACATAAGCCATTTTGAGCTATGGTGGACATTATAATTATGGCTCTATTTATTATTAGGCTTGGGTAAATTTGTCATGTAGACCTTTCTATTGTGATAAACAAGCCCTGCTGGTTAGCATAGACAGCCGAAGTTAGTAAAACAATTCAGTTGTTTTTAAACAGATGTTGCGACCAAGTTCAAAATTGCTGCTTTGTTCAATTTTAAAGAAATATATCTCATGACTGGTTGCTTTGTTTCCAAACAAATTCAACACTCATTTTGAATAGACTTGTTGTTAACGTTTTCACAAACTGTGGCTGTATGTTTGTGCCTTTGCATTAATGGCTTCCCATAGTCTTGCAACGTTGGTGGCAAAAACTTGGGCTTTGATGTTGCAATAGGAAAGGTCTATACACTCAACCAAACAGGTACTCCTATAGACGATGTGACCTGTGACATCCATGTTTACAAAAGAGCCACAGAAGCCTGGACTTCTGCAGGCACGATTTGTACACAGCTCAAATGGAAGAAAGCATAAAATCTTAAATCTGATATTTTTATGGAGAATGCACTGTCTAATTCTTAATCAACTTTTGATATGATGAAAAGGGGGCACAATCTAAAAAACTTGTTCCAGCCTTTAACTTTCATAACTCTTGGTTTTTGTGGGAAATTTGACACAAAATGTCAAACTTTCCCATAGGACCAGTGTAGTATCTTGCCTGCCAGATACTTCAAAGAATGTACAGGGTCACTTATTGTAAAACAACGTTACATGGTCTATAGTGGCTACCATGTCTCAGAAACGGGCTAATTGAGACTTGATGGTTAAACTCTGTGTAGGGGGCATTTATGTACTGACGCACAAAGACCTTACTTGAAATATGTCCACATTTCAGTTTTTCTTTCTCTTCTGGGCCCAATTTCATGGGAGCTGCTAAGCACAATCATTTGCTTAGCATGAAATTTCTTCATGATAAAATACAGAATACCAACAAATTTCCACATGATTTTCGGGATGAGCACAAAACAGCTGAATACCAGTAACAAAGGGCAATATTCAACACATGGAAATTTGGTTGGGGTAACTGTTTTTTTCAAGGAAGAAAATTTCATGCTAAGCAAATTGTTGTGCTTAGCAGCTCTATGGACATTGGGCCCTGATTGTAACAAATAAATTGACACTTGAGTTGAGCTTCCTTTTTTGAGATTCACAATATTGCATCTATGTTTTCACAGACAATTTGTTTTTATGGAGATGCCCACTGTCCAACCCTTTTATACTCAAAAAACATGTTGTAGGTTTCAATGTAGAAATGATGCCAAAGGATATTTGTCATCCACTGGGCCTGATACTTCCCATGCTCCTGGGGCTGATTTCACATAAGAGTTAAGGACCGATCTTAAACTGTGTGTTGATGTTAATTGCTTATAGCAAAGTTCTGATGTCACAACACAAATCATCATCTTAAGATGAGTCTTAGTGCTGTGTGAAATTGAACCCTGGTCTTGTTTATGGAAATTGCAAATAAACCCAAAAGATTGGACTCTTGTGGTATGCACCAGCTAACCATGGATACATCCCTTGATCTTTAAGTTGATATTGTACGTAATATTTGCGAATTGAGGTTATGATCGAGCAGCAACAGCCTCATTTACAAGTCATTTACTGGAAATATGATGCATTTTGTTTGTGGACCTGTGAACGTGGTTCAAATAAAACTTAGATCTGAAAAGAACTACCTGCGTGGAGGTTAAGAAAATCTCAGGTCGTAGTTGGGGAAGCAGGACAGTTCTTGTCAGAACTAAGTATATAGTCTCCCGAATTCTGAATCTACTCTGTGGCAGTAGAATTAATTAGCAAGACAAGGTTCTCAAGGATAAAATATACGCAGCAGAGTAGATTTATAACTCGTGCGCAAACTGAATGTATATTGATAACCTCATATGCAATGCCTCGAAACCCACAAAAATAAATGTGTTCATGTTTGCTGTAACTCACTCTGGTGGTTCTACAGTGTAAAGTCTCTCATTTGCTTGACTGCCAATAGTTCTTGCAAGCAGCCTGTACACTTTGTGGCCACTAGAGAGGACAAGCGGTGTACTAATCTCAAAAAGAGATGTTGCTGGAAACATAACTTAAACTAAAGTTAGGAGTGGTTTTGTTTTTATTGGCCAATACGCACTATTAGGGAAAAATATCACTAGGCAACAACTTAGTTGCTAATTAAAAAGTACGTTGTATATATTTCGAGTTTGATTTTTTTATTATAAGATTTAAATAGTAAGCATTTATTTCTATTTTATGTGAGGTTGGTTTTTTAACGGCTAATTTTATTTGTACATATCTCTTGTCGAGGGTACTTAGCTTTCGCAACAAATATTATACTCCCCTTTTTAATTAAATGAACTTTAAATAACCTGGCTTTTTTTCAAGAAAAAAACAGTATCCACTCTTTATGCAGTTGATGTCTCGAAACCATGACCAACTTCTTTCAGGGCCAAATTTTAATTGCTGATAATCTAAAGCAGAAAACTCTTCTTAATAATGTTGTGCTTGCAAAAATAGGCGGGCACCAATCAAAGAATGTGAATGTGACTGGTTTAATTTGGCTGGTCCTTATCTAAATAAGCTTTATTTAGTTGTCCCCGCTACTTGTTATGCTTAAGAGCTTTATGAAATGGGCCCTGGGCCTAATTTCATAGAGCTGTTTAAAGCATAACAAGAGTTTAGCAAAATAAAGTTTTTGCTTACCGGTAGGTTACCACCCAAAAAATACCAGTCACTTTGGGAAAAATCTGTGATGGTATCCTGCTTATTTTGCTAGGCAGAAAATTTTTCCCAGCAATATTTGCTGCTTAGTAGCTTTAAAAATTGGCCCGGACTTTATGTGCGTTTCATATTTAAATTTATAATGTGGCATGGTGAAGGATAGGTCAAGAAGCACCTTGTAAAAAAAAATTAAAATTTAAATTTAAATTTTAGGGAAAAAAACCAAAACTATTCTTCAAAATTTTTAACAGGGAAGCTTCTAAACAAACCATTTCGGGGGCCCAAATTTTTATATACAAAAAATATTGCATCAAATTGCAGGATACCAGTCCCACAGGGAAAAAATGTAATGGTATTTTTGCAGTAATCTTTATTCTTGTCCCCCCCAACATTTATCTTTGTGTTTAAAGCAGCCTAGGGAAGTGGGCCCTAAGTAAGGACTTAGTTAAAGCAATCTAATGAAAGTACTTAGTTCCAGTTGAGAGAATGTTTAGTACGGCAGGTGGGATTGTGCCTTTGGATACAGGGGTCGAATTTTGGACCGTCGAGGAGTCACCCAGAAAGATATTTGGGCTATAGGGCCATTGTAGGGTTTTTTTTTAGTTTTAAAAAAAAGGGTGCCCCTTGTTTTTTTTATACAAAATATATTTTTTCAAAGGACAACTCTGGGATGGCCTCTAGCCAAACGTCTTTTCATCAGTTTTGATCACATATCATGGTGCCAAAAGCAATTCCTGTATCATCAAAGCAGTCCCCCCCCCCAAAAAAAATTCCCCCATCTGCCCCCTCAGTATAAAAAAAAATTTGGAAATTTGTATTCGAAATTGATGTTTGTTTCTTTTCAGTTACTTTAAAAATATTATGAACTTCCAGAAAGGTTTTTATCCATTCATGTTGTTTTCTTTTTATTGAAAAAAAATTAAGAATGTTATCTTGATTTGTACATTGAGCAAAAATTTAAATCTAATGGGCATTGTATTATATTTTATATTAAAATAAAGAAGTTATTTTGCAAGGTACCCTCAACCCAAATTTATTTTTATGCCAGCGTAGAAAAAAAAAGTACTCGCACAATGGGGGTAGACTTTGAGGGAATTTCTTTTTTAAATTGGCATTGGAGTTCGTTGGGTTTAAAACAATATTTATTTTTAAACTTTATTTGTAACCCTTGTGTGGTCTGCGGGAAAATAAAGTTGCAGTTTAGTTTTTAGGTTTTCATAATAACAGTAGTTCTTTGGGTTTACTTTGTTTTCAGTGTTTTAGGGGGACCAGAATACAAAAATTCTAGCCAAAAGGGGTGCACCTTTTTTTTAAATTTAAAACCCGTTTTCATTTCTCTTCAAAAAAGCCCCTTTTCAGCACTTATATTTCCATTTCCCTTTTTTTAATAAGAATATCTGATGCAAGTGTTTTTGCTCTGTAAAATTTTAATCTCAAAAGCCGATTTTTAAAAAGTTGGGGCGTGGGCATTACCCCCCTTCCCCCAGGCGATGCATCCCCCGCCCCCCCCTTTTTTTATGCAACTGTCAAATTTGTGTTCCGCTTGGGTTTGTCGGGCAAAGGTGATAAGGGATTTGTTATAGAGTAATCACAACATGGTAGAATCGGAAGCATAAATATTTACATATTTGCCCCGGGGGACTGCATGGTATAAAGTAAATGGTAAAGGACATGGAAAAAAATATTCTTGAAATATTTTTGCTAGAAATGAGTTAAAAATGGGTTGATATTGTGATTTAAAAACCTGTTGTTTTAAAAAAACATTAGGTTTTTTCTCACTATTTTCTCGCGACTACAATGACGTTTGGGGCTTCACAGTTTTGTTGTTAAATGTATATGTTGGGTCACTATGTGCGGATATTGGTCTTTGCAATAATCACCAATGTGTTCGCTGATGCTTACAGGTGTGCAGTGTTGTGACTACACCCGGTGGCTCAAACCAGCCACTGCCAAAAAACACCAGAGCAAACCCCTTTCTTATCAAAAGTTAAGTGGGTTCTAATCACAAAACAAAACAGGACCTATGGCTTTACGTCCATCAAATTTTACAAGCAAATAATCTTTAATTGGCTTGCTTAAGGACAAAAGGGTGTCAAGGCCCCGGGACCCCGAACCCACACTCTGCTGCTCAGAAAACACTAAAACTTGAGCGCAGTGCATTTGCCCGCTTGACCCGCCCACGCCCTAACAAAACCTTGACTTACGAAAGTTATATTCCCCTAGGTAAAAAATTTAATCAAACAAGTTAACGAAATGGAGAATAATGGTAAAAAGGACATTTGGGTTAAAGGTTAACTTGAGTTTCCATAAAATTTTATTAGAAATTTTTTAAATGGGAAAGGGTGCAAACCACAAAAACTTCAGCGGGTTTGCAAATGTAACAATAAGTGTTTACAGTGTTTCTTGTTAAAAAGTACATTTAATCAAAACATTTATGAAAACGATTGGACATAAAACATTGCCCCGCTCAAAGAAAAAAAAAAAATTTTGTAGTTTTTTATATTTTTTTTTTTTAAAAAAAAAATCTGTTATAAATATAAATCGAAAAAAAGTATTGTTTATAAAAAAAAAATTTTTAAAAGTTGGCTTTAATCAAAAGAGAGTGTTGTGTTTCTCTAAACGATAAAAAGTGGGAAGTTTTTTTTTGTTTTTAATGCATCAAATTTAGTCTTTTTTTATGTGCATCATTGCAGATTGTTTGGGGTTTCGTTCATGCCCTCAGGGTTTTAAATTTGGGTTTTTGTATTTTCCCTGTGACAAAAGCATTTTTTGCATTTGGTTTATACCCCTTTGTATCCCACATTGTATCAAAATCAGAGAAACTATCAAAAAACTTCAAAATACAGTTTCTTACCCCCACCCCCCCCACCTCTCCACAATTCTTTGTGAAATCAACTTGGATTTTGGGGGCAACCCATACTGGGAATTCCTAATCAGGAAATGACAAACAAGTTCGGTAAAGAAATTTAAGGTCCCAAGCGGTTTATGTCTCATTCAAGTGTAATTGTAATGGACTTTTTTCACAAAAAAATTTTGGGATTTATAAATATACACATGTAGTGTAATATCCTTTTGGGGGGGGGGGTGAGGGGTTTGTTTCATAAACCCTTTTAAAAGTGCCTGTAAATATGTCCACAAATTATTGAATAAAAAAATTCCTCTTCAAATGATTTAAACCGGAAACTCCTAAAAGCTCATTTTCAATGTATCTAGTTTATTCCTGTAAAATTACTATAAAGGAACCGGTCTTCATGAAACCTATGTCCGCAAAAACATGGAAATTTTGATAATTAATTTTTTTTTTCAATTTTTTTTCCCCCTATTATTTATTTAGCCCCTTAGTAAACAAACAAAATATGTTTTGCGCGGTTTTCACAAAAGTAGGCAGGAACTTGTACTTTTCAAAACACTAAAGGTTCAATATTTATTTTGTTCATTTTTTTGACCAATTGAATACTGTCTGCCACACTTGCCATTTGGGAGTCACTTGACATAAAAACTTATGGTGAGCATGTAAAAAACCTTGGGAGCGAAATATTCCCATACACTGTATAAACTATTTCAATTTTTGCCTGCTGTGGACAGGTCCATGTTTTTTGGTACACCCTCGGGGCAAAATGGGACCCTCGGCTTTCGCCTGGGTGCCGTTTTCCCCGAGGGTGTACAAAACCCATGGACCCGTCACGAGGTAACAATTGGTTTTTTTATACCTTGTCTTGAATTCCAGTAAATTTTCCTATCTAAAGGACTCAGTTTCATCGAAACGATTATAATCGCGATTTCCCTTTTCTGCACGAAAGTTGTACGACGCGCGCGTGCTTGAGAGGAGAGTGGTACTTTGGGTATTTTTTGCCCGCCAGTGGGTCGTTGTGCGCCAAAAAAAAATACAGCATTCAAGACAAAAGGTATAAAAAAGGGACACTGACCCCCAAAAATTGGGTTTTTGCAACCGATTGTTGTGATGATGGTGTTAAAGGGGAATTGGGTCAATACAGGGTTAGAGCAAGTTCCCAGTGCGGTCCTTTTAGTCGACCATTGGTTGATTTCGTCTGGTACCCCGGATGTATTGAATGCATAGGTAACCATGAACATTGACCAGTGGTTGACAAATGGTTGCCACCCGAACTTGTCTTAGGGTTTTTTGTGAAGTACTTTTCTTTTTCTCGAAGTCAAAAACTTCATAACATTCTCAGGGTTTTTCTGTACGGTATCAACTATTAATAATTACTTTTTTAAACCACCATGTTTTATTTTAAATGGGTTAATAAAAATGCTTGTTTACTTTCAAATTAAAAGGCAGTGCCCAGCAGCTGCAACAGCACACAAAAGGGTTTTAAAAAAATTACAATTACAATACGGTCTTCACCCTGTTTGAGTTTAATTCTCACGGGCGATATTTTTTAATTTTTTTGCGGTCAATTTCAGCAACAACTTTTTAGATTCCGCATTTTGCCCTTATTTTTATCGAACCAAAAGGGGTTTTTTTTTTTGCTACATTGCTTCAATTTTGCTTTCGTTTCAAACGATTTTTTTTTCTCACTAGGTTCGTTTTTTAGTCATTCAAAATTTTTTTATTTTTTTTGACCTTTCTATTTTCAATGTCCCCCCCCATCCCCCCCCCCCCCCCCGGGTTTTTTCGAAACAATTAGTTGAAAAATATGGAAGCCCAATTTAAGCAAAACAAAAAAAGATAGTCACAGTTTGCAACAATGTAAAAAAATATTCAAAAATAGTGTTGGATTTGTGGGAAACAAGGCAACATATATTTATTTTATTTGAAAGTTTGCAGGAAATTTTAATTTGGTTACAACATCCGTTGACCATTGATTTTTTTGTTACATTTGGCTAATCTTATTTAACCATGTGAATACTAAGCTGCAGAAGTGATTAATCCTTTTTCCGGTTGAATGCTGATGCAATGGAGCATTCATTTTCAAAAAAAAAACTGAATGAGCTAGGTGTTGATTTCAATGAGTTTTTTGTTGAAATTGGCCGAGAAAATCTTTAGTATAAAAAAAATATTTTTTAAATGAATGAAAATTGAAATCAAATTTATTATAAATGTTATTTTACTTTTACGAAATTGAGCGGCAATGTATGGGGTGGCATTTGATAAGCGTTACTAAACTGCCGTTAAAATAAATTGTTCACTCGTTGTCGTATCTATATACAAATTTTAAATTTTTGAAAACAAGTTTTTACAAAAAATACTTGCGAGGTCATACATAGACTGAGAAATGGCCCCGTTTCATTTAACTTATGCATCTAGGTTAAATGAAACAGGGCCATGTCTCATCCCCTTTCTAAAAACATCTTTCAATGTACAATACATCATTGTTTTCCAGAAAATATCTAATTCACTCCCACTCACTTCTAGTTATCTGTACAAATTTCATTACACTTTGGTGATTGTCTTTCAAATCAAATGTCAAACACGGGTTTTTTTTGTCCGTGGTTTTGTGTGCATTATAGTATAGTTAGAGCCAATGCCCAAACTGAGGTTTGGAGAAGACCCATTTTGTTAACAACACAAGATTCATTTTGCACTCCTGTTTGTTTTTATCATCATTATTTCATACATATATATTGTGCATTGAGTGTTAGGCTTTTAAACTGACCATAAAGTAATATAAATTAACCAAAGCAAAATTGTTTGAATTTTGCCAAATTGAAATGGGTTGGAGCTGTCTCATCCACTTCAAGACACTGGACACCTTTGGTAATTGTCAAAGACCAGTCTTCTCACTTGGTGTATCTCAACATATGCACAAAATAACAAACCTGTGAAAATTTGAACTCAATTGGTTGTCGAAGTTGCGAGATAATAATGGAAGAAAAAACACCCTTGTCACACGAAGTTGTGTGCTTTCAGATGCTTGATTTCGAGAACTCAAGCGTGAGGTCTCAAAATCAATTCAAATATTTTACTGAGAAATTACTTCTTTCTCAAAAACTAGGTTACTTCAGAGGGAGCCATTTCTCACAATGTTTTATACTATCAACAGCTCTCCATTGCTCATTACCAAGTAAGTTTTTATGCTGACAATTATTTTGAGTAATTACCAATAGTGTCCAGTGCCTTTAATGGCCATACCAAAGATTGTTTCAGTTTCTGGTCCTATTAAGTGACCACTTGCATCGACGCCACACGTGGCTACTGTCCGACCATAGTCTACCATTTTGGCCGTCAAAATTGTATGTCAAGATATATTGCGAGTCTAAACTGCCCGTGCATCGCCTAAAATGCACCCTGCACAGTAACACACAGGGAATCTGACTCCCAAAATGGCACGAGCCAAGATTTATTGTGAGATGACAAAAGGCAAATTTGGGACAATATATACAATAACAAATTCACTCTTCATCCACAACTAAAACTGGCCAAATCTTTAAGTTTACACACACCCCCATTCAAGTCGGCTTAGGCAACGTCTGAATGATTTGGCTTCGGGCAGTGGCTACGGCCGGAACGCCCAAAAGTCCTATTCTCCAATGTTGTCATTGCAGCCAACGGTCATTAGTCGTAGCCGAAGTCACTCGATTGGACAGGGCTTTAGTGAGTTTCTTCCCTCCCTTTTACCTCTGTGGACCCCGGCTGTGGTTCAAATCCCGCACCGGAGCCCAACATGTGAATTGGGTTTCCAGCCCCTAACCCATTTTAATCTTGGGGTTTTTCTCCCCAAAATGACATTTCTTCATCTTCTCTACACGTATCTTAAGTATCTTACAGTGCAAGGTTTCGTTACCCGTTAGATATAATACTAATCAACATGTGAATTAGGTTTCCAGTCCCTAACCCATTTTAATTTGGGGGTTTTTCTCCCCAAAATGACATTTCTTCATCGTCTTGACAAGTATCTTCACTGTTGATCTTACAGTGCAAGAATTCGTTACCCATCAGATATAATACTAATCAATATGAATAATAATAATAATGCAGGCACATGCATTCATACCCATTGCAAGCGTTGGCTTTACTATTTTAGCCACGAGCAGATAAAGAGGTCAGAGGGAATCGTTTCTCCAAATGTTATACACTATCAACAGCTGCAGTGCTTTTTATCAAGTCAGTTTTTATTGCCATTAATTTTTGGAGTAATTACCAACGGTAAACCCTCCCTTTATAAGTGTAAACATAGAGGTTCACAGATTTGTACATAACTTAGATTGTATAAAGATGGTCATGGGGGAAAACCCTCCCTTAAAATAGTTCCTTGAAATGCAAAGGGGCATTTTTAGGCATGATGGACACATCACTGGGCAGTATTTGGTTTGGGTAAGTTTGTCTGTATACACCCAAACCAAACAGTGCACTCCTATAGTGTCCGCCATTTCTCAAAAAGGCTAACAGTTTTTTCCGGAATGAGTAAAACAATTAGAGCCCAATGACCGATTGAGCTTAAACTTTCACAGGTTTGTTTATGTCATGTATATGTTGGCTCCACATACAGTGTGGATACTGGTCTTTGACAATAACCACCGTTGTCCATGTGCTTTAGGGCATTCATACAGCTTAAATCCAAAGACAACTAATGCATACTTCAATTTTACAGGATAATTATACAGGATAATTATACAATTAATTGGTTAACAAACATTGTTACAATAGGCACTGTTTTAAAAATACAAAGGCACAAAGGTTTCCATGGTTACTGGAATCTTCACTGTGGGGTACAGAGTTCGGCCAGGGGCAACAGTTTAGAGATTTGTAAATCTGAAAATGTTGAGTCCGAGGATGCGAAGACGATGTTAGAAATGTTCTCAGAAGACTGTCAGAATGAAGAGGTGACAGCAGACTTTACCAGTTAAGCCAATAATAAATGGAAATAATGCCAATGCTCAGAACTGAAGTAAACGATGAAAAATTACCAGGGCCAAAATTTCATAGAGCTTCTTCAGCAGGAAATATTGCTGAACAGTTGCCTGCTAAGCAGAAATGAGCAGAATACCGGTCACAAGTTGCACATGTGACATGGTATTTGGTTGGTAACCTTATTCTGGTAAGCATACTTTTGTTGCGCTTAGCTATTTTTTGTGTGCTTAAGCAGCTCTATGAAATCGGGCCCTGGTACGTCTTGTGCCACCTAGCGTTTTACAGTCCCCCAACTGATAAGTATTAAGCCAGGGAAGGATTTCAGGAGAAAGTAATATTCTGCGTACCAGTGGTAAAAAATTGGGGGGGGGCAAAAGCAGGGGGAAAAGACATAACTTGAAAGGGGGCTTTTGATGTATCAGACCATTCATTAGTGCATTATTTTTATCATTTTGGGGCAAAGAGGGGGGGTGGTAAGGGTTCCAAGCGGGGTTCTTTTCAAAGGGACGGGAGGGGGAGTTTCAGGCCACTGCCTGATGTACCCGTCTTGGTTTCCCAAGACTGTCTAGATGATCTGTGGCTGTGTTATCGCTACAATCTGTGGAGGCATTCTGGGCCTGTCTAAGGTTGGCAGCATGTCAAAAGACAGTGAAATAAGTTTAATTTCATACTTTTCAAATCAGGAAGTGAAAAAAAAAACCTTCCCAATAAAAACAATATTCACAACTGCTCATATGACAAACTTCCCTTCTGTTTTAATATTACTAAGCTAAACAGAAAAAAAAAGCTTGTTGAAAATAATTCCTGTTTCTCATCGCATCATAAAAATGTCCAAAATTAATCATATAAAATAATTTACAAATTAAAAATAAACACTGTACACAATCTCAAACATGTGTGTCTGCCCGATGAAGCTTCATGACCTCATCGTAATCAGGAGGTGGGGTTTCAGACCGCTGCCTGATGTACACATCTTGGTTTTCCAGGACGGTGTGGTAGGAGGGCGGACTGTCTACATACTCCATGGGTGTGTTGTCGCCTCCCGCCGCGGCCGATGCATTCTGGGCTTGTCTGATATGGGCAATGTGCCGGCGTAGGACATGTCTGTCCCACAGTTTGAGTGAACAGTAGATGAGACAGCTGATAACGATGAGGAGGGCTATCAGACCGTTGATGAGCACAACGATTAGAGGTAGGAAGGAATCTGAGGAAGAAGGACAAACAAAGACATTTACTCTCCTAATCTTCAAAAAACTCCACTGACCAAATCCACCTGGGCCCAACCTCGTCCCCATGGTTTACTTTATTTTTCCAACCATGTTTACAATAGTAAACCCTGGGAAGGAAACTCCTTACTTGGACCCTGATTGGACAACGACTTTACAATATTAGCATATGTTCCATATTCATAGTGTCTAGAAGAATTACACCGTATAGTTATTAAATCTTGTACCGGACCACGAGACTATGACGAACATGTGAATTTCGAAAAGCAGCCAGACTATTCTAATTTGTATCTGTATCCAAACATTTTGGATATGCAAATGATCCAATACCAGGGCGAGAGAGCGGTCAAACTCGTCCTGCTCGACACACCCTGGGGACGAAGTTGACCTGGGCCCAACTTCATGGCTATGCTTACCATAGCTTCTGCGCTTGCAATCCCCATTCTTCGCTTACAGGACAAGTTTCATAGTGTAAGCAAAGAATTCCCAGGCACATGGAGTACGCGTGCACACAAGCAAAAATTCTCTGCTAAAAACCTGTGAAACATGCTTGACGCAAGCGCGGAATTCCCAGAACTGTAAGCGACAATTCTTTGCTTACGGTAAGCAGAGCCATGAAATTAAGCCCTGGGCCCAATTTCATAGAGCTGCTTAAGCACAACAAGCAATGAAGCACAATAAAATCAATTAATCAAGGTACATGTCACAAGTACAATCTGTGACTGGTATCCTGCTTCTTTTTTTTTAAAGCTTAGCAGAGACTTGGTAAGCATAATTCTGTGCTTACGCAACTCTATGAAAGGGGGCCCAGTTTTTTTCATCTGGAATCAGCAGCTATTAAGGGAGACAAGTGAATATTTTGAAGCAGTTGTAGTTGTAATTGGAGTTGGAGTTAGAGTTAGGGTTAGTGTTGCAGTTCCTCTTACCTGCCGTGTCTGGATTCGTTGTGACAGGGGGGTCTTTATTCTCATGGCACTGAACACCAGCGTCTTCACTGTGCTCACAGTTGTGACTCCCTATCCCTTGGTGGGCACAGTCCAAGAGATCCGTCTCGTTCCCTATACACTCGACGTCATCCAGGAGGATGGGCCCGCTGCCCTCACCAAAGTATGCTTGGAACACCACTGCGGCAGCCCTGTAGTACCCAAGCTGCCGGCACACCACGTCGGCGTCGGCGTAATCCCAGTTGTCGTCGCAGACGGTCCCCCATTGTCCCTCATATGAAATCTCAACTCGCCCCTCATGGGGGAAGAAACCGTCTTTCAGACGGACTAGGAAATCTGCAAAGAGTTTTTGAAATTCATTAACCCTCTTGCTGTCTGACCATTCAATACCATTCGAGTGGTTTTGAATGAAAGATAAACTATGCCAGCCTGAAATATGATACCATGAGGGAATGCATGTACACAGTATACAGTTAGTTCTGTGCACAGTTGTGCCACCGTACACAACCCTGGTAGTCGAATGGTTTCAAAAGGTTGGTCAACTCACTGGAAAATGTTGCCAAGAGTCACTGACAGTAGGAGGGTTAAGACAGTCTTACATATGTACGCGATGACAGAAAAATCATTTTGGTGCAAAAGGTCATCATGAGTCGAGGTAGTGACTTCATGCAGTACATTTGTCGAACTTGATGTCAGGGAGTAGATCGGATGAATATGAAATAGCTTGCGGGTCTCGGACCCCCCTTATTCTATACCCGGAACCTCTAAAATGTTGCAGTTAAGGTTTACAGACTCTGCGCACCACCAGAAATTCAAAACTACAGGTTTGGACACAATGTGGACTATGTCTTTCTGTCTTTGGTGACTGCTTTACTTCTTTCAAGAAAATTTGAAGTCTCAAGGAGATTTAAAGAAAATCCTGAGACGTAAAGCTGAAGCTGTAGGTCCTGTGTAATGTGTAATGCACGTAAAAGTTTAGTTATGAAAATGTTTCGTTTTAGGTCCTAAAACCTGCTGAAAATGTTAACAGCAATGAGTTCGTCAAGACTTTGTAAACAAACGATTCATCACTTTGTGAAAGCGGTGACAAAAGGACTACAATTACCAGCGATAGTCAAAGCTTAGTCTCAAACACTGGTCAATCTCCAAGTCACAATCACTTGACATGGACAAAATTCAAAGTGTACAGACACATTCTAAGATGGCCCGCTGGCAGGACTCACCTGGCACTACGGTAGGCTCGCTATCGCTGCACTCCACTACAGCCAGGCGATCTGAACCGCACTCGTCCACTGTCGCAAACTGTTGCTGGCATTCGGCCAGTGATCCCTCCGTCCCTTTACATACGATATTGCTGATGAGTATGGACTTAGCAAGCTTCTGGAAGTCCTCCGCAAGATCTACAGGTAGAGCAAACTGAAAGCCAAGCTGTCTGCACGCAACCTTAGCAGCTGCAGCGTCCCATCCTTCACTGCATACAGACCACCAAGTTCCAAAGTAGTCGACTTCAACTTGGCCTCTGCATGAACCTCCTTCAGGAGACAGACGAATAATTGCTCCTGTTTGGGACAAAACACAATAAACTTTAAAAATACTTTGTCCCTTACTCAAAGTTCTCCGCGGATGTGAAGTGTGCTTGTCATGTTAGAGACTGTAGCCATAAAAAAAAGGCCCAGAGGTGGAGTGTTGGTCACGAATATGCCGGTAATTACTTGACCTACATGTAGGACAAATCTCAAGGAAGTGGCTTAGGATGTGGCTAACACTTGACAAGTGGATTATACAATCCACACTCTTTAAAGACACTGGACACCTTTGGTAATTGTCAAAGACCAGTCTTCTCACTTGGTGTATCTCAACATATGCACAAAATAACAAACCTGTGAAAATTTGAACTCAATTGGTCGTCGAAGTTGCGAGATAATAATGGAAGAAAAACACCCTTGTCACACGAAGTTGTGTGCTTTCAGATGCTTGATTTCGAGACCTCACGCGTGAGGTCTCAAAATCAATTCAAATATTTTACTTCTTTCTCAAAAACTACGTTACTTCAGAGGGAGCCGTTTCTCACAATGCTTTATACCATCAACAGCTCTCCATGGCTCGTTACCAATTAAGTTTTTATGCTAACAATTATTTTTAATAGTTACCAATAGTGTCCAGTGCCTTTAAGTGCCTAACAACATTGATCTGTCAGGGCTCATCAACACCAGTTACCTGCATTTGGGGAGCTCTGATTGCTGCAAACAACACCAGCGTTCATGACACAGCTCCCACTAGTCGGGCCCTTACTCTGGCACTGCGCCAGGAACTCCTGCCATCTTGAACAGCTGAAATCCAACGACTGCCTCAGGTCCTTCGGGCCGGTCCCTCCCGTCTCCTTGGGATGGAGGGCCGTCGCCGAGAGCGCGTAGTGGAATCCGAGCTGCTGGCACGCAGCCATGGCCTCGTCTATGCCCCACTTGTCGTGACACACCGGTAGCCACTGGTTTCCATACAGGACTTCTACAGCCCCTTGGAAGGGCGACTCTCCCCCCACAAGCCGGACTGAACGTAAACAAAACAAACAAAACTTATGAAACTTCACGACAGAACAATGTCTCAAAATCATTGATTAAAGGAACATTACGGAGTTGGTAAGAAAAAAACTTGTAAAATATACTTTTTGATCACAGATTTACATAAAACTTACACGGTCTAATGATGATGATAGTAGAAAACAAAACATCCCTTGAAATATTTCTGTCTGAAATGCCATATTTGATGAGAAAGGAATAAACTAATTTTCCGATTGGAGTTTATCGCTCAGTGAGCGTTTTTATTCATTTGTTAAATCTATATGATTTCATGCAAATGTGTAATCGGTTTTTCACTATTTTCTTGTGACCCAGATGGCCGATCAATCTCAAACTTCTACAGGTTTGTCAGTTTATGTATATGGTGGATTACATAAAGTGCTTACACTGCCGGCAACTGTTTTGTTAGCAAAAACCAATAATTATATCGTTTAACCTGGTAGTGGTTTCTGTTGACAAAATACAGCAGCATCTTCTGCCCACTGACAGCTCTGCGTAAGGGGTTTGATGTGGGAGCACTGCCCAAGGTTGCTCTCATTCCCAGCACATTTAAACTCCTCGTTAAACATCGGACCCTGTCCCTGACGAAACTGTGCACCACCGATCGTCGCCAGACCCAGCGGGTCTGCATGTAGGAAACCTAGCTGGCGACACACCACATCAGCATTGCTCGGATGCCAGTTACCAATGCAGACTGTCCGCCATTCCTCACCGACGAGGATTTCTATCCGGCCTTGATGAAGATATCTCCCCTCCACAATCCTGACGTGGATTTCTGAAAAGCAAATTCAATGATGGAAGTATTCAAATTAACGATTCACGCAAGTTTTAAAGGAACATTACAGAATTGGTAAGAAAAAAACTTGTAAAATATACTTTTTGATCACAGATTTACATAAAACTTGCACGGTCTAATGATGATGATAGTAGAAAACATCCCCTTGAAATATTTCTGTCTGAAATGTCATATTTGATGAAAAATGAAAAAACTAATGTTCCGATTGGAGTTTATCGCTCAGTGAGCGTTTTATTCATTTGTTGAATCTATATGATTTCATGCAAATGTGTAATCGTTTTTTCACTATTTTCTCGTGACCCAGATGGCCGATCGATCTCAAACTTCTACAGGTTTGTCAGTTTATGGTGGATTACATAGTGCTTACACTGCAAGCAACTGTTTTGTTAGCAAAAACCAATTCTGTAATGTTCCTTTAAAGAGGGCGCTCTTTATGTGAGCTGCTCCACTTTTTTTTAGTCTCTGTGTCGTTGGTTGTTTTAATCCTTTTAAATCTTCTTTGCCCATCCGTGATTATTTTAATTGTACATCATTTGAGAGCTGTTTGCCTGACATCTTGGAAGTGTTTTGGTGTACATTTTAGTCTGCAATTCCTTCACTTGTTACAATTTTAAAATGACTTTGTTTAATTTAAAAATATAGAAAGTGATAATTCAAAAATACGCAGCACCAGTATTTAGTGATTTAGTTCACACACTC
The DNA here is from genome assembly GCA_032158295.1 of Pycnopodia helianthoides. Lineage (NCBI taxonomy): Eukaryota > Metazoa > Echinodermata > Asteroidea > Forcipulatida > Asteriidae > Pycnopodia > Pycnopodia helianthoides. The sequence goes on from CM063246.1 coordinate 7,195,256, forward strand.
CACATTTTTTAATCCACAAAAATACATTACCATTCTTGTGTGTCAGTGATTGCGAATCGCCTGGCCCTGGAGATACTACGGACTGCTGGCTAAACACAGTCAGCATAAATATTACCACAAAAACCCTCCCCCACATCCACATCCACCGCACTGGCATAGCCATTGTCCTGACTCTAAATGTAACATGCATGGCCAAAAAGGTCGGGTTGACTGTTCTCATCGAAATGTCACTCATTCAATCGACAAAGCATAATTCTCGAAGACGCTGAACTGAAAATTTGCTACACAAGTACAACCACAAGTGTCAGATTGCCACCCTGAAACAAACGGCCCTCTCATGGTACAGACTTCATGGTGAACTTTTTAAAGTTTTACAAAGTTGTTGTGACTGGATGGGGTGACTCAACTGCAGTATGCTGCATCACAATGTAATAACCAGCAATCGGAGTTGTTCATTTTTTTAAGTCAGAAATCAGAACTTCCTTCTCTCTCTGGCTTGTTGTCCTAAATAGCGCCCTCCTTTGGGAAGAAAATGATAACTCATGCGGAATTTTGTGTGAGTTTTATTTATATTACTTGGTTTATTTATAGCCACTTCCAGCTTCAGAGTTTTGACAATACTTTATTCACAGCAAAAAAAATCTAGTTTTCACAAGCTTGATAACTTTCAACACACATTATCCGCTCGTCAGATGTCTGTAAACTATATCTAGCTGTTTATTTAATAACAATTATATTTATCAAATACATTCTGTGATGTGAGCTCATTTTTTCCCTTCGTACAGCTCGCCTTATTATAACACCGCCCTCCATTGACTTGATCTCGTTATTTCAAGATGGCGACTTCCGTGTTTGCGGAAGAGCCATCAGTACACCTCTTTTGCGCCGTGTGTAAAAACCTTTTTAAGGACCCTGTGATCAGTGTAGGTTGTGGGCATACATTCTGCAGGCTTTGCTTAACAGATGGGGACTCTTTGGTAGTTTTGGAAGTTTGTCCCGTGGACAGTAAACTGCTCCAAAATACATCCGTTTTTGAGAACAGGTTTGTCATTATAAAATTTGTTGTACACACCCACCATGCCCACCCAGTCTAGTCCCTGACCCTAGTTCTTGTCGTGTCTTAAAGTTGTACTGCACAAAATTAATACTAGTGGCTATATTATCAGTAATTCACCAACGACGTGCAGACCATCCACCAAGCATCGCATTAACTAGCCCAGGGCCCCAATATCATTGAGCTGCTTAAGCAGAAAGTATTGCTTAGCAATAACAAAGTGTCTGCTAAGCAGAAATGAGCAGGATACCAGTCACAAATTGTACATGTTACTTGGTAGTTTGGCTGTTAATTTTATTAATGCATATTCCGATGGACTTTCATGTCAACTGAAGCAAAGCATTCGATAAGTCATTTTAAGTGCTAGTTTGGTATCGATACCACATTATTTTATTATGTAAAGTGAAGATGACGATACTGCCCTGTTGTAACAACCAAAATCAGCTTTTGCATTTTTTTTAAAAAGGTTTTCAGATACAGCTTTCTAGAATATGACTTCATTTCAGAGGGAAATATTTTCACAGAATAAATGGTTCTGGTATGAACTTTATAATTTAGCTTTCAGACTAAAATTAAACAATTATGTTTTTTATCATAACCAATCTTGTATAATACCTTTATAAATATTTTGTTTACTTCACAGAGCAATACAAGCTCAAATTGACGAGTTGCTTGTGTACTGTAGGAATGGAATCAAACGCTTCAACTCTCGCAATGACGAGCTCATCACGGACAGCTGCGGCTGCCCCGAGCTCGTCAAACTATCTCAGAAGAGTGACCATGAGAAGACATGCCCTTACAGCTCTTTATCGTGCCCCAACAGCCCAGAGTGTGGCATCCTTCAGCGCCAATTCCTGGAGGACCACATCTTGAGTGTTTGCTCCTTTATCAAGTGCCATTATCAGGAGAGAGGTGAGAGGAAGTAGAGCTGTGTGATCATCCTTAACATCTCCCTTTCGTCAGGGCTCAAATTTGACACTGGACCGCACGACCGAGGCCAGTGGTTTTAGCGTTGGGCCAGTAAACTCACGACGAATCAAGTCTGGCAGTCTTGTGTTTTTCATTTGAATAATAATACCTCACTGTGTAATATCTTTAACAAAAAGAAATGATGTTCAAATGTGGATTTATGAGTCTGGTAAATACCATTCAATTCTGTTGAGTATCAAAATATAGGCTTAAACTAATACCCACAAGACAAGTGAGATTAATCTCCTCTTATTTTTTTTCAAATAGAAACAGTTTTCATGTATTATTTTGTTGAAAGTTCTTTCTCATTATCATTCTGGTCTTGTAAGATTTTGGTCCGGTAACAATTTTGAGCTAAAATCTCTGCAGCTCTGTGGAAATTTGCCCCCCAAATTCGAGCCGTGGCCGTACGCAAATTTATTTTCTGCAGCACACGTCGGCTGTGGAGTCAACAGTTAAGGGATAGGGAAGAACAGCCTATCTCTTAACTGTTGACTGTATTGACGAAGTATGCTGCAGAAAAAAAAATCGCTGGCCGTGCAGTCCAGGGGCTGGAATTTGGGCTGAATATCCATAAGATGGAAGGGCTTGTAGCTCATAATATTTACTGGACCAGATTTTTTTTTTAAAAGACCAGAGCGGAAACGAGAAGAAGAAAAATTGTCCTATACAGTTGAACTGTTAAAATTTGAACAAAGAGAAGATTTATCTCATTTGGCCTATGGGTAAGAATTCTTCATTACTCCACAAAATTGAAAGATAATTTTCAGACTGAAAGTCAACATTTGAACAAAAAAGACCGCCAAACTTTTCAAGTCATGAGTTTACCAGTACGAAGCTGCATGATAAAATCACTGGCCTCGGGCCTGTGGTACAGCGTAAATTTCAAGCTAGCCCTGCAGTCTCTTACAATCTCCCTGATTCATACTGAAGTATGTCTGTATATTCCTTAACCCTCTTGCTGTCTGACCATTCAATACCATTCACTGTGGTTTTGAATGATAAACTATGCCAGCCTGAAATATGATACCATGAGGGAATGCGTACACAGTACACAGTTAGTTCTGTGCACAGTTGTGCCACTGTACACAACCTTGGCAGTCGAATGGTTTCAAATGGTTGGTCAACTCACTGGAAAATGTTGCCAAGAGTCACTGACAGTAGGAGGGTTAAAGAGGGGCATCATTAAGGTCAAATTCATTTTTTGTGATGCACTAATTTATGAAAACCTCACATTCAAACGGTGTCAAATACCATTGTATTTGATACCTGGTGTGAAATTTGCTAATGTCCCAAAGCATCCAATGTCATCACATTTCAAATGGGTCTGTCCACTCTTGTACAGGTAATTTTTAGTTTGTTTCCCCCGATTTTCCTTGGTATACAATCAAAACGGCTTTGAATTTGACCTTTTGACCAATGACACTTTCCAGTGTGGACAGACCCGTGAATTGTTGACAATGTAATCCAACAATCCTGATGAACTTATTTAATAATATTTTGTTTCCTGGCAGGCTTTTAGCCAAGATTTGAATATAGGGTTTCCAAATTTGACTGGATTGAAAACAGGGTGTCCGAATTTTACTGGATTGAAAAACAGGGTGTCCAAATTTTTAGCGTCGATTAGCCTCCCCCCCCCTGCAAAAATTTAATGGGCCAGTGCCCCCTTTTGGAAAATATTTACATTTTACACCCTAAAAAGTACATATTTTAAGAGTTCTAGACACACAAAAATTGTTATGTTGGCGCAACCATGGAGGACTCCATGGCGCAACGGGCCAGAAAAAATAGGGTGGTAAGGTAGGGATTTTTTATTGTTTTTTAATCGTCACATTCTTTGTCTTACTGGCTCCTGAACCATACTTTGATTTCATTCAAGTCTTTTTGTGTTTTCCCTGTCAGTAGGAAGGGTTTGTTGTACATATGAAAATTGTTCCAACCATGTTGTCTTTTCCTGTTAAATTGGTTTTTTCCCTGTCCCTTTACGTAACATCAAACAAGTCATGCACAAATTTTTAAATTGCTTTTCACTTTGACCTCAGGTTGTTCGTTCCATGGAACATCCCAAGCTGTTGAGGATCACTGCCAGACATGCCAATACAAATCTGCACCATCAGTAACTACAGCAACAGAAACTAGCCGACAGGTAATGATAAAGTCATCATCTGTGTGATATTTAAGAAAGATGCTGATTTAGAATTTTTCATCGGTCTTCTTTGTCCTTCAGATTTTCTTGAAAGAAGTGAAGATGTCATTACAGGGAAGCAGGATGACGCACCGTTTATTTGGCCGAGTAAATTTTTTGTACACTGTATACGAAAAATATTACATCCGGAATACCAGTGTTGTGACTACACTAATCTGGCTGGTGAACACTAACCAGTTCTTAAAAAACAAAACAACCATTACAACATTGCCAACTGGTACGAGTATTTACCAATCTATGACTCTACCATGGTTATCTCCATATGTGTCCACCCATTATGTGTGTTTGGATAATTTATCAGTATTCAGGAACAAACGTGCACTACTTACATGCATACAATATTTCATCAAGATCACAGCAGTTTAGATGAGACACAAAAATTTAACAACAAAAGATGCAAACAAAATAAAAAAATGAGAAGCAAGCATTGGCGACTTGTATGACCTTTTGGCTGATCGAGCAAAGGTCAAATGCCGAGGCCCTTCACAGTCGCTATAGGTTGTTGCTGAGGATGCAACTGGCTACTACGTCCTGTAAACCATTATTCAATTGATCTACTGTTTTTATTTTGACAGTTTGCAGGTGATGAGAACCTAAGGAAGCAAGTCCAGACGCTGACCAATAAAGTGATGCTCCTGGATGCGAGTAGAGAAGAGATGAAAGTCAACCTGGAGGCGTGCTCAAGGTACAAGATTTCAGGCTTGCTTTTCACCTGGGCCCAATTTCATGGAGCTGCTTCAAAAGCAGAAAAAACTATGCGTAAAACTTTTCTGTTGAGCAAAAATAAGCAGGATGCCAGTCACAGATGCTACATGTGACATGATATTTTGGCTGGTAACCTTATTCTCGTAAGCATGGATTTGTTGTGCTTAGCTACTTTTTATGCTTCCCCATTTTTGGTTTCTCAGCTTTGCAATTGAAAATTTTAAAAGACAATAATAATAATAATACCAGAGTCTGATATAGAGCACGTACACATACAAATAAGCTACCCAAGGTGCTGGAACTTAATGCATCTGTATATTATGGCTATATACAACAAGATTCAATATTTTATGCAATCTCAATTTTTCATGTTCACCAGTGCACAGTCTTCTTTCTGAACTGACAACCTTTTCACTGTCTAAAAAGCCGTTGACATCTTAGAGATGAGAAATTTCAGCCTTTAATCTGAATTCAGACTTGTTTATGTCTGCCTGGTCAAAAAAGTAGCTGTTATTGTCTTCAGATATAAAGAAATCCTGCTCTTTGATCTACTTATCTAGTACTATGGATACTGTTCCTAAAAAAATCTTTTTGATGTCTTACTCCAGGGGTTACCGAAAGGTGGAGAAGCCATTATTTCAAATTACTTTCTTACTAGATCCTAAGTTTGGATTTTCAGACTCTTTTGACAGTAATGACTCTCACTATTGTTAGAACTCACTCCGCAAACACTTTCAGTTTCTAAAAGGGTATAAGCCCTGTTTGAAACCAAAACTTCTTCCTTGAAAAGTCGTTGGGCTGCTCCTCCAAGCATTCATGTTTGCTTCTCTTTAACAGTGCCTTGGCTGACATGATGGCCAAGTACAACAGCTTAAGATTGGCAGTCGATCAACATGATGCAAAGCTGTCGTCAGCCTCCTTCAATCGGGCAAGGCGGATCGCAATGAAAACCAGGACACCTTCAGGTTGGTCATGGTCTTGTTTCAAGTGGCGTGTTGTGGCCGAGTGGTCTAAGTTCACTGGCTCCATTTGGATGATACCCTGCCTTTACATCCCTTACAGACTGTGAAGGGGGTAACCCTGTTTCAGCCCCAGGAGCAGGTGGCAAAGTCCCTTTGGGTTAAAGTTGATGGGTCAACAGCCAAATCGTTAAGTGTAGCCCTCCCTTGAGTGGCCGTTCGGCCCTGGATTTTAGGGATATTAAAAAAATTTATAAAAGGAGCCCCAAAGGGTTTCAAAATGGTTTCCCTTTTCCATGCCCAATTAACATGCTTTGGGAAAACGGACGTGAAGGATTAAAATGAAATTTGGTGTGCTGATTTGATCATTGGGGAAACCCGAACCAAATTTTATGTTGTTTGGTTAATATTTTTTGAGTTATGGGTTAACAAATTTTGATAATTAGCTGACCTGCTATGTTGGGAAATTTAAATATCTCCAAAAGTAAAGCACCTACAGAGACAAAATGTTTTCTCTTTTTTAAAGCTCTTGAAATGGCCCACTTGATAACGTGAAATCAAAATCTTACCGCATACACAAAAAATTAAGCAAATCTGCCCTTGACAATTGGGATTTGCAAAAATGTGTATTTTTCAAATGCATATTTTTCCCCCCTTTCGCAACATTTTCAGAAAGTTTTGGGTTTAGGGCACTTTAATAGTTATTGAGTATGATTTTTTTTGACATTGGTTAGTAGGGACAAAAACTTAAAATGTATGAACTCCCATGTACATGAAAAAATTTGTGACAGGTAACCCTTTTGCTCATTTCTGTTAAAAGCAGAAAATTTTTAAGCTTTTTTTTTTTTGCTTAAGAGTCTGTTGAAATTGGGCCCTTTTTCAGGTCCCACTTTCAATAGAGCCCCCTTTTAGCAGAAAAAAAAAAAAAGTTTTTAAAATTGTCTACTAAGTAAAAAGTGGCGGGGTACCGTCACAGTCATTTAAAAATGAGAACATTATTTGGCCTTTACCTTTGTTAAGGGAACATTTTTTTCTTTAATGCCCATCCAATTTTTTCCCGAAAAAAGTTGCTGAAAAGGGGGAAAAAATATGCATTTTGAAAAATACACAAATTTTTGCAATCAATGTAGAGGTGATATTTGCTTTATTTTTTGTGGTTGCGGTATGAATTTTTTTGATTTACGTTATCAAATGTGGGCCATTTCAAGAGCTTTTTAAAAGTGAATACATTTTTTTCTCTGTAGGTGCTTTACTTTGGAGTTGAATGTCCAAACATAGCGGTCATGCTAATTAGTTTAAAAGTTTTGTTAACCCATAAAATCAAAAAATAATTAACAAACAACATAAATTTGGGGGTTTGGGGTTTCTCAATGAGTCAAATCAGCACACCAAATTTCATTTTAAACCTTCAAAGTCAGGTCAAAAGAAAGTTTGTTTTTACTGGAAGGACCATTTTGACCTTGGAGCCCCTTTTTATTTTTATTAGATATGCCCAACTCCAACCCAAAGGCCCAACGGCCCCCTCAGGTGAGGGCTTTAAATTAATGATTTTGGGCTGTTGACCCAAATCAAATGACCAGAGCACGTTGCCACCTGCCTTCCCGGGGGGCCCCGAAACGGGTTACCCCCTTCACAGTCTGTAGGATGTAGCATGGGTTTTCATCCACTGGGAGCCAAATGAACCAGACCCACTCGGGGGGGGGCCCCAACACGCCACTTGAAACAGGACCATGACCACTGAAGGGTTTTCCTGGTTTTATTGCGACCCCTTGCCCGATTGAAGGAGGCTTTACGACAGCTTTGCATTTATGTTTTATTTGAATGCCAATTTAAGCTGTTGGTTCGGCCATCAAAGTCAGCCAAGCATGTTAAAGAGAAGAAACATGAATGCTTGGGGAGCAGCCAAAAAGACTTTTTAAGGAAAGAAGTTTTGGTTTCAACAGGCTTATACCTTTTTAGAAACTGAAAGTGTTTGCGGGAGGTGTCGTTCTAACTTGGGAGAGTCATTATGTCAAAAAAAAATCTGAAAATCCAAACTTGGATCTAGAAGAAAGTAATTTGAAATAATGGCTTTCCACCTTTCGGTAACCCCTGGAGTAAGACATCAAAAAGATTTTTTGGAAACGTATCTATGGGACTAGTAAGTAGATTCAAAGAGAGGATTTCTTTAAATCTAAAAGACAATAACGCTACTTTTTTGACCAGGCAGACATAAACAGTCTGAATCAGTTTAAAAGGGCCCTGAAATTTTTCATCTTTTAAAATGTCAAGGGTTTTTTTTAGACAGTAAAAAAGGTTGTCATTTTCAAAAAGGGAAGACTGTGCCTGGTGAACATGAAAAATTGAGATTGCATAAATATTGAATTTTGTTGTATATAGCCATAATTTTACAGATGCTTAATTTTCAGCACCTTGGTGGGCTTATTTGTATGTTTTCGTGCTCTATTTCAGATTTCTGGTATTATTATTATTATTGTTTTTTAAAAATTTTTCCCAATTGCAAAGCTGAGAAACAAAAAGGGGGAAAGCAAAAAAAAAGTAGTAAGCACAAAAAAAACCCCATGCTTAGGGAAAATAAGGGTTTAAACAGAAAAAAAATATCATGTAAAATTTGTAGCATCTGTGACGGCATCCTGCTTATTTTTGCTCAACAGGAAAGTTTTTCGCATAGTTTTTTCTGCTTTGAACCCAGCTCCATGAAATTGGGCCCGGGGGATCCCAAAGCCTGAATCTTGTACCTGAGCACCCCCCCTTCCAGGTTTGACTTTTTTCTTCTTTTACTCGAAATCCGGGAAAGCATCCTTTATTGGTTTAAAGGTTGGACTTGCTCCTTGGGTTTCTCTCACCTGCAAAACTTTTCAAAAAAAAAACGTTTTCAATTGAATAATGGTTTTAGGACTTTTAAGAAAGCAGTTGCATCCTCAGCAAAAACCATAGACTGTAAAGGGGCCCCCCCTTCGGCATTTGACCTTTGCTCGATCAGCCAAAGGTCTTTACAAGTGGGCCAAATTTGCTTGCTTCTCATTTTTTTTATTTTGTTTGATCTTTTGTTGTTAAATTTTTGTGTCTATCAAAATGCTGGATCTTGAGGGGAAATTTGTATCATGTAAGTAGTGGCACGTTTTTTCCCAAAAATATGATAAATTATCCAAAACACAACATAATGGGTGGAACATTGGAGAAAAACCAGGGTTTTAGAGTCATAGTTTGGAAATTTTACTGTACCGTTGGCAATGTTGTAATGGTTGTTTTTTTTTTTTAAGAATTTGGTAGTGTTCACAACCCCAGATTAGTGTGTCAACAACACTGGTTTTTCGGATGAAATATTTTTCGTATACAGTGTCCCAAAAAATTTACTCGGCCAAATAAACGGGGGTTTCATCCTGTTCCTGTAATGACATCTTCATTTTCTTTCAAGAAAATCTGGAAGGACAAAGAAGGACCGATGAAAAATTCTAAATCAGCATCTTTCTTAAATATCACACAGATGATAAACTTTTATCTACTTACCTGTCGGCTAGTTTTGTTGCTGTAGTTACTGATGGTGCAGATTTGTATTTGGCATGTCTGGCAGTGATCCTCAACAGCTTGGGTTTGTTCCATGGAACGAACAACCTGAGGTCAAAAGTGAAAAAGCAATTTAAAAAAATTTGTGCATGACTTGTTTGATGTTACGTAAAGGGACAGGGAAAAAAACCAATTTTAACAGAGAAAAAGACAAAAATGGTTTGGAACAATTTTCATATGTACAACAAAACCCTTTCTCTACTTGACAGGGAAAACACAAAAAAACTTGAATGAAATTTAAAGTATGGTTTTGGAGCCAGGAAGACAAAGAATGTGACGATTAAAAAACAATAAAAAAAACCCTACCTTACCACCCATTTTTTTGGCCCGTTGCGCCATGGGAGTCCTCCAGGGGTTTCGCCCAACATAACAATTTTGTGTGTCTAGAAACTCTTAAAAATATGTTTCTTTTTAGGGGGTAAAATGTAAAAAATTTTCCAAAAGGGGGCACTGGCCATTAAATTTTTGCAGGGGGGGGGAGGCTAATCGACGCTAAAAATTTGGACACCCCGTTTTCAATCCAGTAAAATTCGGACACCCGTTTTCAATCCAGTTCAAAAAAATTTTGGAAAAAACCCCCATATTCAAATCTTGGCTAAAAGCCTGCCAAAGGGAAAAAAAATATTATTAAATGCAGTTTTATCTGGATTGTTGGGGTTACATTGTCAACAATTCACGGTTGGGCCCACTGGAAAGTTGTCATTGGTCCCAAAAGGTCAAATTCAAAGCCGTTTTTATTGTATACCCAAAAAAATCGGGGGGGAAAACAAACTAAAAATTTCCTTGTACAAGAGTGGAAAAGACCCATTTGAAATGTGATGACATTGATGCTTGGGACAAATTTGCAAATTTCCCCACCAGGTATCAAATACAATGGTATTTGACACCGTTTGAATGTGGGTTTTCATAAATTAGTGCTCACAAAAATGAATTTGGCCTTAATGATGCCCCTCTTTAACCCTCCTAACTGTTCAGTGACTCTTTTGGGAACATTTTCCCAAGTGAGTTGGGGCCCAACCATTTTGAAACCCCTTTCGACTGCCAAGGTTGTGTACAGTGCAAAAAAACTGTGCCCCAGAACTAACTGGTACTGTGTCGCATTCCCCCTCATGGTATCATATTTCAGGCTGGCTTTGTTTATCATTCAAAACCACATGTGAATGGTATTGAATGGTCAGGACAGCAAAAGGGTTAAGGAAAATACAGGGCATTTCTCAGTATGAATCAGGGAGATTGTAAGAGACTGCAGGGCTAGCTTGAAATTTACGCTGTACCACAGGGCCCGAGGCCAGTGATTTTATTTATGCAGCTTCGTACTGGTAAACTCAGGGCTTTTAAAAGTTTGGCGGGCTTTTTTTTTTCATAATGTTGGACTTTCAGTCTGAAAAATTATCTTTCAATTTTGTGGGTTAAAGAAGGAATTCTTACCCAATGGCCAATGAGATAAATCTTCTCTTTGTTCAAATTTTAACAGTTCAAACGTATAGGACAATTTTTCTTCTTCTCGTTTCCGCCTGGTTTTTTAAAAAAAAAAAATCTGGTCCGTAAATATTATGAGCTACAAGCCCTTCCTTTCTTATGGATATTCAGCCCAAATTCAGCCCCTGGATGCCGGCCAGCGATTTTTTTTTTCGCAGCATACTTCGCCCAATACAGTAACAGTTAAGAGATAGGTGTTTTTTCCCTTTTTACCCTTTAAAATGTTGACTCCCCAGCCGCCTTTGTGCTGCGGGAAATAAATTGCGTACGGCCACGGCTCGAATTTGGGGGGCAAATTTCCCCACAGAGCTGCAGAGATTTAGCTCAAATTTTTCCCGGACCAAAATTTACAAGACCAGAATGAAAATAGAAAAGGGACTTCAAAAAAAATAATACATGAAAACTGTTTCTATTTGAAAAAAAAATAAGAGGAGTTAAATCTCACTTGTTTTGGGTGGGTATTAGTTTAAGCCTATATTTTGATACTCACAAAATTTTGAAGGGTTTATTTACCAGACTCATAAATCCAAATTTGAACATCATTTCTTTTTGTTAAAGATATTCCAGTGGGTATATTATTTCAAATGAAAAAACAAGATTTGCCAGACCTAAATTCGTCGTGATTTTTACGGGGCCCAACCCCTTAAAAAACCACTGGCCTGGTCGTGCGGCCCCCAGTGTAAAAATTTGACCCCTGAGGGAAAGGGAGATGTTAAGGAGGGATCCCAAGCTCTACTTCCCCTCACCTCTCTCTGTTAAAGGACTTGATAAAGGAGCAAAACACTTTAAGTGTGGTCTCCAGGAATTGGGCTGAAGGATGCCCACTCTGGGCTGTTGGGGCACGATTTTAAAAAGGGTTTTAAGGGCATGTCTTCTCATGGTCACTCTTCTGAGTAGTTTGACGAGCTCGGGGCAGCCGCAGTGGGCCGTGATGAGCTCCCTTTTTGCGAAAGTTGAGCGTTTGATTCCATTCCTCAGTACACAAAGCACTCGTCAATTTGGCTGTATTGCTCTGTGAAAAATAAACAAAATATTTATAAAGGTATTATACAAGTTTTGGGTTTTGATAAAAAAACATAATTGTTTAAAATTTTTGTCTGAAAGCAAATTATAAAGGGTTAAAACCAGAACCATTTATTCTGTGAAAATATTTCCTCTGATGAAGTCTATTCTAGAAAGTGTATCTGAAAACCCTTTTAAAAAAAAATGCAAAGTATTTTGGTTGTTACAACAGGGCAGTATGCATCTTCACTTTTACATAATAAAATATGTGGATCGATTTCAAATAGCCCCTTAAAAAAGGACTTATCGAATGCTTTGTTCAGTTGACATGAAAGTCCATCGGAATATGCATTTTAAAAAAATTAACAGCCAAATACAAGTAACTTTTACAATTTGTGACTGGGGTTTCCTGCTCATTTCCCGCTTGCAGACACTTTGTTATTGCTAAGCAAAACTTTTTGCTTAGCAGCTCAATTTATTTTGGGGCCCTGGGTAGTTAATGCGTTGCTTTGGGGGATGGTCTGCACGTCGTTGGTGTAATAATGAATATAGCCACTGTATTAATTTTGGGGCAGTACAATTTAGACACGACAAGAAAAAGGGTCAGGGACTAGATGGGTGGGATGGTGGGGTGTGTACAACAAAATTTTATAATGACACCTTTTTCTCAAAAACGGATTTTTATTTGGAGCAGTTTAAGTCCCCCGGACAAACTTTTCCCAAAAATACAAGGGGTCCCATCTGTTAAGCAAAGCCTGCAGAATGGATGCCCAAAACCTCACTGATACAGGGTCCTTAAAAAGGTTTTTACACACGGGCAAAAAGGTTTACTGATGGCTCTTCCGCAAACACGGAAGTCGCCTCTTGAAAAAAACGAGGGTCAGTCAATGGAGGGCCCGGGGGGGTATATAAGGCGAGCTGTCGAGGGAAAAAAAAGGGGCTACATCACAGAATGTATTTGATAAATATGTTTTCTTTTGCAATCCAAAATGTTTGGAACAGATCAAATTAGAATAGTCTGGCTGTTTTCGAAATCCATGTTCGCATGTCCGGGTCCGGTACAGATTTAATAACTATACGGTGTAATTCTTAGACCTATGAATATGGGAACATATGTAATATTGTAAGTGTTTTTTCCAATCAGGGTCCAAGTAAGGAGTTTCTTCCCAGGGTTTATATTGAAAACATGGTTGGAAAAAAAAAAGAAAAACCATGGGGACGAGGTTGGGCCAGGTGGATTTGTGGTCAGTGGAGTTTTTTGAAGTTAGGAGAGTAAATGTTTTGTTTGTCCTTCTTCCTCAGATTCCTTCCTACTCTAATCGTTGTGCTCATCAACGGTCTGATAGCCTCCTCACGTTATCAGCTGTTCATCTTATGTTAACTCAAAACTGTGGGACAGACAGTCTGGCCGGCACATTGCCCATTTCAGACAAGCCAGAATGCATCGGCCGCGGCGGGAGGCGCCAACCACACCATTGGGTATTTTAGACAGTCCGCCCTCTACCACCCCGTCCTGGAAAACCAAGATGTGTAATCAGGCAGGGGCCCTTGAAACCCCACCTCCTGATTACGATGAGGTCATAAGGGGCTTCCGGGCGACAAAAACATGTTGAGATTGTGTACAGTGTTTATTTTATTTGAAAATTTATTTTATATGATTAATTTTGGACATTTTTATGATCGATGAGGAACAGGAATTATTTTCAACAAGCTTTTTTTTTGTTTAGCTTTAGTATTTTAAAAGGAAGGAAGTTTGTCATATGAGCGTTGGAATATTGTTTTTATTGGGAAAGGGGTTTTTTTTCTTACTTCCTGATTGAAAAGTATGAAAATAAAACTTATTTCCTGTTTTTTGTCATGCGGCCAACCTTAGAAGGCCGGGAATGCCTCCACAGATTTTTAGCGTTTAACAACCAGCACGGACAGTCTTGGGAAACCAGACGGGTACATCAGGCAGTGGCCTGAAACTCCCCCTCCGTCCCTTTGAAAAAAAACCCCGTTTTGGGGAAACCTTACCACCCCCTCTTTGCCCCAAAATGTTTAAAATAATGCACTAATAAAGGGTCTGATAATCAAAAGCCCCCTTTCAAGTTATGTCTTTTCCCCTGCTTTTGCCCCCCCCCCAATTTTTTTACCCTGGTACGCGATATTACTTTCTCCTGAAATCCTTCCCTGGCTTAATCTTATCGTTGGGGAATTTTAAAAGGGTATGGTGGCACAAGGAGTCCAGGGGCCGATTTCATAGGCGGGCTTAGACACAATAAAAATGCTAAGCGCACAAAAGTAGGCTTACCAAAATTAAGGTTAAAAAAATACCATGTACTGTCATTTGTGACCGGTTATCTGCATTTGCTTAGCGGCAATGTTCGGGCAATTTTTCCTGCTGAAAAGCTCTTATAAAATTTTTGGGCCCCTGGTAATTTTTCTCGTTTACTTCAGTTCTGAGCTTTGGGCCCTTATTCCATTTATTTTTGGGGCTTAACTGGAAAAGTTGCGTCACATCTTCATTCTGACAGTCTTTGAGGAACATTTTTAACATCGTCTTCGCTCCTCGGACTAAAACATTTTCGATTTACAAATCTCCCAAAACTGTTGCCCCTGGCCGAACTCTGTACCCACAGTGAAGATTCCAGTAACCATGGGGAAACTTTGGTGCCTTTGTATTTTTAAAACAGTGCCTATTGTAACAATGTTTGTTAACCAATTAATTGTATAATTATCCTGTTTAATTATCCTGTAAAAATTTAAGTATGCATTAGTTGTCTTTGGAATTTAAGCTGTATGAATGCCCTAAAGCACATGGAAAAACGGTGGTTATTTTCAAAGACCAGTATCCACCCCTGTATGTGGAGCCAACTTTTACATGACATAAACAACCCGTGAAAGTTTAAGCTCAATCGGTCATTGGGCTCTAATTGTTTACTCATTCCCGGAAAAAACTGTTAGCCTTTTTGAGAAATGGCGGACACTATAGGAGGCACTGTTTGGTTTGGGTGTATACAGACAAACTTACCCAAACCAAATACTGCCAGTGATGTGTCCATTTATGCCTAAAAAAAGCCCTTTGCATTTCAAGGAACTATTTTAAGGGAGGGTTTTCCCCATGACCATCTTTATACAATCTAAGTTATGTACAAATCTGTGAACCTCTAGTTTACACTTATAAAGGGAGGGTTTTACCTTGGTAATTACTTTCCAAAAATTAATGGCAATAAAAAAATGACTTGATAAAAAGCACTGCAGCTGTTGATAGTGTATAACATTTGGAGAAACGATTCCCTCTGACCTCTTTATCTGCTCGTGGCTTTAAAATAGTAAAGCCAAAAGCTTGCAATGGGTTATGAATGCATGTGCCTGCATTATTATTATTTTATTATATATGATTAGTATTAATCTGATGGGGAACAATTCCTTGCACTGTAAGATCAACAGGAAGATTTTCTTTTCAAGACGATGGAAGAAAAATGTCATTTTGGGGAAAAAAAAACCCCAAAAATTTAAAAAGGGTTAGGGACTGGAAACCTAAATCACATGTTGATTAGTATTATATCTAACGGGTAAGAAACCTTGCACTGGGAAGATACTTAAGATACGTGTAGAGAAGATGAAGAAATTCATTTTTGGGGAAAAAAAACCCCAAATTTAAATGGGGTTAGGGGCTGGAAACCCAATTCACATGTTGGGCTCCGGTGCGGGATTTGAACCCAGCCGGGGTCCACAGAGGTAAAAGGGAGGGAAGAAACTCACTAAAGCCCTGTCCATCGAGTGACTTCGGCTACGGACTAATGACCGTTGGGGTGCAATGACAACATTGGAGAATAGGACTTTTGGGCGTTCCGGCCTAGCCACTGCCCGAAGCCAAATCATTCAGACGTTGCCTAAGCCACTTGAATGGGGGGTGTGTGTAAACTAAAGATTTGGCCAGTTTTAGTTGTGGATGAAGAGTGGGAAATTTTTTATTGTATATTTTTGTCCCAAATTTGCCTTTTGTTTATCTCACAAAAAATCTTGGCTCGTGCCATTTTGGGAGTCAGATTCCCTGTGTGTTACTGTGCAGGGTGCAGTTTAGGCGAGCACGGGCAGTTAGACTCGCAATATATCTTGACATACAATTTTGACGGCCAAAATGGTTAGACATGGTCGGACAGTAGCCACGTGTGGCGTCGATGCAAGTGGTCACTTAATAGGACCAGAAACTGAAACAATCTTTGGTATGGCCATTAAAGGCACTGGACACTATTGGTAATTACTCAAAATAATTGTCAGCATAAAAACTTACTTGGTAATGAGCAATGGAGAGCTGTTGATAGTATAAAACATTGTGAGAAATGGCTCCCTCTGAAGTAAACCTAGTTTTTGAGAAAGAAGTAATTTCTCAGTAAAATATTTGAATTGATTTTGAGACCTCACGCTTGAGTTCTCGAAATCAAGCATCTGAAAAGCACACAACTTGTGTGACAAGGGTGTTTTTTCTTCCATTATTATCTCGCAACTTCGACAACCAATTGAGTTCAAATTTTTCACAGGTTTGTTATTTTGTGCATATGTTGAGATACACCAAGTGAGAAGACTGGTCTTTGACAATTACCAAAGGGTGTCCAGTGTCTTGAAGTGGATGAGACAGCTCCAACCCATTTCAATTTGGCAAAATTCAAAACAATTTTGCTTTGGTTAATTTATATTACTTTATGGTCAGTTTAAAAGCCTAACACTCAATGCACAATATATATGTATGAAATAAGATGATAAAAACAAACAGGAGTGCAAAATGAATCTTGTGTTGTTAACAAAATGGGTCTTCTCCAAACCTCAGTTTGGGCATTGGCTCTAACTATACTATAATGCACACAAAACCACGGACAAAAAATAAACCGTGTTTGACATTTGATTTGAAAGACAATCACCAAAGTGTAATGAAATTTGTACAGATAACTAGAAGTGAGTGGGAGTGAATTAGATATTTTCTGGAAAACAATGATGTATTGTACATTGAAAGATGTTTTTAGAAAGGGGGATGAGACATGGCCCTGTTTCATTTAACCTAGATGCATAAGTTAATGAAACGGGGCCATTTTCTCAGTCTATGTATGACCTCGCAAGTATTTTTGTAAAAACTTGTTGCAAAATTAAGATTTGTATATAGATTACGACAAACGATCGTGAACAATTTATTTTAACGGCAGTTTAGTAAACGCTTATCAAATGCCACCCACATTGCCGCTCAATTTCGTAAAAGTAAATAACATTTATAATAAATTTGATTTCAATTTTTCATTCATTTTAAAAAAATATTTTTTTATACTAGAAGATTTCTCGGCCAATTTCAACAAAAAACTCATTGAAATCAACACCTAGCTCATTCAGTTTTGTTTGAAAATGAATGCTCATTGCATCAGCATTCAACCGGAAAAAAGGATTAATTCACTTTCTGCAGTTAGATTCACTGGTTAAATAAGATTAGTCAAATTCATTCAATTCCGCAAAAGGCAGCTGCAAAGGACATGGTCCACCATTCGGGTTTATCAGTTGTAAATATGTAGTAGAAATTCAACTGAATAGTGGTTAATCGTTGATAACCAAAATGCCCTTTGGCATGGATGGCCGAATGTTAGCAAAACATTCAATCGTCGTCAACGGATGTTGTGACCAAATTAAGCATTTCTGCAAACTTTCAAATAAAATAAATATTATGTTGCCTTGTTTCCAACAAATCCAACACTATTTTTGAATATTTGTTTTACATTGTTGCAAACTGTGGGCTATCTGTTTTTGTTTTGCATTAATGGCTTCCCATAGTTTTCAAACTAATTGGTTCGCAAAAACTCGGGCTGTGACATTGCAATAGAAAGGTCTATAAATGAAATAAATTTGAATGACTAAAAAACGAACCTGAGTGAGAAAGAATGAAATCGTGTGCACGAAAGCAAAATTGAATGCAATGTAGCTAAAAAAGAAAACCCTTTGGTTCGATCAAAATAAGGGAAAATGCGTGTGAATCTGAATGTTGTTGCTGAAATTGACCGCCAAAAAAATATATAAAATATCGCCCTGTGAGAAGTAACTCAAACATGGTGGAAGACCGTATTGTAATTGTAACTTTTTTAAAAGCTGTTTTGTGTGCTGTTGCAGCTGCTAGCACTGCCTTTTAATGAGAAGTGTAAACAAGCAATTTTATTAACTCCATTTAAATAATACATTGGTGGTTTTAGAAAGAGTATTATTATTATAGTTGATACTCGTATCAGTAACCTGAGAATGTTATGAAGTTTTTGACTTCGAGAAAAAAGAAGAAGAAGTACTTCATCAACAACCCCTAAGAGCAAGTTCGGGTGGGCAACCATTTGTCAACCACTGGTCAATGTTCCATGGTTACCTATGCATTCAATACATCCTGGGTACCAGACGAAATCAACCATATGGTCGACTATAGTGACCGCACTCGAACTTGCTCTAAGCTGTATTGACCCAATTCACCTGACATCATCACAACAATCTTGGTTGCACCATTTTGGGAGTCAGTGTCCCTGTGTGTTATACCTCTGTCTTGAATGCTGTATTTTTATTGGCGCACAACGATCACATGAGCGGGCAACAAATATCCATGTACCACTCTCCTCTCAAGCACGCGCGCGTCGTACAACTTTCTGTGCAGCAAAGGATCGCGATTATAATCGTTTCGATGAAACTGGAGTCCTTTAGATGAGGAAAATTTACTGAGAATTCAAGACAGAGGTATAACAAAACAATTGTTACCTGCTGTGACATGGTCCATGGGTTTTGTACACCCTCGGGGGCAAACGGCACCCGAGGCGAAAGCCGAGGGTGCCATTTGCCCCGATGGGTGTACCAAACACCATGGACCATGTCACAGCAGGCACAATTGTATAGTGTTATACAGTGTATGGTGAATATTTCGGCTACAAGGTGTTTTACATGCTCACCATAGGTTTTTATGTGCAAGTTGACTCCCAAAATGGCAAGTGTGGCAGACAGTAGTCAATTGGTGCAAAAATATGAGTGACAAAATAAATATTGAACCTTTTAGTGTGTGAGAGTACAAGTTCCTGCCCTACTTTTGTGAAAAACCGCTGACAATAACAGTATTTTGTTTTGTTTACTAATGGCTAAATAAATAATATGGAAAAAAAATTGCAAATTTAATTATCAAAATTTTCCATGTATGCGGACATTAGGCTTTCATGAAGACACGGTTTCTTTATAGTAATTTAACAGGAAGTAAGACTAGATACATTGTAAAATGAGCTGTAGGATGTTTCCGGTTTAAATTCAATTGAGTTGGAATTATTCATATAAGATTTGTGGACATGTTTAAGGCATATTTAAAGGTATGATAACAAAACCCCTCAAACCCCCCC
>CM063246.1:7814672-8113678 GCA_032158295.1 Pycnopodia helianthoides
ATAACCTATGCTAGCCCACAGTAATGATATCATGTGGTGAATGCATACACAGTAACACAGTCAACCTTCCTACTGTCTGACCAGTCAATATCCTCCACTGTGGTTTTGAATGATAGATTAACTATGCCAGCCTACATTATGATATCATGTGGTGAATGCTTACACAGTACATAGTCAACCCTCCTACTGTCTGACCAGTCAATATCATCCACAGTGGTTTTGAATGATAGATTAACTATGCCAGCCTGCAATATGATATCATGTGGTGAATGCATCTACACAGTACACAGTCAACCCTCCTACTGTCTGACCAGTCGATACATCATCCACTGTGGTTTTGAATGATAGATTAACTATGCCAGCCTACATTATGATATCATGTGGTGAATGCATCTACACAGCACAGTCAACCCTCCTACTGTCTGACCATTCAATATATCATATTCTGTGGTTTTGATTGATAGATTAACTATGCCAGCCTGCAATTTCATCTACACGGTACACAGTCAATCCTCCTTTTCCACCATTCAATATCAACCACTGTGGTTTTGAATGGCAGGTAAACTATGCCAACCTGCACAAATTATTTCATATGGTGAATAAATCTACACAGTACATACAAGTGGCCTGTCGTGACCGAGCGGTCAAGTGCACTGAGCTCAAGCTCTGGTGTTTCTGATCAGCAGATTGTGGGTTCGAGTTCCGGTCTTGGCACTTTTGTCTTTAAGCAAGACACTTAAAATCATTAATGCTTCCGATGGGACGTACTGTAGTCCCCTGTGTTGTGTAATGCATGTCAAAAAATACAGTTACACTTGACATTAAGAGAAGGGGTTTGCCCAATTTGTTCTGGTATAGTTGGCTGTAGAGTGCCCCACAGTAACCTTGTAAACCATAACAAGTTGCTCAGGCCAGGTATTACATGGAAGCCTTGGTTTCTGTTGCCCCTGGTTTTGGCCTTGATGCCCCTTCATAAGTATCCAATAGACTTTAAGATTTTCCAATGGTCTTGCGCTTTGCAAAATACAAATGGCCTTGCCCTCACAAAGTTGAAATTCCAGGCACAGGTGCTAATGAAATAAATGGGTCTTATTGTAAAAACATAGCTCTGCAAACGTTGTATAAACAAAATAATAATAACTAGACATGAGTTTGTAACGAACAAACACTGGGGTTTCGGTTGTATATACAACCAAAGGTTTATTATTGACAATATTGTCAATAATAAACCTTTGAATTAATGTAACAATTAATTTGACACCTGATGACATCACGATGATGAAAACACGTTTTTCGTACTAACTTTGTAAAAAGCTACGAGATGGCACAAAGATTGTGACTTTATGTCAAGTGGTTAAGGAAATGTATTTTTTTATTTGAACTTTCTGTTTGTAACGGAAGTAAAGGTCAAAGAGGGTGACATTTTTTAAATAACATGTTAAATGTGCCTAAGTTATACAAGATGAAAATAAAACTCTTGACATTATGGTTCAGACAATATAAAGTTTTAAATAATAAACTTGTAAATAATAAATTTAACTACCTCGCCAAGGCTAAATTTGTTAATAAAGTATACCGCACAGACCTTAAAATGAATTGTGGTGGGAGAATTCAATGAAATTGCGTGAGGATAAACCGCTCCTAATATCCCCAAACGCTTCCGTATTTAATACTTCGAGGACTCTCCACAAGCAAGAGGGCGCTATACAAGATCACCGTTGTTTGTATCTGCCATCGTAAGATAAACCATAGAAGCAATGCAGTGAACCAAAATAATGCGTGAATGAAAGGCCGGTACAAAGGTCGAACGACGATGCCATGCTTGTGACACATAATGGCTCTCTGTGTAGGTACAGCCCGTATGTAGTTTACAGTGTGTTTTACGTGCAATGTACACACATGGCGGTCGTGCTTTTTTGAAGATGCGTGTTTTTAAATCATTAGTATCGTCAACAAAGGAATAAAAAAACCTCGATCAAACTGCTGTTAGACCTAAGTTAGAGCACAGGCTTTCATTTGATGTATTGTTTGTGTATTTTAAGACTGTAGTTCCTGAGAACGAACTAATACAAATTTCATGTGTAAATGCTATGAGAATTTTCCGACAGAAGTATAATAATAATAATATAATAATAATAATAATAATTAAAAAAAATAAAAAATCTTGACAAAAACAAAGGTGGTTTCGGTAGAAAGACCGAAACCCCCAATAAATAAATAAATAAATAATGAGTGCTTTGAGATGCCCTCAGGTGTGATAAAGCGCTGCATAAGAAGTATGAATTATTATAATGTTATTATGTACACAACTAGTTCTGTGCAAAGTGCACCACCATACACAACCCATGCTGGTTGAACGGTTTCAAATGATCGGTCAACTCGCTGGAATATGTTACCAAGATTAGTAGGCATTTCTATGGCCACAGATCCACAGTCAACGCCCAAAAGCTGGATTTAAAACCTCGTAGGACATCACTTCAATCTTCCTAAATCGCTCCAGTTCTGACATGATTTTACAGGGCATTAAGGCACTAGGTTATTTTTGTTTGCATTCATACCATAGGTCCTTTTGGTTGGTGAGCAGTTTTGCAACAGCTAATTTTTATTTTCCCAAGATTACTAGGGTTAAAGTTAGACGGCTTTTCTACCTCCATGGTATTCAAATCACATACCTGTCCTGCAGGGCAGGCCTCACATGTTAGCGAAGGTCCCCCTTGCACGCTACTTGTCTTGTATGTGGATTTACATTTGCATGACAATCCTAGGCGAAAAACAAGATAAACAAATAAAGAGTATTAAAGTAATAGTATTAGTAATTCCTGTATGTTATGGATCAGGCAGGGCTCGCCCTTAACACTAGCCCGGCGTACATTGTCTAGTAAAAAATGCTATGGGCTAGTAAACACCACTTCTTAACTTGCCCTGTGGGCTACTAAAAACTGTGCAACCTACTTGTTTAAAATGCTCATTTCTTCCTTTTCAGATGTGAACAATTAATGTATAAAATGTGTTAATCGTTATTGAGTGTGTGAATATAACTTCATTTGATCATTAAACTGGTTGTGATCCTAAACATTAACACATTAGAACATTACATTTATGGCAATTCCTGCTTAAAATCTGGGCTACTAAAACTTCCTGGGGGCAAGTAATAGCCCAGCGGGCTACTTTACAAAAAGCTTAAGCGCAAGGCCTGATCAGAGTTCTGCTCAGGAATTCTTTAGAGGCGGAAAAAGTTTCCGTGGAAACCTTTGCGAGATGGAACAGTTACACAGTAGATCATAAAAAACAGACTCAAACCAAAGAAGTACTCAAAATTAATGGCTTTGGATACCATTTTTTAAAGGTACAATTACCCAATTTTTTTATTTCGTTGAAAACCTTTGAAAATGAAAGGAAATTGCAAGTTTAATTTAAAACTTTTGAGAATGTGTGGTGGTCGAAAACATTGTTTACATTATTTTTCAACCAAACATGTTCTTTATTTGTCCCACATTAATTTTTAAATTAATTTCATTCTATTGATTATTTAATGGAATTTTACCATTTACTTAAGTTTCCCTAAAGAGTTTTGATATTATTTATTTTATGTTTTACTAGAAAACGTATTTCTCATTTTCTTGCATATTGGAATAAAACATCGTCTCACACAAATTGCACAGGAAAGTTCATCTACAATTTTGTTTCACTTTAGTTAACCAAAAAAGGCTTTAGATATCACCAAAGCATGTCTTTCTTAAACGGTGGTTACTATTAATTTCTGAGATGATAGTGTTAAATTATTAATTAAGCACACATTAATAAACCGGCGCAATACAGCCAATTACTTCCCACCACTTCCCGTCAGCGATTTTTTTTTCTGCAGCACACATCGGCTATGGAGTCAACAGTTAAGGGATAGGCTGTTCTTCCCTATCCCTTAACTGTTGACTCCGTAGCCGACGTGTGCTGCAGAACATAATTTGCTTCCCGTCAACCAAACTTCATTTAACTGTTCAGTCCGAGTTGACTTGGGACCGAGATGACTTGGGAGTGGGACCGAGATGACTTGGGACCGAGTTGACTCGAACCGAATTGACGTTCGGACCGAGTTGACGAGGCATATATGCGTCACGACGTATGAAGCCGAATTCCTCGCTTTTTTCTATGGCACAACCATCCACGTTTATTACTTGGTTGGGTTCTTCCATGGTGAAAGGGGGGGGGGGGGAGTGTTCATCACCCTCACCCTAACCCTACCCCAACACCTAACCCTTCCCCTAGGCCTAGCCCTACCCCTCACCCTACCCCTCACCCTACCCCCTAACCCTACCCCAACCCCTACCCCTCCCCTACCCCTACCCTACTCCTAGAATTATGAGGTTCCATGAACCTCATAGAGGTCCATGTACAAACTACAATACAAAACTTTTTTTCATTTACGTTTCTGCACCTGGAGTTCTCATTTGAAATCGGATCTCGCCAAAATTAGGCTCTACGTGTTCCTTGGAATCTCATTGAGCGTTGCATGGATCAAGAAAATCCACTCCGCAAATTTAAAATTGTTAAAAAGCAATAAATTCTTACCGTCATTCCCAGTCCTCTTCAAACAGTGTGAGTGTTATAACAAATATGGCGCTTGCTGCGCTCGCAATTGGTCTACCGAACAAACTGGTACTCCGCGCGCAGCAACGCTGGTCCCGGCAACTGTAGGTTGGTTTTGTACACACATCATGTGACTCCAGCGCCATATTTGTTATAACACTCACACTGTTTGAAGAGGACTGGGAATGACGGTAAGAATTTATTGCTTTTTAACAATTTTAAATTTGCGGAGTGGATTTTCTTGATCCATGCAACGCTCAATGAGATTCCAAGGAACACGTAGAGCCTAATTTTGGCGAGATCTGATTTCAAATGAGAACTCCAGGTGCAGAAACGTAAATGAAAAAAAGTTTTGTATTGTAGTTTGTACATGGACCTCTATGAGGTTCATGGAACCTCATAATTCTAGGAGTACCCCTACCCCTACCCCTACCCCTACCCCTAACCCTACCCCTAACCCTCACCAAACCACAAACCCTCACCCCCTCCCCCCTCCTATCCAGTCACCCTGACCGTCTCGTGGTTGTGGCTTCATATTTATGAAGCCACAACCATGGTGGTTGGCTTCATGAAGCCACACAACCGTGGTGGTTGGCTTCATGAAGCCACACAACCGTGGTTGTGGCTTCATACGTATGAAGCCACACAACCACGCCATTGTAACGTGCATGGTTGTGGCTCGGAATTGGGCTTCATACGTCTGTTCGCATTTATATCTCGAGTTGACCGGTACCCCCTTAATGCTTACGACTCGTTACCGTTAAAAAAGTAAACAATTAAACTGGAAAGTGAAATTGTACTTACCATCGCCACTAGGTCTTTGAGAGCCAGAATCGCAATCCCTGCACAGTAGACCAGCTAGATCATAATACTGACTAGCCATGTCACAGTTCGTTGGGGTTGCGTATGGAATAGAATACGTCACTCCGTCAATTTGTTTAAAACATGACGAAAACATGAAGCAAATCCAAACCAGAGTCAAACTCCCGCGAGCCGCCATTTTGGAATGTTTAGATTCGTTTGTTTATAGCTAGCTAACGGCGACTGCATTCTCCAGTAAGTACAAGAACCAGTTCTAATGCGAGAGGGCGCAAAATTAATCCCAGGATTTGGCAGTGGTAGTAGATGGGGCGGGGCTTGGGAATGGGGGTAAATAACAGTCTTAGTCGATCTCGTTTTCAACCTTGTTGCTTTTCTATTAATGAGTGGAAAAGTCTTCTCCCCCTAAACGCGCTGGAGGAGTTCTACAAAGCAACAGGGTCCAATTTCATAGAGCTGCTTAAGCAGAAAAATGTTGCCACCCCTTTCTGCTCAGCAGAAATGAGCAGAATACCAGTCACAATTTGTACATGTGACATAGTAGTTTGGTTGGTAACCTTATTCTTGTAAGCATAGTTTTGCTGTGCTCGGGTACTTTTTGTGCGTAAGCAAATCTATGAAATTGGGCCCTGGTATTACAAAAAGAAATCCGCGGCAAATACGGATACAGATACAAATACATTTTTGACATTTTGTATGGAATCGACAGTTCAAATAAAGTTAAAAAAAAATACTAACAAATATTTATAAACTGTTTGCCACACTCGTAAAAAAAACACCCACCTACAAGCAATTCATTTATAAGACTTATTTATGCAGGAACCCAATCAGTGACTCCATCATTCTGCGGGGGGGGGGGGCTGAGATATATCACTACAAAGAACAACAAGAGAAAAAACATGTTCACCATAGAGTATAACAGTCAAGCAATTGTAGGCCTACATAAAAAAAAAATGAGATGCTACAAAAAGCATACCAGCTGGCTGATAAGAAAACAACAGAAAATGGCATGTTCTGGGCCCAATTTCATGGAGCTGCTTAAGTAAACAATTTGCTTAAGCACGAAATTAGCTTGCTTATTTTACACATGTTACTGGCCAAAATTTCATGCCTTATACATTGCTTGTGACTGGTATTTAGCTGTTGTTTACTTAGCATAACAATTGAGTGTATAGTCTTGGCCGGTAGTCTGATTTTTCTAAGCAATGACTATTTTGCTTAAGCAAAATTTTGTGCTTAAGCAGCTCCATGAAATTGGGCCCTGGTGTCAAATAGCCGTGATTATTATTAAGGACTTGCTCTTCAGCTGTATGACATGTTAGCCTGTGTGAGTGAGGGGGGGGGGGTGTTTTAGCTACCCGTTGAAACAGACGACCGGAGTTTGTTCGCTTTGCTTGGATCTCGTGTACAAAACCAATGGGTTCATCGCTTCAAAAAGTAAGTCCAAACAATAGAATAGCATCGAGAATTAGTCCTCGATTTACGGTGTGTGTGTTATTATTTAGGGGTGGGGGTGGATGGGTTACGCTGGGTTTGTTGTGACGCACGGGGGGAACGGTCCCCGGGATGGTATTTCAAGACAGTGACCCCCATAAACAAAGTGGGTCACCCGAGTGACACTTATATTTTATAATAATGATTATTTTTTGAACCCGCGATTTCCAGTACACCGCGGAAGACGAGCCACTTTTCCGCGATGTACTGGAAATCGCGGGTTCAAAAAATAATCATTATTATAAAATAATGAGTGTCACTCGGGTGACCCACTTTGTTTATAGGGGGGTCACTGTCTTGAAATAACAACAAAAATTGTAATGAAATATTGAATCAAGGAAATGGTGTATATGTATATATTTGGCTGCATATTTCTGATGAACAGTCAATCAAAAAGTGTGTGTGTGTGTGTGTGTGGGGGGGGGGGGACATCTGATATGCTGTCCCCCCCAGTCTAAAAAGTGTGTGGGGGGACATGTCCCCCCCTCCCCCATCCATCGACGCCCTTGGGCTCGTCGTCTGTATAAGATTGTCTTTGAAACAAAAATACCGACAAGGAGTTTAAAGTGCATGGTTGATATCATGTTTGTTTATGCCGGGTGTTTTATCTTTAATGCGTGTTTCTGTACACGAAGTGGCCGTGTAATTATTACAGCGACTCTCCTCAACGCTGTAAGAGAGAGAAGGCGGTTCGTGGTGGTTTACTAGCTGAAGTGAAAGTCAAGGTTACACGCAGACACTGAGCTAAAAACCAAGAGTTCGTGACTTTTAAGAGCTATGATAATCTTTAATTCAGTGCTGCTACGAATCCGCAAAAAAAAAATATGACTAAGCGCGGGTGACGTCGTTAACAGCCGGGGACACCGGGGACACACATCAGACGTGTGGCGAATTATGTGCTGTGTGAGTACACTGAATGTACAAATGTATATGTATAATGTGTGTATAATGGCTCCGATAAGGAAGTTTATCTGTAAAATCGAGTTATAAAACCCGTCGAATCATTGACCAGTACTAAAAGGTCTTCGTGTATGGTGTCTTTTAGAATGGTAAGTTTATAGTTTCGCTGTCATTTATTTTAGAAAGCCATATATTCCGCGGATAAAAGACGAACCCTGATGACAACGAGCTTGCAATACGAGGTAAGTCTTAATTGGTGTTGCATGTTTTCTGTTTTCGTTTTAAAATGCTCAGCTGTGATCCAGTTGACTGGGAAGGAGTTTGAACTAAGGATCCGTATGTAACAGTCACGATTGTCACTGTAAAGGAAAGCAGCCGGGAATAACGAATAAAATCGTGGTATTAAAACAACCATTAACCTCATACTACATTAACATCCTAATCAAACCTTATTGTTACGGAGCACCTGAGAGCAGAGCTGCTGATAGTGTAGAACATTCATGAGAAACGACTCCCTCTGAAGTAATTTAGGATTTGAGAAAGAGGTAGTTTCTCACTCAAATATTTGAATCTGGGAAAGGCTTTAGGCATGAGGCCTTTCTCAGGCATTTGAAAGCACACTGAACAGGTTCACATTTAACTGCATTTTTTCACATTCAAATTTACTGCTTCAAATTGCCATTAAAGTCCGAAAATTTCAATCGAAACAGGATTTTAAAGCAACAAATTTGTCTTTTACCATTTTTCCCTCTAAATTGTGAAAAACATGCTCCAGATTTTAGAAATCAATCTAGTTTTTTAAAGCTAACAATTAAAAAGTTAATAAATTCCAGTTATTTGTTGGCAATATAACGCACATTTTGTCATGTTTGGGGTCCAAGGGATAAAAAAATCTGTCCCCTCCTCTTTTTTTGCTTGGTTTGAGCAGCAAATGATACAAACATCTTTCCCTTCCATTTTCAGCTAGGTTTGAGGAGCAATTGGGATAGAAAATTCTATCCCCTCATCTTTTCTGCTGGATCTGAGGAACAAGGATAAATTTAGGAAAAATTTCTATCCCCTCATCTTTTTGGCTGGGTTTGAGGAACAAAGGATAGAAAATTCTATCCCTTGACCTAAATTATATCAATTCGAACCACAATTAAACTTTTTGTCAGCTTTTTCAAAGTGAAGTACATAATTGTTAATAAAAAGGTGTGCGTTTTTTTTTTAATTGTATGATGCAGGAATAAGTATGAGTACGCCAATTTTTTTTACAAAATGAATTAACAAAAACTGTAAATAAATTTGTTTAAAGTGCACCAGGTTCTAACTTTGTGCTCCAGCAATATTTTATGAACAAAAATAGCATGATTTTTACATTTTAGAGAACAACTTTCAAGAACGAATGCTATGTATTTTGAAATAAATGTGAAATGTGAAAAAGTGTAGTAAATGTGAACCTGTTACTGAATATTCTCTTCAACAAGGGTGTTTCTTTCTTGTAACTTCGATGACCAATTGAGCCCAATTTTTTTTCACATGTTTGTTATTCTATGCTTATGTTGGGATACACCATGTGAGGATAGGCCTACTGGTCTTTGACAATATACCAAAAGGATATCCTGCCTTTAAAGATTAATTTAATTGCTATTAATGTTATTATTATATTCATTGCCAGAATTATTATCTCCGGTAATGAAAATAAGAGAAAATTCAGGCACAGCCAGAGGAAAAACTAAATGGACACACAGAGAAAGCAAAATATAAGACCTTTTACCCGGTATTAGACACTGGCAGGCCTACTTTATGATTTTATATGAATGTACAATTTCGGGGAAAATCAACCCCTCTGCCAGCCCGCACGCTGCCGCCCCCCCCTATAGGCCCATGTGAAAAAGAACTAATATACAAAAACAAACTATTTCGGACAAAATTACTGTCGCAGGGTGCTAATAGTATCTCATTAGACTGCATAGAAAATTAGCTCAAAAACTCCGTTGTGTTTGGAACCGCGACACAGAAACATTTACGATCCGTTTACTGTAGATTCGAATCTGTTGAATCGATCCCGGATCCTACGCAAATCTTTTGGCACCGCATGGTTTATATATATATAGCGCCATTCACAAACAATACGCGCAACATCAATCAATGTATCCGGAACTAGGAAAAGACCTGCCATTCTAGTGAACATTGTTGAAATATTTCTACACTGTTTCTGAAAAACAAAGATCTTTGAAAGCAAACCGTTTTGGAATCTTGATTTTTAGAATTAAGGATTTTAGAAGATTTTGGTTTTCTACAAGCATTCCTCGTTTCACCATTGTGTTACGTTGAACATGACAAAGTGCGTTTTCGCGGCCGCCATTAAAACCCCTTCGGAGCTTTTAAAGGGACATTATGTGGGGGAATAAAATGAGAAACAAATCTTCGTTCGAACGAAGATTTTTTTTCTTGAGCGAAGATTTTTCCCCCTTTTTCACCTTTAAGTGCTCCGTATAACCCCTCCTTCAAAAAGGGAAAAAAGAAAAAGCAAAACTAACAAATACAAAAAGAACTAGAATTTAGTGTTTGTACAAACAAACACAGAGGTGTTCGGCTATCAGAGGGGTCAGTGCTTAATTAAATCGATGAAAAGATTGATAGCTTTAGAAATTTCACGGAAAGTACATTTATTACACAGGAAATAAATGCAAAAGTTACTACTTAACTTCCGCTTTCAACCGAAAGTCAAGGTCAATTGAGGTCACACACTGTGTAGCGTTTGTTTATTTTTGGAAGACCTCTCTGATGATGTATAGATGGTAAATCAAGCAGTTATATAGAATTTTTCAAATATTAAACTTTATTTTAATTTAATTGAACACCTGATGACGTCACTATGACGTCAAGAAAGCGGTGCCTTCTAAGTTTGAAGGTTGTGTGATCTTTGAAAGTGTGTTTTGTTATCTGACAAAAATGCTCACACTTGGATTAGATTGACAGCCCATACAGCCGTGCTCTGTGCATAGCCTATGCCAAATGGACTTTGCCCCCCTGTGATCATTCGAGCGGAACAGCCCGCCAAAGTGCCTTTGCACTATACACGGTTGCACTATACACAGTTAAAACGCGGGTAATCACACTCGTGGGCTTTAACGTCTGATTTCAACCGGAAGTTAAGGTCTATTTATATCATCTAAAAGAGGTTTTTTGAGATATGGAAATATTTTTGATGTTATCAACTTCCGTTTGAACCGGAAGTCGAGGTCAAATGGGGTCAAACTGTGTTTAGCACTTGTTAAGCATTGGACACCTCTCCGATGATGTATAGATTGTAAAAATCCAAATGTGTGGTTCATGAGTTATGATTTTTTCAAATATTAAGCTTATAATTAATGTAACTCGACACCCGATGACGTCATCATGACGATTTAACTTTTAGGTTCATCTACAATTTATACTCTACCTACATGTAAAGTTTCAAGTTGATACAATTTTTACAACTGTGCATTTTGGTGCGGACAATCGCCGCGCAGAAGAAGAAGAAAAACTTTAAAAAAACTAGACTTAAGTTTTTGTTCTAACAAAAACAAGGTGTTCGGAAGACACGTGACCAAATTAACAGAGCTGGTGAAAAAAAATCAGGAAATTTGGTAGACAATGTTTTCAAATTAACATTTTTGAAATAAAGCTTAACTTGAAAACTTATGACGTCATCGCGACGTCCTTATTTAGCTAGCATGCGTTATGAAAGAGGGTCAACTCATACGTGCGCTTTAATATCGGTTTCTACCTTTATGGAAAAATCAAAATGTTGTCGTCTCTTTGCCAAATTTTGAGCAGGATCATATATCTACATGATTTATAGTTTTTGAGACATAAATTTCTGGAAATGTTCAACTTCCCGTCTGAACTGGAAGTGAAGGTCAAATGGGGTCATGATATGTGTAGCGTTTGTTGAACTTTTAAACGATCAACCCGATGATGTGTAGATTGTAAAAATCCAGCATGTGGTTCCGGAGTTATGAATTTTTCAAATATTAGACGGGCTATCTTTGGGGATATGCAATATCGATGAAACAACGGCGACATTGTATTCCAACATGTAGCTGTTCGGTGCAATGCACACGTAAACCTAACTAAACGTGCAATGTACATGTGGCTGTACAGTTACAGCGTATGTGTACGTGTGTTCTTTCACTATCGTGCGTCGTCAATGCGGGTCTACGCGTTAAACGGGCGCTTTATCGTCCTTTTCCGACCAGATGTAAAGATCAAAAATATTGGTATCTTTGTGCAAAAGTTTGGGCAGACTTAATGTTCTACAACCTGATCCAAAAATCATGCTGAATAGTTAACTAGTATTTAAGATATGAATTTTTGAAATATTTAACTTCCGGTTTGAACCGGAAGTCAAGGTCAAATGGGGTCAAGTTTTGTGTAGCGTTTGTTACATCTTCAACGATGACATCTTGTCCGATGATGTGTAGATTGTAAAAATCCAACATGTGGTTCACGAGTTATGATTTTTTACAAATATTAAACTTTTATTTAATGTAATTCAGAACATGATGACGTCATCATGACATCATCAAGTTTGTGTCGTCTTGATAATAAGTTTCAATTGCCCTATGAGTTTCAATGTTTAATTCAATTTGAATTTTGAGGTATGCCCCAAAATTGAATTTTTTTTCACGAAAAAACACAAAGGCAGACTTTGACCTTCCGGTACGACCGGACGTAAAGGTCATACGATTTTGACGACTTTTCAAATGTTGCCCTAGTCTTGAACTATTAGATGCTTAAATATGAACATCAAAGCTTTCAAATTGTCGAAGTTACATTAAAAAGCAAACAGTCCCTTTAAAACTTAAAAAACCTAGTAATTCGACACGTTATTTTCAAGTTTCAAGTTTATGTGAGTTTGGGAAGTGTGTCATTACTTGCGGGAAAATCGACGCTGAGAAGAAGCTGAAGAAGTAAAAAAAAAAAAAAAACGAACAAAAACAAGAGGTCTTCGGACTTTTGTCCGAACACCTAAAAAAAAAAAAAAAAAAAAACGAACAAAAACAAGAGGTCTTCGGACTTTCTCCGAACACCTAAAAAAAAATAAAAATAAAACCGAACAAAAACAATGAGTTGTTCGCGCTGTGGCACGAACATCTAAAAAAAGAACGAACAATAACAATGAGTTGTTCGCGCTGTTGCACGAACACCTAAAAAAAAAAACCAAAACCGAACAAAAACAATGAGTTGTTCGCGCTGTTGCACGAACACCTCAAAAAGAACAACAAAAACAAAACAAAATTTCTTACTTCCTCATGAAAGTATATACAGTTTAGGAAGAAAACATGTTAATTCGGGGAAAATTATATCCTCACTGGAGTAGAGTTTCATTACTCTTTAGTAGTTGTACAGACAGATTTTATTTACGTCAATTCGGAACAAAGAAACATCCGGGACACGGGGACAGCGATTGCAATATTAAGCAGAAAGCCACTCAGCCTTGAGAGAAACGAAAGAAAGGAAGTCTACCAATTAACGATTGTGCGCCCGCAGCGGACCAATCAATGCTGGCTAATTAACCCCGTGAGCACCCGTTGACACAACTCAATCAAAATTTCAAAATAATAGAGACGTACCATCAACACAAACAAATAACAAATTGGCACGCGAACAAAACATAATGCACCCACAACCCACTCCTCTTAAAATATCTGCAGTAATGAACTTTGGCCTTTGAGCACCCACTGCTGTAGTTGATAGCATGGCATAAAAACAGTCATTTTTTTCTTGGTTATAAGCACGGGTAACGTGACCGTCCGGCCTATATAGCTCCACCCCTAAGAATGGACTGACATTTTGCGTAAACGGCAGCCGTGACCAACAAAACGACCTTTCAATGTGATAATACCGGCATTCAATAGATTTCTGGCCTAAACACAATCACCTGGATATTTCAATGAATGCACGTAAGTAATTATCGCTTAAACTCCGGTACAAAATATATGCACCGATTATTATGCAATGGAATTCAACCAACGGCACGTTTTTTGATAATAGGCTGTGTTGTAGGCCAACGTACAGGCCCGCACTTCATGTTATGGAACACTGTTTATTATAGGCAATAGTGATTTTACGTTCGGCCGTTGATTTTTATTATTAATCACGCAACTCATTAAAAATAAATGTGGAATTTTGAAACGAGATTAGGACACCTGATGCTGTTCAATATACTGACAAAACCGACTGATGTGTTATTTTCAGGCTGTACTGAGCTAGCCTATTTCACTTCGAAATTGTCTCAATATGTTATACATTGCCTCCATATTTCCTAACGACATAACACACACATTAAGACAGACTGATTTCTTTTTAAATCAACTGTAGAAATGTGGTTTTATATTATACAAAGTATGCCTATGCTGTCAAATCCCATAACCATACCCACGTCGTACGTAGGCTTGTTTATATATGACACTAGTAACATTCAATTTTTGTATTGGATGCTGGCAGTACAATACACATCGTTCTGACGTGGTGATGAGATTAAATCGGTCCAATTACCTTGTCCATTGACATTCAAGGTAAAATGGTTCTAAACCTGCATGAAAGATAACCGGTGACACTGCGAGTAGAAATGACGAGAGCCATCTTGTTTGTTTTCCCCTCACTCAAACCTCAAACCAATGTGATCAGAGAGAGGCTGAATGGGGAAAATAGTCTGATTCCTGTTTTCAAATGATCCAAACCACTGCCCGTCTATCGCACAGGGGTCACGACAAACAAGGTGGTTTCACAGCGATGTGCACATTGACGTTGGAACATTATCGACAGTGTAAGTTTTCTTCAGTTCTAGCTCGAGCAAATAATTCGAAAAAAATTATTAAAAAAAAACCAGACAGATTAACGGTCAGCTGTGATACCCTAACTGACGTTTGCAGTTGGTTTTTGCTAATTGATCGAATAACTGCGCCCATGAGTTTTCAACAGCATAAAATTATTTGGGGGTCATCCACACCTTTCAGAAACACATGGCAGAAGTTGAACACACTGGGGTTGTTGGTTCACCTTGAAAATCTCATTAGGAACTCTATTGGATAGCCCCGTGTCTAGCCAAGGCTAAGGGGCGGGGCTTCAGAGCAAAATCCTGCTGGTAATCATCGTTGAACATAACTTATAAAGTTTATGAACCGAAACACAACATCTCGCTTCAATGGACAGTGTACATAACATTGGTAAACTTGAGTATAAGACCTATTTGATCTATTCTCACAGATTTATACATAAAATTAGTTCACGTAGTATGAAGGTAGCCGTGGAGGACAACTTCCCCTCGAAATAGTTTTGCCCAATATGCTGAAAGCTTTTTGAAGAAAAAAGAGCAAAGTCTGAAATTCGTTATTTTAAAGCAGCGGTGGGGGTTTTTCACTTTGATTTTCTCGTGACTCCGATGTCCTACTGCGCTTTGTCACAGGTTTGTTATTTCATGTATATATTGGGTCACACAATGAATACTATAGTCTTTGAATGGCCGAGTGCTTTAGATTAACGGAAAACAATCAACGAATTTCAGTATGAAAGATTGCGTTACATTAGGCATTATAAAAATGAAACATGTTTACCGTCCTGCATTTTTGAAAAAAGGAAGGAGGAGGGCATTTGTTTTTTCTTTCTTCAAAAATGGCAACCCCGACACATTTTTCGGGCTATTTTTTAAGATGGTTGCCAGCATTTTTCGGTGTGCTAAAGTCTAAAACTACGTTCTTATAAAAAAAAAAGGAAAAAAGAAAAAAAGGAGGCAGCCTCTAAAAAGGAAGCGGGCGGGGACGCTAAACATTTAGTTTTTTTCTATTTGGCCTTACGGCATCGTAACAAAATAACAATGGAATCCGTTCGGCACACTGATGTCAGTTTGTTCCCGTTTCATAAATCGGTTATTATTTGCACAACGTCCGTCTGACAAAATATGAACCGATGTTATTTTAATGATTTTTAACGAAAAAAGAAAATACAATACAATCTACTTCTGATAAAAAAAAAAGATCACAGGTCAGTTTGGCATGTGTTGATTCACGACCGCAGTAATAAATGGAGCACTCTCCGTAGCCAAAGATGCATAAGGCTAACACTCTAAAAAAATAATGCTCGGTTACAAGTCGAAATAAAAACAAACCTTATGAAATAGAAAATGGATTTTTTTTAAGGAGGTGAATCCTTACTCTGTCGTGAAGATCCACGCATAACCAGGCCACAAAACTCATAACAATCGCTCAATAAACAGACGGGGGCTGTATAAATTAGACCCAGGGCATAATGTATTTCTCAACATCAAAACATGTTGAAGACATCACATTCAATTCAATCCAACTCGACAGTTATTTCCATAATTCAAAATGTACATACGGGTCACTATAAAGAAGGTGTATTGAACAAAGATGTTTAAAGGACCATTACAGAATTGGTAAGAAAAAAACTTGTAAAATATACTTTTTGATCACAGATTTACATAAAACTTACACGGTCTAATGATGATGACAGTAGAAAACATCCCTTGAAATATTTCTGTCTGAAATGCCATATTTGATGAGAAATGAATAAACTAATTTTGCGATTGGAGTTTATCGCTCAGTGAGCGTTTTATTCATCTGTTGAACCTATATGATTTTTTGCAAATGTGTAGTCGGTTTTTCACTATTTTCTCGTGACCCAGATGGCCGATCGATCTCAAACTTCTACAGGTTTGTCAGTTTATGTATATGGTGGATTACATAAAGTGCTTACACTGCCAGCAACTGTTTTGTTAGCAAAAACCAATTCTGTAATGTTCCTTTAAAGAACTACTGGAATCAAAATTATATGAGACACAATAAAACAGAGGCATATGGAGGCATATTCAAAAGACAAGCTCTTGTTTAGAAATGCCGATCGGGGCTGATGTTGCGGTCGTCTTCGCTTTTAATTTAATCTCTCCGTTTCCGAGAATTGCATAGCTGACTTGGGGCGTAAATTTTTTTTTCTTAGGCCTACTTTAAATCCACGAGACGAGCAGTGAAACAGAAATTCATCATTGTCGTTGTCATGAGTGTCACATTTTGGAGATAGGAAGGACAACAATTAGTAGGTCAAACTAAGTATGTATGCCAACCATGCAATAAAACAGCTATTAATTTAAAATTTATTGATCCTTAGAAACCGTGAGCCCTATTTTTGTCATAGAAACATTACGCTACAATTCTTCTAACGTTTATTCTAAATTCAATTCTAGAAATCGAGATGATCAGATCAGGTACATTGTGGCCTACACGATGAATCCTGACACACAAAAAAGGTTTTCCCCTTAAATTAAATTAAATTCCTCTTAATCATATTAGGAACTACACTAATGAAATTAAAGAAGCAAATGGGACGGACATAATCAACTCTAATGGACCTTTCTATTTTTGATAAACAGACCCGCGCTGGTTGGCATGGACGACCGAATGTTAACAAAACATTCAATCGTGTTAACAGGTGTTGTGACCAAATTCAAATTTCTGCAAACGTTACAAAAATATATATAACAAAATAAATATATAAATATATGTATATAGACATTACATGATTGGTTGCTTTGTTTCCAACAAATTCAATTTTGAATAATGTGTAACAATTTTTACAAACTGTGGCTATCTGGTTTTACTTTGCACATGGCTTCCCATGACAGTTTTCCAACCAATGGTTGGCAAAAACTCGGGCCGGGACTTTGCTTTACATTAGAAAGGCGTATATAGACACAAATTAATGTTCCTAAACAGTGTCAGAGTGAGAATTTAAGCATATGCATAAAACTGTAGGTTCCCGTGTACATCTCAATAAAATAATGTTTATAGCTCATAACAAATAATTACGACCATGTAGATAAAATACATTCAAGGGCTATCAATACAAAAAATGGGGGCAAGTCTTTTACAACACGTGACCGAAATGATGTATTCAAAATGGCGCCAGACTCAAGGTCCGTGGAAACACAGATAACCTGTTTACTAAACTCTAACACTCCTATTGCGACACGGCCGCGAATAAACAAATTTAGCACGACAGGTGTAATCGATTGTGTAGATCCCGTGAACGTACAGTGTTTTGGGGAAGAATACAATACAATCTTTTTACTTTATAAAAAAACAAACAACAACCTGTAAAAAAAAAACCCCAAAACAACAACCAAATATCCACGTTTTTAGTGCCAACGACGAAAAACGATTCAAGGGAATTTGTGAGCAATCGAATTCAGCAACTGATTAATTTTTTCTTCTTCGCAACTTAGACATTATTTCATACGAAGATATTCCACCGTGGAATTGGTAGCAGTGTGGACTTTATAATCCGTTTAGAAAAAAAACCAACTTAAAACAATGCATTTATTTGCACACTTCTTTCTTTAAAGGCACTGGACACTATTCAAAATAATTGTTAGCATAAAAACTTACTTGGTAACGAGCAATGGAGAGCTGTTGATAGTATAAAACATTGTGAGAAACGGCTCCCTCTGAAGTAACGTAGTTTTTGAGAAAGAAGTAATTTCTCGGTAAAATATTTGAATTGATTTTGAGACCTCACGCGTGAAGTCTCGAAATCAAGCACCTGAAAGCACACAACTTCGTGTGACAAGGGTGTTTTTTCTTCCATTATTATCTCGCAACTTCGACGACCAATTGAGTTTAATTTTTCACAAGTTTGTTATTTTGTGCATATGTTGAGATAAACCAAGTGAGAAGACTGCTCTTTGACAATTACCAAAGGTGTCCAGTGTCTTTAAAACTATTAAACCCCACAATGTTGATAACAATGTGTTCGGCTCATGCCCAAACCCCGAAAAAAGGAACATGGCGACACGGCCAATAGACCACAGGTTTGTGCCCGATGTGGCAGTAATTACGGCATCTAAACCATAATGACCACATTATGTGGTCCTTTCTCTATTACTATAGGTACAAGAATTGACAGATATGCCACACATGCATTGCACAGTATAGCAATAACCGAGCCAATGGCTGGGTATCGTGTTAATTACGCCTATGTGGAACATTTATTATGCGCCATATTAATTTCGTGCTTGACTGCACCGATTTGAACATGCTTCAGAAGGTCTACAGTAGCGACGGAAAGACAGGCGATCTGCAGTCTTTAAAGAGAGACTAACATGGATACCATTATTTTGAGAGAAACATGAATGTAGTCAGACACTCTGAAATGACCCAGGTTATGAACTCGCATCAAGGTGTCAAGTTGCTAGACGTATGCCCTGGCCAATTGGGGACCACTTCCCAACGGACTTTTAACCTGTCGTGACAACACTAGAAAAAAAAAAACCTCACACGCTTACACCATGGTACTGTTGTCAACTGTCCGTTTTTATAATTAGCACGTTAATTACTTTTCGGTGAACATAATCCTTTCAAATTCTCTTAAACATCGGATACGAGATTATGGACACAAAAAACAAATTCCGAACCATCAAAGCCATCGGGAAGCCATCTGGTGAAGACATGATTGGTCAATTACAGGGCAGGTGTGACCTTTAGACCAAGGCTAAGAAATACGTTTTCGACCCCTGTGGGAATTTTTAAAGGGGGGGGGGGGTAATTGATGGATTTTTTGTTTAGTCAAAGGAAAGGATCGACCCAGGGTAACTTTTTTTAACATGCTGTTTGGCCAGGTCTCAGAAGGGGATATGTTGTTTTTGGTTAACTTTTTTGGGGTAGTTAAAGGAACATTACAGAATTGGTTGTTGCTAACAAAACAGTTGCTGGCAGTGTAAGCACTTTATGTAATCCACCATATACATAACTGACAAACCTGTAGAAGTTTGAGATCGATCGGCCATCTGGGTCACGAGAAAATAGGGACAAACCGATTACACATTTGCATGAAATCATATAGATTCAACAAATGAATAAAACGCTCACTGAGCGATAAACTCCAATCGGAAAATTAGTTTATTCATGTCTCATCTAATATGGCATTTCAGACAGAAATATTTCAAGGGATGTTTTCTACTATCATCATCATTAGACCGTGTAAGTTTTATGTAAATCTGTGATCAAAAGTATATTTTTTTCTGACCAATTCTGTAATGTTCCTTTAACAAAATAAGTTTACAAACCAACGGACAGTTGATAACTGTCTAATGGCATCATGGAGTGTTTTAAAAGGGGTTACTTGACTTTTCAGATCGTAGTGA
This sequence comes from Pycnopodia helianthoides, assembly GCA_032158295.1. Lineage (NCBI taxonomy): Eukaryota > Metazoa > Echinodermata > Asteroidea > Forcipulatida > Asteriidae > Pycnopodia > Pycnopodia helianthoides. The sequence continues at coordinate 7,834,657 of CM063246.1, forward strand.
ATAAAAACAACATTACATGATGTACAAACACTATGCACACGCTGCACGCAGACGATCGAAAGTGCAAGCTGACAAACTACATCACCTCGGACCAATCATTACACAGATATGGAAAGCTTACGTCACTGCACGTTTATCCAATGAAATCATTGTATCCAATGAAACCATTGGGCCTGTACACTGGTCCCCTGCCTTTATCCCCAAAGGAAAAAGACAGGGGACCAGTCTATATCGGGACAAGACTGGAATCGTTCTCCGTGTTGTTCGGGAGGGATGAGCAGGATACGAGTTTCCGTGTCTAACTCTAATTTGCATTTCATTGAGGAAAATATGTAAGTAAATTAAATCTGTGTGTGGGTATATATTCATTTTATTCACTTAGTGAATGAAATCTGTACTGTTCCGTTCCACTACTCGTAATAGAACAATCCGCGCTTCACCTCGTGACGGTACAACTGTCACATTGCAGTCACGTGTATCCAAAATCTGTATAAAATAGACCAAGGCTTCTATGCTGTATTACCTATGAATGATTTCACCAAGGAATTTTGCGCAGCAAAATGTTTAGACTGGACATGTTTTGTGCTCACTGAATGCTAATCATTTTTTAGGAGCAAATGAAGCCTTTTAGGTAGCAACTGACACATGTTGTATAGCACTTTGCTAAGCTATACAAGGGAAATCTTTCACTGAGAATACTATAATACAGGTTATGTCTGCATGGTGTAATATATTAATAGCTTCTCAAATAATTGCATTCAATCACAGATTTAACGAACCGACAGCGACATTGAAGATGGCCGCCAGCTCGCTGTTGTTCATCTTACTTGTCCTACTAGCCAGGGGTTCCGGGGCTCAAAACAACACGGACGTGAACGGTAAGAACATCAGCTTCGAGATCGGCAACTATGGCACCGTGAAGCTTGTATTCCGAAAAACCTCCTTGTTGCAGCTTGTGGTCAACTCGTCAGATGAAGGTACCTTTGAATTCAGAAGTGCCGATGGGAATATATTTAAACCAACGGAAATGATCACATTCACGGTCACGGAAAACACATCTTTTCCAATTTACATGACCGTGAGCTTGATAGGAAGTACATTGGGGAGAGCCTTCTCGAGGTGTTTAACACCGACGGTGATGAATTACCACTAGCGTCAGCAACCGTAAATGTCCATCCGCCGTTCCAGATACTAGGTACCATAGCCACTGTTATTTTAACCGTCTGGCTCGTGATCTCATACGTGATCATGGCGGCCAAAGTGGAGCCCAGCGTCTTATTGGAAAAAATCAAACCGCCTTGGGGCGTCCTCATGGGGATGGTGTGCCAGTTCGTCCTCATGCCGCCCCTAGCCTACGCAGTGGCCAGGGTGTTCAAATTAACCGGCGCTCTTGCCGTGGGTCTGGTCCTGGTGGGGACCTGCCCCGGTGGATTCTTCAGCAACATCGAGGTCTTGCTCCTGGACTGTGACATCGTCCTCAGCTTGACCATGACCACCTGCTCCACGTTACTGGCGGTAGTTATGATGCCCCTCAACCTCTTCATCTACGCCAAGCCGTTCGTGGGAGGCAACAGCAACTTGGAAACGCCGTTTCAGAGTCTTCTCATCCAACTGTGCGGATTGATTATGCCCCTAGTAATCGGGGTTCCGTTCTTCCATCGCTTCACGAAAGCTCGAGATATTTGTCTTAAACTTGTTAAACCCTTCACGTTAGTCTTGATGATCCTCGGGGTCGTTCTCTTTATACCTTCTCAATACTACATCTTCTACGGCGACTGGAAGGTTTGGACTACCTCAGCCCTTATGCCAGCCCTGGGGGCTTTTATTGGTATTTCAATTGCAAGAATTGCAAATTTCAACTACACCTTTTCAATTACAGTTGCAATAGAGACCGGCTGCCAGAACACTCTGCTGGCGGTTTCGGTGGCGAAACTTTACTACAAAGACCCCGAATCGGACATCGTTGCTATTATTCCATTACTCATCGCCATGGTGACAGGGTTCGAAGGTCTGGCTGTTGCCGCTTTGTATTACATAGGTCTCTTCGTAAAAGGTAGAGTGAAGAAAGGACGAGAGTCCACGTCTTACGACGTTGAGGGCGGCGACAATCAAATGGAGTGCACCGAGATAACGCGCCACCACCCCGCAACGACGAATAGCAGGATGCAACCACGGGAGCCACAGTTCGCAATCCCCGGTGACGGCATTGCGAACGGCCAGTGGTCACCACGGGTGTCTGAGAAGTCCGGCCGGTCGGCACTGAGCGTGCCGGTGGGCTTGGGTTCGGACGGAGAGGACTACGGTCCAGGGGAGGACCGGTATCACCAAGAAGAGGCGAGGGAGACATCGCTGTACCCGGAGGAGCTGCCAGACATGCCGCCACCTCGGGACGAGAATGTGACTAGGCCTAATGGGTGGGTGAACAACGGCTATACGGTAGATCGGTCCGAGTGGATGTAGGAAGACGAGTTGGTCAAAATGGCAACAAAGAAGGTGTTTAAAAAAAAGTGTTAAGCTAATAATTATGACAGAATATCAGTACCAAAGAATGCAATTACGGTGACAGTATTAAATGTTAATTCGTACACTGCAAAAACAGGGGTGTTAAAATTGACATCATGGGTGTTTACGCAAGATATATAGATACCAAACAAAGAATAAAAATTTACACAATAGGTGGTAAAATAACACTCATTTCTGCTGACACAATTACATTGGTGTTATTTTAACACCCCTCGGTGTTAATTTTGATGCTCTCTTGGGTATCTATATGTGACAAGATCCACGGTGTCAATTTTAACACCCGGTTTCTGCAGAGTATAAGTTAACCGGCACAACCAATGCATGTTTGGGTTTACAGTGTTGAGTTGTGGTGGTTTTTAAATACTATACGAATGGGAACAAAGGCGTTGTTGTCTATTTATCTGAAATATATTTGTTGTGTTGAAATGAAAGCTCTTCCAATTTAAATAATTTGTTTTTTCTTCTTCTACGAAGTATGGGAGAAAACAACACTGTTGTTAACAATCGTAAACGATTGGAACCTAATTTTGTGCAACGGCAGAGAGAGAGCGGCGGGAACAACCAAAGCTTCACAGCATTGTATTACCAGGATAAACTAAAATGTACTTCGCGATTTGTTTTTTTCAAGATGCTTTCGATTTACAAAAAATCGAGGCCGTGTACAAAACGAGGGACTTTGGCTACGGCTGTGGCCGCTAGCTGCTACGTCCAATGTTGAATAATAGGACTTTTTAGCGATATGTCCGTAAGAAGCCAGAGCCAATTCGAACATTGCCTGGGCAGTCTTAGTCAGAAGAGGTGCCCCAGTACATGATCAAACCGTCCTCCATTTTAAACAATTAATTTAAAAGTCCTGGTAATTACCAAAGATGTAGTTATTTTAGGAGATTATTGTTGTGATTTGGGTCATAATAGGGTCGAGTAAAATTTAATTTCTGATAGATACAGCTAAAAGAAAACGGCGCTCAAATAGTCAAAAGTGGACTGCTTTACTTTAAGACAGACGATGAAAGCATTATAAACCTTTCTTGTGTAAAATCACAGCTGAAAGTTTTGCCAACCAGGGGTGGTAAAAGTACGAGCAGCCTTCGCTGCAAAGAGACAACGATTATTTATGATTGACCCCGTGCATACGCCGCCAGCAAATTTATTTTCTGCACACGTCGGCTACGGAGTCAACAGTTCTATCCCTTAACTGTTGACTCCATAGCCGACGTGTGCTGCAGAAAAAAATCGCACGCCGCCATCGCTGAGGTATAGAGCAATAAAACGCACACGTCGTGTGTAAGCGCCATACACAATTATATACCAGCCAATGAGAAGTCTTCCTTTAATCTAAGCGAGGGCGATGTTTGAACTCCTGACGTCATACAAGCGGTCTACCATAATGCTACCATTTACCCATGTCATTAATAAATCAGCTGTACCGCCCAAAGGGAAAGTACACATGTATGTTCTTCAAATTAATGTTACCGGTACATTGAAAGGGCAGATTTTGTGCCGACCCATGGCTATACCTTTTCTGATACTCACGCTGCCCTTACAAAATCGATGTCAGTGCTGGTAAACTAAAGAAAAGTCTGTCGACCCCTTGCACTGACGTCACACTTTGGCAACATTCTGCCCTTTTGGGGAGTCAAAGTACGTGAACGGATATGGTGCGGAGGGGGGGGGGGTGGTTAGGAGGTCTCGCCACTCGTGTGATACACTTGGCATGCTGCGTAAAATGCGGCCAAGACTTAGTTAAGTATACAGCTGCATAAGCACAAGTTGTTAAGCACAATCAAATTGTACTTACCAGAATAAGGTTACCAGCCAATCACATGTACTAAATGTAACTGGATACTGTTTATTTTTTTGCTAAGCAGAATTTTTGTTAAGCACTATGGACTGTGCAAGTCTTGTGCATTATTATTCGAACTTCCGGGACCAAATTGGTCCCGACCCTATTGTATTTTACATTTTGCGCGATTTTGTTTCTTCAAATAATTTAGTTTTACGAAGTTCATTGTTTAAAAATGAATTACTCCGTATTGTTGTCATTAAAGGAACATTACAGAATTGGTTTTTGCTAATAAAACAGTTGCTGGCAGTGTAAGCACTTTATGTAATCCACCATACATAAACTGACAAACCTGTAGAAGTTTGAGATCGATCGGCCATCTGGGTCACGAGAAAATAGTGAAAAACCGATTACACATTATTGCATGAAAAATCATATAGATTCAACACATGAATAAAACGCTCACTGAGCGATAAACTCCAATCGGCAAATTAGTTTACTCATTTCTCATCAAATATGGCATTTCAGACAGAAATATTTCAAGGGATGTTTTCTACTATCATCATCATTAGACCGTGTAAGTTTTATGTAAACCTGTGATCAAAAAGTATATTTTACAAGTTTTTTTCTTACCAATTCTGTAATGTTCCTTTAAACCTATGTGATGGTCGCACACATTCGGGCGTGATTGTCAAATGGGGTTTCATCCCACTCATTCTCGTCCAAAGTTTTTGTCATACATTTTTTTTAAATGTTGATATGAACAAATTATTTGTATGATATAAACACCGAAATCTTATTTTTAACAAATTGCTATGGGTATTTTTATTTTCAAGAATGTTGTATAAATATAACTTAAAGAGAACATTTTATTTCTATTGGGCCCATGAGGGGCTGGTGGTGTTTCACAACCCCACCTGGCCGGACTATTTTGCCTCATAGCTTTTACATAACTAAATTTTACGATTGTACATTCTACGATGGGTTAAAGACACTGGACACCTTTGGTAATTGTCAAAGACCCGTCTTCTCACTTGGTGTATCTCAACATATGCACAAAAAACAAACCTGTGAAAATTTGAACTCTATTGGTCGTCGAAGTTGCGAGATAATAATGGAAGAAAAAAACACCATTGTCACACGAAGTTGTGTGCTTTTAGATGCTTGATTTGGAGACCTCACGCGTGAGGTCTCCAAATCAATTCAAATATTTTACTGAGAAATAACTTCTTTCTCCAAAACTACGTTACTTCAGAGGGAGCCGTTTCTCACAAGGTTTTATACTATCAACAGCTCTCCATTGCTCATTACCAATTAAGTTTTTATGCTAACAATTATTTTGAGTAATTACCAATAGTGTCCAGTGCCTTTAAGATGATACATTGCATGATTCCTCAGTGAACCCAATTTTTATTGAGATTTGAAAAATCGTGTGTTCTAAAAGCATTTTCTGTCAAATTCATGGCAATAAGCGGGAAGCAATTTTAACGAACAAAAAATGATGAATATGCTGCCAGGTGTTGATCACAACCCACACATTATAATTATCGTAGTCGTATGGTCGGTCTTATAAATATTTAGAGCTTGCATAATTGCCCCTTTACTCTAACGTCCCACGCGGCTACGGTCTGACACCCTCGCTAACATGTTGAGAGTCAAATTGCACGTAGGCCTACGTGTAAACACCAAGTCGCCTCAGATGTGCAGTAGGCCCCCTAAAAAATATATATTTTTTAAATTATAAATAATTTGGTTTAAACCCTCATTGGAAGCCAATGTCAATTACTAAATACTGTCTCATATTGGTAGAATGGTCTCATATTGGTAAACACTTTAATGAATCAACTAGGGTAATTTAAGGTCCATGCCACATCGGTAATTTATAGGCATAAAGTTTTAAGTCAACTCCAAGAAGAACGTTGGCATTTTACATGTTCTTTTCTTGGGGATAGTAACTTTGTGCTGACAGTGCAGTTTGTTGACTCCAAGCTGTCGGTGGAAAGAAAAAAACACACTTTTTTGTGTCAATGTTCTTATGATGTATGTACGGAATATAAGTTTACAACTCATAAATATGACCGTTATATATCATATTATGACTTAGCAATAAGTCATAATTATGACGTATATCTCATATTTATGACCTAGCAATAAGTCATATGACTTATATCTCGAAATTATGATTGTGCATAAGTCATGAGTGACTTGTGTCAGTTAAGATATAGGCCCTATAAGTCACATCTATGACGTGTAAGTCATAATTATGAGATGAAAGTCATAACTATGACTTTGATTTTCTTTCTTTCTCAATGTCACTTTAACACTTCCGTACGTATGCCTCAAACGTAGTCCCGACCAGAGCAAAGCACAACAAAGTTTAGCTTTAGTTCTGAGTCAAACCGTCACAATCATACTTCAATTCGAACACAACTGTTTTAAAGTATTGTTTTTTGCTCCTTTTTTTTGCAAAGTCAATAAATGTGCCCGTTGTATACCCAAGTTCACCACGCGCGAAAAAACAAGACCAACGCGAAGTGCCTAAGCTTTTAGCTTGTGACCAATTCGCGGTGGTTTTGTTTCGGGCTTGATGTAGGCTGGATGCCGACACGCGCTCGATTTCATGATACACTTGCATATAGCCCGTCTTGCCACGTAGCCTCTAAAGGGACAGGTACAATAAATCAAATAAAGTGCATTCCGTTTCCCCGAAATCACTTCGTTCCCAAATCATTGTCGTTCCCTCGAAAATGTTTTGTTCCCTGGAAATAGTATTCAGTTCATTGTATCTCGAAGTATTTTAACTGGTACGGACCCTTTAATATGCCATTTGATTTATTTGACTGAGAGCTCTATTTAATTGGCAGAAAGGGAAACAAATAATCGGGTTTACGAATCGGTTTCGGGAAATAATCCTTTACAACGGAGTTTGGGGCCCACGAAATCGACCTTTTATTACCGTGTTTGGTGACATGGTGGCTGGTTAAAGCGAAAAATAACAGTGCATAGTGCATACAACTTTTAACTAGAGGTTTTAATGGGTTTTTTTTTTTTTACACTTTTATAATTATGCAAACTGTAACTTATTGTGGGGACTTATGCTGAATAGCATGCAACTGAGTGGCTGGCATGTGAGACCAAAATGCTTGACACGAAAACAGATGAAAAGCAAGGTCCGGATTTTGGGCAACGAGTTCCAGTTTTGATAGTCCATGTCACGGAAATCTGCTTCGCATTCGTTTTTTCTGTGGTTTAAAGGCAGGTTATCCTCTTGGTAATTGTCAAAGACCATTCTTACTTGATGTATCCCAACATATGTATAAAATAACAAACCTGTGCAAATTTGGGCTCAATTGGTCACAGATGTTGCAAGAAAATAATGAAAGGAGAACAAAAAGAAAGAAAAAAAAATCCACTCAGATGCCTGAGAAAGGTCTCAGATTCAAAATGTGGAGTGAAAAATTACCTCTTTCTCTAAAACTACATTACTTCAAAGGGGTCGTTTCGAACAATGCTTTACAATATCAACATCTCTCCGATGCTCTTTACCAAGTAAGTTTTGATGGTCATTACCTTGTGTAGTAATTGCCGAAATACACACTGCAAAAACTGGAGTGTTAAAATTGACACCATGGGTGTTGTCACATATAGATACCCAAAAGAGAATCAAAATTAACATCATATGGTGTTAAATTAACTACAATGTATTTTTTTTGCAGAAATTAGTGTTATTTTAACACCCTTTTGTGTTAATTTTGATTCTTGTTTTGGTATCTATATGTGACAACACCCATGGTGTCAATTTTAACACTCCAGTTTTTGCAGTGCACCATGCCTTTAAAGTGCTTTTATTAGTGCCTTCTCTCTCGTTATTTTTAACTCTGACCAGAGGTTTACGTCCTTCCCTGGAATTTGTTTTGACTAATTCAAAGAAAAATACAAGTGTTTCCTTTTTTTAAATGAAAGTGTTTTTGCTCCAGATAGGCCTACAACAAAAACATTAGTTTTAATGATGTCTTCTGTCATAAATCGTCTAGAAATGTTTCCGCTGACAAATATAAAAAAGAAAGAAAAAGATACTCGGTCCTTGATATAGACTCAAAGTAACAGTTCAGTGAACATTGAAGCATATGAACCTTTAAAAAAAGGGTCCCCATTCAATTTCAGAAAAAAACAAATTTGCTCAGTTTCACAAGCATTCAAATTCAAATTCACATTCAGCATTCAAATTCACCTGTTCCCTTATTTAGCCCGCCAGTGGGCGACCGAGAAGAGTATAGATAGTTCCCAGTATAGACGCCATCTTTACGGGCAAATTGCATTTGGCTTGCAGGTGCGTCAAACGCACCTTATTAACGCAGCCGCGTTGTTCACTGACCAATCCTGCAATGAGTTTCGTGAAATGCGCGCGTGTTGCACGCCGTTCTCACACGAAACGCACGACTGTTTGTTCCAAACTGCCCGTAAAGATGGCCGATTTACGTCATACTGCAACCTATCTATATAGTTCCCTAATTCATTCAAATTAGGGTTTCTGTTTGAGCTACTACTGCATTCAATTTTTTGCTCACATGGTTTCGTTCCTCTCATTCAGGTTCGTTTCAGTCGCTGTATTTGATTTTATATCAAGACTACATTTTCACTATTCTTCGGAATAATTTCTACTATACCTGTACCTGTTTAAGATGAGTGAAAATATGACCAGCCTACTCTACTGCTGGCTTTTGCGAATTTGAAGGAGCTCAGCAACCTAATGAATTGGAATGAGCTTGATTTAACTAGTGAACTTTAAACTGTTGAAAAAGAATTACCCTTCGACGGATGGATGCTGCTGATGCAATCATTTTCAAACGTAATTGATTGAGCCGGCTGTTAAATTGAGCGAAGTTTTCTTGAAATCGGCCGGGCAAACCTGTACTAAATATAGTTTTAAAAAAATGCATTTATTTATGTTTTTTTGAATTTGTTTACAGACAAGGTGGACTTATTTAATTATTATGTGTATTGTGTGTCATTTTAATAACTTTATACATGCTACACTTGTGTACAAGCCAGCACGTGCTTAATAATAACAGTAATAATAATGATATTGAAAATAATAATAACAACAACTACAAAGTCTCATATAGCGCACGTATCGACCAATTAGGTACATAAGGCGCTTGAACAAGATATTTTTACCTTTTCGTAATTTCACATTTTGGCAGCTTTGTAAAAGAAATATTTAAAAAAATAAATTGTGTACGAATTTTTTCAAGGAATTGTAGAGAATTATTGATATATTTCCAGATTATTTATAATGGATGTCATTATTTATTTTGAACACAGAGACTGACTTTTAATTTATGATCAATTTTTTTCTGATATGTTTGAATTCAACCTCATGCTAAGATCAACCTCAGCGGTTCGTTAAATCATAAATATAAAATCAACATTGAAGCATGTAATGTTTTGTTTTCCAAGATTACCTCAATTCTTTATACTGAACGTAGTTATCGACCGTGTAACCTTTCTTTGCAAAAAGAGTGACCTTTATCAGGGCCTTTCTGGCAGGCAAGATACTACACTGGTAACATGGGAAATGTGACATTTTGAGTCATAATTTCCACATGAGTTATTAGGGAAACAGCTGAACCAGTTTTGAGATGCCCTTTTTTCTTGATCAAAAGTTGAAAATCTACATACAATAAAAAAAACATTTTATATTTTCTTTCATTGAAGCAATGTAAATGGAACCAAAGTGGTCCTAAAATGTTCGAAAACGCGCAAGACTTGCATAGTCTATTGTCAATCAGACTAGGTATAGGCCTGTACGTTACTGTACCGTTAAATGCGAGGTATAGGCATTCGGGATTGTTAAAAGGAAATATTTTTGTACTTTTTTAAAAACTCCTAGAGCTTGCTGATTTCATGGAACAAATCCACAAGGGAGATATTTCTATATTAAATGCTGTCCAAAGGACGAGGGAAAAATTCTTTTAAAGATCTCATGCTGCTCAAGTTTCGATTTCCGCTATTGCCATATTACGACCACGTAACAGGTTGTTTGTGTGGAGCGTGCATCACAATACAAACTTCTGAGTCAGAATCAACACGGATCCAGGTCCTGTGGTGCCTGATCCATTTATGGGTCAGTATGACCCTTTGTGTGTCAGTATGACCCTTTCTGAGTCAGTATGACCCTTTGGGAGTCAGCATGACCCTTGGTGAGTCAGCATGACCCTTTGTGGGTCAGCATGACCCTTTGTGAGTCAGCATGACCCTTTGTGAGTCAGCATGACTCTTTGTGTGTCAGCATGACCCTTTGTGGGTCAGTATGACCCTTTGTGGGTCAGTATGACCCTTTGTGGGTCAGTATGACCTTTGTGGGTCAGTATTACCCAGAATCGGAGTCAAAATGACACAGAAATGCGTCAGCCTGACGCTGACGCGAGTTAAAATCCCATTGAAAAAAACCCAACAATTTTCCGGGTCAGCCTGACCCAGAAATGGGTCAAGGACCCCCTGGCACCCGGAATCCGCGTCAGATCTGACTTAAGATTTTTTTTTGATAGTGTAGAAGATGTCATTTAACATTTTTTTTTCAAACTTATCACGTACTTCCCCTCGAACTTATCCGCGCTAAACTGATCGCATTCAACTTGGATTGCAGATTGGAAAACCATGTAAAACACAGTTTATTGTTATTATTCTGTTGTTGGTGTTACACAATAATATTGAATGCATATAAGTGCATGGTTGCAGAATATAAGCGATGTGAAATCTGGACTATTCCATTTCACTGGGCGAAGCCGAGTGAAATGGAAAAGCCCGATTTCACTGAGTGATTGTATTCTGCGACAATGCACGAACGAAATGCATTCGATATTATTTAGATTTATAAAACTCACCCATATAATAGATCCTTGTCATTTGAAAGTTTTTCACAATAAGCACAAAATAGACCACACTCTGAAAAACAACGTAGACGACTCCAGTGTAGACACCAACCTTGTCCACCGTGACACGACCTTGCCTCGTGTGGACAAACGGGCGGGGAACGATTATTTTGGAAACGACGCTGCAAAGCGTCCGAGGCGTCCATTGGACACCCATTAAATTTTGGAGCAGCAAAATTAAAGATGACACGTGACGCGTGTTTAACCAATCAAATGACTAGGATATGAGTGTGCGGTTTTAAAAATATTACTTATAAAGTCAGTCACAGATTAGCAATATTGACGAAAATGAAATTATTTCTTTAACGAATTTTAAAGTCTACTTCAAAAGACTATAACTGTTGAACAGTTGCCTTATATTATTTTGTTGTAAAACATCTGCATTTTTGGAATAAAATTTCAAGTGTTGAGGTATATCCTTGTATTGGCCTTTGATTAACTACGACTGTTTACTGAGTGAACTGAAGAAACTTTTATCTTTTTGAAAAGTCCATGAATCGACAAGGGGCCCATTTTACACAGAGCTGCTTAAGCAGAACAAGTAGCTTAACACAATCAAATTTTGTTTACCAGGATAAGGTTACCAGCCAAAATTCCATGTCAAAAGTGGAATCAAATTGACTGCTATCCTGTTTATTGTTGCTAAGCAGAATATCTTAAATCAACCGCTTAAGCAGCTTTATGAAATTGGGCCTCAGTGGCGTACCAGAGTGCCCCCTCTTGCCACCCAAATGAGATCGAAAAAAAAACCCACACACACACACACACACACATGGATGGTTCGATAGCCCCCCCCCCCCCGGAGTAATGTCTTTGCCCCGACTCCCCCACCTCCAATGAAAATGACCGGTTACGCCACTGGAGCCCATGTATCATTTGGTAACGTTGGTGGTCCTATGGCTAAGTCAACTACTCCAGAATGTGGAAAGGATCGTGGGTTCGATTCCCAGATAAGGGGAACTGCTGGTTTACATTTCAAAGGACTCTGACATCAGAAAGTGGCACTGATAATTGTTTCGAATGGTTTCAGTGCGACCAAACCTCACGAGTTCAGCTTGTCCTTGAATAAATCTGTTACATTTATCTTAAATATTCACAATGAAGATAACGTTTTTCCAAAGTTAGCTTTTCCTGAGGGAAATACTCGGTATATTTTGGATGTTAAAAACAATTCAAAGGTGCAAAACTCAAGCCGTTGTTTATCACCACGAAATGTTAGTAAGTGCGGCCTATTTAAATTTCTTGTTCTCTTGAACTGACGTCACATCAGGCTAAAGTCTGCCCATCATCTGCTCTTTTGGATAACAAATTGCACACAATTTAATTATCACACTTTTTTAATAAGTTAGTAAGTTCTTGAGGAAGGGGCAACCAAGGTGTCCTCATTGCAGCTACTCCCTTAAATGGGAGGTAGCTGTGTGTGGTCAGGTGCAGCTGGCAATGAGCATTACTGTGATACTTGTTCACACTCAAACCTTTTGCTTCTGTCTCTACTTGTAGACCCCTTGCATATGACGTCACACTCTCAAACAGCGCCCTCATTGAAGTAAAGGAGGCAGCTCATTATACTTCAGCGTTACTAGCCTGAACGTCTTACGTCACACTTCGAGGCTCGTAAAAAAACCGCCAGACACCAGCTTGACCGGATGTTGCCAGATGTACCTTTGACCTTGCATTCATTTAACGCGGAGGTTCGCAGTCACGTCACACGTGCACATTATTACATAGTGAATAAAACACCATTACATGATGTGCAAACATTATGCACACGCTGCATGCAGACGATCGAAAGTGCAAGCTGACAAGTTACGTCACCTTGGACCAATCATAACACAGATATGGAAAGCTTACGTAACTGCACGTTTGCCCAATGAAACCTTGTATCAAATGAAATCATTTGGCCTGTAGACTGGTCCCTGTCTTTAGCCTTGCGGATAAAGACATGGGATCAGTCTATAGCGTTCTAGCAGCGTTTCACAGTTATTATGCAAGTGGTCTGTTCCAACCATGTGGGGGGTCCTTTCTCTATGTTCCAACTGACACATGTGATTAAGTTTGCGGTAGTGCGTTTTATTATTTGCATAACGTGAGACGAATAAGACAATATTTGTCCTGGGAATGTACTGAGACATTGATTCATTTATCTCTAGTAGACTGGATTTCTGTAACAAGTGTGTTTTATGGCTTACCTAACGCCAAGATTAAACAGAGAGTGCACATCACTTGTGCCTGGTTTGTCCGTAATGCGTTCAAGTTTTGTCCCATTACACCAATTTTTTTTATGGATTTACAGTGGCTCCCTGTTTGGTTCAGAAGTGAATTTAATATTTTACTGATTACTCAATTTTGTTTTTGTTTTACATTATAGCCCCACAGTATTTAACTTTTAAGTCAGCTTGCTTCTGTTTAGTCACTGCCTTCGCAGTAATCTGGTGGCGGTATTATTCTTATACACCGTGTAGTTGAGGTAAGGGCGCTTGTGTACATTGTATGGAATGGACACAACATAAATAATAAATTATTAACTGTTCCGACATAGTAGTCGGAACAGCTTTTGCTTTCGTCAAGATGTTTATTTGTTTTTCTTCTTGTTATTATTCTTTCCTACCGTCAAAAAAAACCCATCAATTTGTACACGAATTTGTGGCCTCAAAAAAATCATACTTGGCTTAGTATAAAAGAGTCAGATCCTATATCATATTAAAGCTTAGGTCATGAAGTTATAGGTAATTGTACTTAGCTTAACTTAATCAATTATTTTTCTTAGTTATAACGACATGAATATTTAATTAGCCAATCTTGAAACACCGTATCTCAAAAAAGTACATGTTCGATCGTCAAACTTTTTTCGATTATATACTTGTGAGATACTGTACAGCTGTTTGTTGGCCTAAAATGCCGGACGACGTCACTATGACATAATTCATTGCGCGTTTTGTATGTGGGTACAAAACTAATGGCTCTAAAAGGTGGAAAATATTTGTTGGCACACTAGGGCATTTATAGTTATACTGTTTCCCTCTGATCTGCAAAAAAACATTTAAGAGAGGTTTGCGGTAACACCATGTTAAAATCTCGTTAGAGTAACTGTTAGTTCTGAAAAGAACCGGTAGTTAACTACTTAACGTTTCGATCAATATGCTCTGATCGTCTTCAGGAGAATCAGATCAGAGCATACTGATCGAAACGTTGAGTCGTTAACTACCGGTTCTTTTCAGAACCAACAGTTACTCAAACGAGATTTTAACATGGTGTTACCGCAAACCTCTCTTAGTTATACTCCCACCATGCAAAGCTTCAAATCCTACTTAAAAAAACATTTGTTATAAGAGCTCATTATTGAATGTTTGTTTGGTTTATGATGGTTACACAGCAACGATAAGACCCTCCGGGAATTTGCAACTTGCTTTCAAACGCACAACAAATCACCACAAAGGCTCGCCGTGCATTATCTTGCAGTTTTTCTGAGTTAAAAAAAGAACATATTTGTAAGGATTCAAAAATGTTTATATAAATTGCTTTCATTTGGAACTTCTTTTCAGACTTGACAACTGGGAGAGCTTGCTGGAGATTTCCCACGGAATATTACTGAAACGGTACCTTTCACCCAGAACTGACCCAAGTCAGATTTGATCTGCTGTCGTTTGTCCGGCCAAGAAACTTTACTCGGGGCCGCATAAAGCTTGTCCCTCAATGTAGCCTGGACCGAATTGTAGCCAAACCCTGTGACCCCAACCCTGAACCTGTAGACAGGACCCATGCAGCCAAAACTTTGAAAAATCCTGTAGCTTACGAAAAACTTAACATTTTGTATGCAAAAACGTGGCCCAAATTTGACCTGTCCTTCCGGTTAGATCAGGAATTTCAAATTTTGAAAAATCACATTTCCTGAACCACATGTCAAAAAGTTATGATGACACAGTTTCTTTTTATTAAAAACCTGACACCACCTTGACCGTTTCTTGCAGTACATACATGAAATTCAATAAATACATGATATTTCCTGAACCACATGTCATTAGGTCAAAACTTTGCCGTCTTTTATCATACAGCACAAGTAACATTTCGTTTAAAAACATTACCGCACTTCAACTTTTTGGTTAGGGTTTTGGGCTTTTTGTGTCAAATTGAGGGTCTGTGTTAGGTTTAAGGTGATGGTCTAATTGCCTCAAAATCAGAGTCAGTTTCACGGTCTAGATCGTTAAGTTCTAAAATAAAACCGGAACAGATTTGTGTTCGTCCAAAGGACAAACACCAGTCCTAGTGTCTAGTTATTGTTATAATTATGATGGCGTCCGTCTAGTTGCGCGAGAGCAGCGGCGGCACCAGACCTGTTAATCTGGGGGCAAGAGGGGGGGGGAAACTTAAATTTAGGGGGGGGCAAACAAAATCTATAATGTACTGTATAAGCCTACAATTCACTTTAGAAATAAGATTTTGCACTGTTTGTGCGAACTGCGTGTACAATGGCTGCTTACGGTTTTGGGCAGACAATGCATTTCTATTTATAGCAAGTTTCCAAGCTTGTACAAATAAATAAATCCACATTTTATTAACATTGCCGGAGATGGAAAGTGTATTGGGCTTTTTTGATGGTGCCAGCTAATTATGATGGATGAAATTGAGTTTATTATTTACAGCGCAAACAACATTGTAACAAATTGGGTGCAATGGTTTGGGATTAAACTCATTTTCCGCCGTCGGGGAAAAAACTGGGGGGGGGGGGGCAAACTGGGGGGGGGGGAAATAACTGGGGGAATTTGCCCCCGTGCCCCCCCCCCCATTAGCGCCGCCACTGCGCGAGAGACGCCTAAAAACCGCGGTGCGCAGACATAACACACGGAGAACCCGACTCCCCAAAATGAGTGACGTCAGTTGAATTAGCTCAGTGTATTCTACCGAACATTCAGACATCGTTTCAAAACTTGAACATGACTCGGACAGGAGTTTCAGCTTAAATCGGAAGCTCAAGCTCTCCCTCCCAGCCACACTGTGACAATCGTCAGGGCCCAACTTCTTAGAGCTGCTTAAAGGCAGCGGATACTTTTTGTAATTACTCAAGAAATACATTACCATAAAAAACTTACTCGGTAAGGAGCACCTGAGAGCCGCTGATGGTATAAAACATTGTGAGAAACGACTTCCCTCTGAATTAATGTTGTTTTTGAGAAAGAGGTCATTTCTCACTCAAATATTTGGATATGAGAAAGGCTTCAGCATGAAGCCTTTATCAGGCATTTGAAAGCACACAATTCTATGCAACAAGGGTGTTTTTCTTTCATTATATTCTTGCAACTTCGATGGCCAATTGAGCCAAAATTGTCACAAGTTTGTTATTTTGTGCATGTTATGAATATGATGGGATACACCAAGTGAGGATACCAGTCTTTGACAATTACCAAAAGTATATATCCTGCCTTTAAGCACAACAATATGCTAAGCACAACAAAATCATGCTTATCGGAACAAGGTTACCAGCCAACATACCATTTGTAACCGGTATCCTCTTCATTTCTGCTAAACAGGAAATTGTTCAGCATTATTTTCTGCTTAAGCAGCTCTATGAACATAAGACCCGGATCACTGATTCCTCAGCGTTGTCGCTGTTGAAAACGGCCACTGCCGTAGCCTAATGCAATTTTTTTTTGATGCAGCACACGCCGGCTATGAAGTCAACATTTAAGGGATAGGAAGAACAGCCTATCCCTTAACTGTTGACTCCATAGCCGACGTGTGCTGCAGAAGAAAAACAATCGCTAGCCTAATAGTGAGACATATCCAGAGCAACGACAACACAGTGCACCATGAAACGTTAAATTGTGTCAGAAATAAATCAGCCATGTTGAAAGTTACACACAAAATAATTGATGAGATGGGCTCCTGTATTGCGGGCTAATTGTCTCGTATCGTAATTATTATTAATGAGATATCAGTCTTTGGAGGGCTTTGTTTGCATGCAGGTGGATCGATTTTGGTTTGACTACACTCATACTGGATCCCTCATCAAGAATAAGAGGGTAATAACTGATAAAAACCTCAATAAGAAACTAGAGCTCAATTGCATTTGTGCACAAATGCCAGGCTGTTTCGCCAAGAACATTTTCAAATTTTTCTACATTTACTGTTCATTTAGCAATTTATGACAAAAAGGTGCAAAAAGGTGCAAAAAATCATAAAAAAATCATGTGATGCCGTCATCATGACGTCATTTCAAATTTTACAAGAACTTGCCAATATCTAACAACCTACCAAGTTTCAACATGATCGCACTAATACATCGGGAGATATACGACTTCGAAAAAGGCACCTTTAATGCCGCGTCACGTGACCCCGATGACGTCATTGATCTGAAATTTCACACATATGATGGCTGCCTGTTGGTCAACATATGTGTTCATTTTGAAGTGATAACACAAAACTTCGCCACACACATCTTCAAAAAGTCCATTTTGAACAGTTTTCAACCTGCCGCTAGAGGGCGCTCGTGTGTATCATGACGTCATCGGTATGTTTTTTAAATGCACACCCTTGCCAGACACTAACATCGTTGAAAGCATGTTCATAACATTTAGCACTTTTGATTTACAAGGCACTTCCAGTTTCGACCGGAAGTAGAGGTCAAATGAGGTCACTTACACTGAATAAAATGAAGACCTAATTTATCCCTATACAATCCCGTAAACAGAAACCTACGGTCTCTTTTGGCTGATTTGATACGGATTTTCAAATATTTAAAATAGAAACCTTTAAGATGACGTCACGTGACAGGTGATGACGTCATCATAACGATTTTCTTTTAGACACTTCCTTGCACCAATGCCAATCATCACTGAAAGTTTCAATGCAATTGTCCTTTAGGAACTATGCAAAAGGCCGCTTAGAACGAACGTGCGTTATCTCAATGGCTTTTTCTACTGAAACTGACAAACTAAAAAAATACCAAAACTTTAACGAAAACTAGACATAATTGCATTTGTGCACAAATGCCAAGCTGTTTCGCGACGAACATTTTCAAATCACACAACATTACTGTTCATTTAACAATTTATGACAAAAAGGTGCAAAAAATGAAACAAAAATCATACAAATCATGTGATGACGTCATGATGAAGTCATTTCAAATTTTACAAAAACTTGCCAATATCTAACAACCTACCAAGTTTCAACATGATCGCACTAATACATCGGGAGATATACGACTTCGAAAAAGGCACCTTGAATGCCGCGTCAAGTGACCCCGATGACGTCATTGATCTGAAATTTCACACATGTGATGGCTGCCTGACGGTCAACATAATGTGTAAAAGAATTTGGATTATACAGTGTTCATTTAACAATTTATAACAAAAAGGTGCAAAAAATAAAATAAATCATTAAAAATTATGTGATGACGTCATCATGACGTCATTTCAAAATTTACAGGAACTTGCCAATATCTAACAACCTACCAAGTTTCAACATGATCGCACATATAAATCGGGAGATATACGACTTCGTAAAAAGCATCTTTAATGCCACGTCACGTGACCCCCGATGACGTCATTGATCTGAAATTTCACACATAGGATGGCTGCCTGACGGTCAACATATGTGTCGATTTTGAAGTGATTACACAAAACTTCGCCACACACATCTTCAAAAAGTCCATTTTGAACAGTTTTCAACCTGCCGCTAGAGGGCGCTCGTGTGTATCATGACGTCATCGTTGTTGTTTTTTAAATGCACACTCTTGCCAGACACTAACATCGTTGAAAGCAAGTTCATAACATTTAGCACTTTTGAATTACAAGGCACTTCCGGTTTCGACCGGAAGTAGAGGTCAAGTGGGGTCACGCACACAGAATAAAATGAAGACCTAATTTATCCCTATACAATCCCGCAAACAGAACCCTACGGTCTCTTGAGGCTGATTTGATACAGATTTTCAAATGTTTAAAATAGAAACCTTTAAGATGACGTCACGTGACGAGTGATGACGTCATCATGACGAATTTGTTTTAGACACTTCCTTGCACCAATGCCAATCATCACTGAAAGTTTCAATGCAATTGCTCTTTAGGAACTATGCAAAAGGCCGCTTAGAACGAAAATTACTGAAAAATACAAATAAAAAAAAAATAAAAAATAATAAAAAAACTTTAACAAAAACAAGAGCTGTTTCGCTGCGCTGCGAAACAGCTAACAAGAGCTGTTTCGCTGCGCGCTACGCTGCACGAAACAGCTACTTACACTTGTACATATTTTCTTTCACACGAGGGAAGACAACACGCCCCTTTACCCCCTCGTAAAGGCAGGGAGTAAAGGCGAACATCACGTGACACGGGCCGTGTGAGAAGGTCTGGCTTCCACCCCCGTCCCGAAGTTGTTGTGCAACCAGTACAAACACTTGCTCTCTCTCTCTCCGTGCACTTTTCCTTCTTGTCAACGGTAAAAACAGTGGCGGCAAAATGCTCCGTCATTCTTCAAATATCGTGGCAAGATCTCGTTTAGTTCTTTTACATAACAATAAGATGTTACATAACATTATTGACGTTCCTGGGTTTACCCCCCTCCCCCTCCAATATCAGATCCGCTGCGGACTCACTGTGACTCCAGACTACATTGTTGAAACCCAATTGTATTTGAATAATACATGTATACAAAATTTACGCTAGCAACAACAGGGTCACGTCAGCACCGGTGCAGACAAAAGAACCAACTTCCTCCATTGAGGACTCGTTGCCCGAGCTTTCACCTATCATCACAGAATAAGGCCCACACGAACGGGGTCGGTACAAAATCTCTCATCAACAGTTCCTATCTATCTCACTCGATAACATTGTTTACAAATATAGCTTCCTGATTAAATTCACACGCAGTAATTCTACTACTACAGTGGCAGACGCTTCATCATCATGAATACACCTTGTTAAAAGTCGCTGAAAGCGATTAGGGTGAAGGATCGTTACAACAAACTGACGACCAGTGGTCCCTACACCACGCAATATGGCGCTACAGCGCCTTATGTGTACGTGTATGGTGTTCATGGTGCTACCGCGGACAGCGATTGGGTTTAATTTCTCCGTCGGCGAAAATGAAGAGGTTGGTGTAACATTCAAAGAAACAGTTCAACTCAACTTGACGGTGTTTTCCTCGGACCAGTCAGGGATTTTTAAATTACAGAGTGCTGATAGCGATGTGATATTGCTTACGGAGGCAGCGGAATTTTCGATCGCTGGAAATACAACTTTCCCGTACACGACAACGGTCAGCCTCCACGGGCAATTCGTTGGACGGAGCAGACTGAAGATTGTTCATAACTCAGTGGAGATTTCCTCGGTGGTTGCCAACGTAAACACCCCATTTCAGGAGCTTGGAACCGTCGCTACTATAATTCTTGCATCCTGGCTTGTTATATCGTACGTCGTGATGGCGGCTAAAGTCGAACCCAAGGCCCTCCTTGAGAAGATAAAGCCACCATGGGCACTTCTTCTTGGCATGATGTGTCAATTTGTCCTGATGCCCCCGGTCGCCTACGCCCTGTGCAAGGTGTTCGATCTGAGAGGTGCTGCGGCAGTCGGGCTGGTCCTAGTGGGGACCTGCCCCGGTGGATTCTTCAGCAACATCGAGATCCTGCTGCTGGACTGTGACATTGTCCTGAGCCTCGCCATGACCACCTTCTCCACGTTTATCTCGGTGGGAATGATGCCCCTGAATCTCTTCATTTACGCACAGCCGTTCATAGAAGACGATGGTCGCTTAGAGACACCTTTCCGAGAACTCTTGATACAGCTCGCCGGCCTGGTCCTTCCCCTCGTCATTGGTGTCCCGTTCTTCTACAAGTTCCCTAAACTCCGGAAATATTGCTTGAAGCTCGTTAAGCCATTTACTTTCATCCTGATGGTCTTGGGAGTGGTCCTGTACATTCCGGCTCAGTACTACGTCTTCTTCGGAGACTGGAAGGTCTGGGTGACCTCGTCCATAGTGACCCTTATTGGAGCCTTCTTCGGAATGGGGGTGGCCCGCATAGCCAACTTCGACTACGTTGCATCCGTCACGATCGCCATCGAGACTGGATGTCAGAACACTCTCCTCGCTGTTTCAGTTGCTAAACTCTTCTATGTAGCCCCGGAGTCCGACGTTGTGGCCATTATACCCCTTCTGATTGCCATCGTGTCCGGCATCGAAGGTTTCGCTGTAGTTCTTCTGTACTACCTCTACTTGTTCATGAAGAGGAAACCGAAAGTTGCACCGGAGGACTCGGTGGAGTCCCCCGAGGGGGAGAAACCCACCACCGGGGTCGGCACGCCGGACGCTGAGCTCAACTCGCTGGCGGCTAAGGACAACAAAGGCTTCGATGAGTCGTTCGGAACACCTCCTCAGGAGACTTCAAAATCGCAGCATTTTGTAGAGGACGAAAAGAGGCAAGAAGTGTCCAAACGGACAACACGAAAAACTAAACAGGGTAAAAAAACGAAGGGATATCTTATTTACGGGGATACTTAAATTCTTTTATAATTAATGTATTAATCTACACCCTTCGCAACTATGAGGGGAGGAGAGAATGTTGTGGCTTTAGCAATATCATACACAGAAGTTTACAGAATTGTTATATATTTTTTTCTAGAGATGCAAAAATCGGTAAAACCGTATGAGTGCATATAAAATCAGGTGGCAATATAAATATATTTAAATGCGAACAACAAACCAAATGTAGCCTTTGCACTATATTATATATAATAAGTCAACGTTACCACATCTTTTGTTTTAACACATAAAGATGAAGACAATGTCAGTAACATTGCGTTTGTACCGACCGCGTTAGTATTACATTTCTGAGCACTATGGGCGTTTTTTCCCTTTTTTCAGACTATTGGACACTAACAGAATTATGTTATTATGTGAAAGGTAAACAGATTAGATGTGGAAATGAACAGAAAAGTTGAATGGCACAAATATTGCTGCAGGAGCAGGGTGGACTTAAAGATTTAAATAAGTGTGTTTGCAATATTGCTCTGAAAGTATTTTAAATACAAATCATTGCTTAAAATGTTCTTCAAAAGCAAAACAAACAACAAACAAACAAACAAACAAACAAACAAACAAACAAACAAACAAACAAACACCCCAACAACCCAACAAACAAACAGGATACCAGTCACAGATGTTACATGTGACATGGTCTTTTTTTGGTAGTGTCTTGAACCCTTAATTTGGTTTGTTGTAATTATTTTGTTGTGCTTAGCTACTTATTGTGCTTAAGCTGCTCCAAATATTTGCCCCGTGCGCGGGCCAATTCTATAAAGCCCGCAAGCAGATATGATTTTGTACAGAAAGTGACCGCAAGCTTACAAGTAAACAAACATCCATCTGCTTTAAAATAAAGCTGATAACTTTTCACGGAGTTGCTGGCTTTGATCATGTTAACCCACTTTAAGCTAATATAGGCGTTTTTCAACCTCCGTCCATCAACACTTCGTTTATTTATTTTTTATGCCAGCGACTTATTTTCTGGTACCGTAAACTTTCTGTCGAGCATAAGTAATTATACGCAGGTCAGTTTTACGATAATAGACTGTGCAAGTCTTACGCATATTAGAACTTCTAGGACCAACCATTGAGTTTTAGGTGTGCGCGATTCCGGTTTCTTCTTCAAATACTCAAGTTTAAAGGCACTGGACACTATTGGTAATTGCTCAAAATAATTGTTAGCATAAAAACTTACTTGGTAACGAGCAATGGAGAGCTGTTGATAGTATAAAACATTGTGAGAAACGGCTCCCTCTGAAGTAACGTAGTTTTTGAGAAAGAAGTAATTATTTGAATTGATTTTGAGACCTCACGCGTGAGGCGTGAGGTCTCGAAATCAAGCATCTGAAGACAGACAACTTCGTGTGACAAGGGTGTTTTTTCTTCCATTATTATCTCGCAACTGCGACGACCAATTGAGTTCAAATTTTCACAGGTTTGTTATTTTGTGCATATGTTGAGGTACACCAAGTGAGAAGACTGGTCTTTGACAATTATCAAAGGTGTCCAGTGTCTTTAATGTAGCTTATGGCTGTAGACAGTGTATCATATTATTGTTGTCAGTTCTCAGATGGACAAAGTTCTTAATTGTTTACAAGTAAACGCATTTCACTTGTATATTTAAAATGGCAAAAAAATCAGAATTTTGTCCAACTGAGAACTGCCAATAATGTTATCATTAAGCCTATGTTATGGTCGCACACATTCGGGCATGGTTGGCAAATGGGGTTTCTAAAAAATAGGCATCATGGCATCAAGTTTTAATTGTTTTGCAATGTTAATTTTAACAAACTATTTGTATTATATGAAATTGAAATCGTACTTAAAACAAATTGCTATTGGTAGTTTTATTCTAAATATTTTTTTTTTATAAATATAGTTTAAACAGAAGATTTGATTTCAAAGAAAGTTATAGTCTTCGTTCGAGTTGTTTTCGGTACGCGCAAGACCTGCACAGTTAAAATAATATGAGTGAGATGATTACACAATTTTGTTTTCTAAAAGTGGAGACTAATATGTAATCTATAACTTTTAAGTATCTATATATTTATATATATATAATATACACCTGGATTGAACATGGTTTGAGTGTGATGATTATATGTGTAAATATACATTTTTTCTGCAAAAAGTGAAGGCTGAGCATTTTCTTTTTTAAACATGTCATTTATACTCTTTTCCATGTTTAATATATACGTTCATTCTTCTGAAATGGTTATTAATATGAAACATAACTATTTTTGAAAGTAGATGTAGATACACTGTAAGTGTATGCCTACTCCAATTTTTAGGCTGACTTCAGAAAATTTCAGAAGATTGCTGAGACGTTCCAGAATCGGTTTTATTAAATAGGGAACCGGTACAACTAGACAATGGACCTTTCACATGAAATATGCTAATTAAATTCACGCATGCGTACATACACTATTGGTTGGCAAACGCCATAGGGTTGTGCACTAGGCAGCAGACGCACAAACGCGTATGCGTCACGCCACCATCTGTCCAATACAAAAAGGCGCGATATTCACTCATTTGGTCAACCAGGGCCCAATTTCATAGAGATGCTTAAGCACAAAAAGGAGCTAAGCACAACAAAATTATGCTTACCAGAATAAGGTTACCAGCCGAAATACCATGTCACATGTACAAATTGTGACTGGTATCCTGCTCATTTCTGCTTAGCAGAAAAGTGTTTAGCAATATTTTCTGTTTAAGCAGCTCTATGAAATTGGGCCCAGTAGTGAGAGGCGATGTTCAATTTACATATCTCATGGGCTGACATTTTCACATTTTGTGGTGTTTAGCACCATTTCACAATGACTAGAATAAGTATGGTCGTCTTAATTAATTTCTTGATTGTGTGCAATTCATTTAAACATAGACGTTAAACCAATGTTTGTATTCGAGAGAGATTGGCTGTTGCCAGCTTGGTGTTTATATCCCCTTGTGGGAGTGTGCCGAGTTCCCTTGACGGGAAGATCGTTCATCTACAAACGACTTCGGCTACGGCTATGGCTGTTGGCTGCTATACGGCCACAGCCACTGCCGAAGCCATTACAACATCGCAGTCATAAAGCTGTTCTAATTCCACAGAGTCGTGTCTCTAATCATTATTAAGAGTACTTTACTATCGGCGTTTATCAATTCATTCCTTTTTTGTACAAAATTGTTTAAAGATTAATTTACGCAATAGAATGGACCGTTCACAGACTACTAATAAGGCCCTTTTCGAATCCACGGCTTCGGCTCCGGATTGGGCTTCAGGCCCAGTTTTCTTGTCTGAAACCCTGCCCGCAAAGCATGCGTAAGTTAAAATAATTGAGGGAGCCTAGCTAGCCCGAGGCGATTTTGGAGCCGAAGCCGTGAATTCGAAAAGGGCCATACTGTAACCTGGCTTTCGCTCCGGTTCAGACAGCACACTCTTGGCGGTTCCAAAGGTGCATTCTGCTGCTGTGGGGATCGTGCATTTAACGCACATGCCCCGCGCCTTTGGAACCGTCTCCTTCATCCAATTCGTTCCGTAGAGTCACTGGAAGTTTTCAAGAGTCGTTTAAAAACTTTCCTATTCAATGGTTGTTTGCTATAAGGACCAACTACATGTCTTTCCCATTATTAGTGCCTTTATTTATTCGCCTTTATTTGTTTCATGTTAAGCGCTGTGGTATACCCAATGTAAGAGCGCTCTATAAATGCCCGTTATTATCGTTATTTACCCAACTTGATTTAATTAATTATTCAGTCACAATTGTGTGTGAAACATCTATTTCTACCTCCATCTTTTGTATTGATTTCACGCCTGGCTGGCGCTTCAGTGCTCAAAAGTAGTACAGTTAACCCCCGTTATAAAGAGCACACTATAGACGATGTGAACTGTGACATCACATGTTTACAAAAGAGCCACAGAGCCTGGACTTCCTGCAGGCACGATTTGTACACAGCTCAATGGAAGAAGGCATAAAATCTTTAATTATTTTATGGAGATTGCACTGTTTTATTCTTATCAACTTTTGATATGATGAAAGGGGGCACATCGCAAAACTTGTCCAGCTTTTACTTTCATAACTCTTGGTTTTATGTGGAAATTATGACACAAAATGTCAACTTTCCCATAGGACCAGTGTAGTATCTTGCCTGCCAGAATACTCAAAGAATGTACAAGGTCACACTTATTGTAAACAAAGTTCACATGGTCTATAAAGAGTTCGGCTTATAAAGAGTACATTCTGAAGTCCGGAATCTCATTTCTGCTTTTGCATTTCTTTGTTTTGCTTTGCTTTTATAAAAACGATATGTTAAGGGGCTTAATGGATCAGTCTAATGGTTCACAGTAGAATCTAACTTATTGTTGGGTCCAGTGTACGCAGATCAGAGATATATAGCAGCAGATTCTTTATTCTACCTCGTGTGTGTGTGGTAATAAAAAAGAAAAGAAAAAGTAAAGTTTGAGTGGTATTTTAATTGAACAAAATAAATTGTTATGTCTGTTGAATCATGTGCTTCTTGCGTCTTTACGGGTCATCGACAAGTCTCAACAAGGTCGTTGGGGGCCTACATAGAATCTTTTAAAGACCCATCCCCCTTCTCAAAATTAGTACTTAAATTTTTTTTTACATATTTTTGTTATTGTTATATTTATAATTATTTTTTGTGGGGGAGGGTGACTCAGTACTGACGTCCAGTAATATCATATTTCATTTACCCCATCCCGTCTTCACAAAATGATCAACGTTACGTATTGTTTGTATTAACCCATTAGCCATCCTGAACCGCCCAGCCGCCCAAAGCGGTACACTGTTACACGCGGCAGGAGAAATCGCTCACCAGCTTGTGTTTTATTTGGAGACATAAAACTATCCATCAAAATGAACAATATCGGTCTAGTCAATGACAATCGTTTTTAATTTCCCCCTTTCACAGTTGCCTTGCTAAATGTTAACGCTAATGATAATGACATAATTGTGGCTCTCATCAACGTCACGCTCATTTGTAGCCAAAAATGTAATTTTCTTTCACCGCGATGATACTGTAAAAAATTGTAATGCCTTAGCAGTTAATCAGTATGAGCAATGCCACGGTGCATTGCACTAAAAATAACCGCCATAAAATTGACCGATAACCGTTAACGAGAGGCACCAATATTGTTCCCGGGGACTTATCACTTTCCAAATTAAAATAAGCTGTAATTATTAACGAAAAGGTCAAAACATAGTTTTCGTAAACAGTATAGGCCTAATAAGCCTTGGGTATATTTTAAAATGTGAACCAAGTTTCTAGCAATTTTGTGCAAGAGTCTTGATAACTAAAAACAAATTCAGCAAACTCTGGCGGTGCAGGGACTAGAGGGTTACAATCATTGCGTCACACGCGTGCACATCTGCTGCATGCCCGAAGCTTCTTTCACTACTTCTCTAGCTACAAAACGGGCTCTATTATGTCAGTGTAATTTTTACCCCCCCCCCAAAAAAAACAAATCACAAATTTCGTTATTCAAAGGCATTTCTCATGACATAAACTTGTAAATCCGAGAAGACCTTTAGTCTTTGAAGAACGTATATAAAAGCCAAGTCCAATTGTTAAGCTTTTCTTGCATAAATCGTCACAGAAAAATTAGCTCAATGCAGCTCCTATGCAGTGGCGGCACCAGACCTGTTAATCTGGGGGGGGGGGCAAGAGGGGGGAAAACTTAAATTTAGGGGGGGGGCAAACAAAAGTCTATAATGTACTGTATAAGCCTACAATTCACTCCAGAAATAAGATTTTGCACTGTGTGAATGTGACGTGTTGTGCGAACTGCGTGTACAATGGCTGCTTACGGTTTTGGGCAGACAATGCATTTCTATTTATAGCAAGTTTCCAAGCTTGTGCAGATAAATAAATCCACATTTTATTAACATTGCTGGAGATGGCAAGTGTATTGGGCCTTTTGGATGGTGCCAGCTAATTATGATGGATGAAATTGAGTTTATTATTTACAGCGCAAACAACATTGTAACAAATTGGGTGCAATCGTTTGGGATTAAACTCAATTTTCGCCATCGGGGAAAAAATTGGGGGGGGGGGGCAAAAAAAATTACTGGGGGGAATTTGCCCCCCGTGCCCCCCGTGCCCCCCGTGCCCCCCCCGTGCCCCCCCCGTGCCCCCCGTGCCCCCCCGTCCCCCCCCGAGCGCCGCCGCTGCTCCTATGGGGGTCTGGTAATCAGTGGGGATGGAGCCAGTTTTTGTGAAGTGGGCGTGGCCTACACTGGAATTTCGTCACACTTATACGAACACTTACAAACATGACTTTCCGATGGATATTTCAGTCACACACGGTGTCTAAACCCGCCCCCCCCCCTCGTCACACATCTAACAAGGAAGAAATGGTCCGACAAGCAGTTGAAAACCTTTGGAATGCCCCCCTAAAGATGCTAGGTCCGTTTTTCTAAGAAAAAAAAAGAGAACAAAAATAATTCTCTGTCCCCACCTCCGGAAAAGTATTTACAATCACTACTGAACACACGAGGCGATGAGGATGCCCCAAAACCACCAGGCTCTAACACTGTGCAGGAGAGCTATAAGGCAATAGTTCGACGTCCAACCTCACCACGCGAGAAAACTTCAAGTTCCCGTCCACCAAGCGGCTATCGAATAAACCAGACAATAATGACCACAATGCGCTGGTGGATTGATACACACGTTTGAATAATTAACCGCCCGGACCTCTCACATCTGGGACGTTAAGGGAACATTACAGAATTAGTTTTTGCTAACAAAACAGTTGCTGGGCAGTGTAAGCACTTTATGTAATCCTCCATATACATAAACTGACAAACCTGTAGAAGTTTGAGATTGATCGGCCACCTGGGTCACGAGAAAATAGTGAAAAACCGATTACACATTAATTTGCATGAAATCATATAGATTCAACAAGTGAATAAAACGCTCTCTGAGCGATAAACTCCAATCGGAAAATTACTTTATTTATTTCTCATCAAATATGGCATTTCAGACAGAAATATTTCAAGGGATGTTTTCTACTATCATCATCATTAGACCGTGTAAGTTTTATGTCAATCTGTGATCAAAAAGTATATTTTACTAGTTTTTTTCTTACCAATTCTGTAATGTCCCTTTGAAGGGGAAAAAAACAAAAAATCGAAAACATTCCGGCCAAACCGTGTTGGTGTTTCAATATTCCACATAGATTCTCAAGATCGTGTTCGTGCATTATATTACAGTTTCACGTGGCACCGTGAGTTTATGTATTAGAGACTGTACTCCACGGTATCAGACCCACACCACACGTTCCCCGGATGTGATAGATAAGGCTGGCCTAATTTCGACTCCAAATATGATAGTCTTCCCGGTCAAGTTCAGCAGAAATTAATTCATTTTCATTAATTTAACACGCACTAAAATTCAAGTATATTCCCCCGATTTATTAAAATTAGGCTTCCTCGTTTATAGATACTGTAGGTTGCATTCAGTTTTGTTTTCGTGCACACATGACTTCGTTCTTCCATGGTTCTTCTCGTTCAGGTTCGTTTCTGTCATCCTCTTTTATTTATAGGCATTCAAGACTACATTTTCACCGTTCTTTAGTTGAATTTCTACTGCCCGTTTACAAACGATGAAATTGAATGATTCGCCAGCCTCTTGGTGTTGGCTTTTTGCAACCCAATGAATTTGGATGATCTTAATTTGACCAGTGAATGCTGTTGAAATTGAATTACACTGCGAAGACTTGGGTGTTAAAATTTACCCCATGGTAACTCACTGTCATATGTAGCAGAAATAGAATCAAAATCGACACCAAACGGGTATTAAAATAACACTAATTTCTGCCAACGCAGTTACATTGGTGTTATTCTAACACCCTATGGTGTTAATTGTGTTTCTCTCTTATCTCTAATTGTGTATCAATATGTGACAACACCCATGGTGTCAATTTTAACACCCCAGTTTTAGCAGTGTATACCCCCTTTTGACTGTTGGATGTCGATGCAACGAAGCATTCGTCTTCAAACAAAAACGAATGAGCCTGATGTTTAATTGAATGAATTTGTGTTGAAATTGGCCGGGAAAACCTATATTACTATTAGAGCATTCGTTTGAAAAAAAAAATACATAAAAACATTCACCACAGGATACAGGGTTTCTTTCCGCGCATTTCCAGATACAAACGGAAACCAATAATACATCATTAACGATGGGACTAAACATGGTATGGAGAATATGTTTCAGACGGGATGTACATGCGCTTAGCTTACAAAAAAAAAGTGGGCGGGGAAGGAAGGGGGTATATTGGAGAAGGAATGACGCAACAATTCCTCTTGCTGGAAGTTGAGAGAAAACAAACTTGACTGGCCTGGTGTGGCGTGTTTTCTGTTTTTGAGCATTGTCCTTTCTTGTTTAAACAACGAGACAGAAACCAAAGAATTTTGTGTCAACATTAGACAGAGAGAAATGCAGTACGTTGTGTTCCCCCATGCACAAGCTATAGTGCAAATTGAGAACCGATACGCGAAAAAAAAGAGAAAAAAGAAAGAAAGGAAAGACAATAATAATAGAATGAATAAATAAATAAATGTTGGCGTTCATAAATAAAATTCCAGTTTGTCCCCGACCTCTAAAGCAGATACCCATTTAAAACAATGGTTTACTATTAACTATTGGCTTTGTAGTAGCAATGCGCACCAAGTGAACTGTTAAATTGAACAGTTAACCGTATGTTAATCGCATGACGAGACAATTTGCCTGAACACATTCAGTTAAATTGAATGACTGTTTTTCAGTAGCTTTTAATTTCGCGCGAAACAGAATAACATGACGTTAAAATTGGCCGCTTATATGCCGAAATTGACAGGGAAAACTTTGTACCAAGGCCCTATCCGAATTGGCGGCTACGGCTAGACCGTTGCTGGTAAATTTCAAATGGTTTGGGGTTGAACAAAGACAAATTTACCCAGTCAGTTTCCCTTGTGGTTCATTGCTTGACATTTAAATTAAAAAAGTCGCATCCCCTCAAGGTGATCCCGTGGCTGCTGCTTCCCAGGTTGTATCGTAAACGTGGGTGTGATCCCTGGCTACACGGCAGTTAACGGTTGCGTGGCTTCTGACTGGCACCCCCGAACAAAGATATTGACAAAATAGGGAGACCGCCAACATAGGGATAGATAGCTCAGTTGGTAGAGCGCCGGTATACGTTAATCCGGAGGTCGTTGGTTCAAATCCCGCTGTAGTCAATTGTTCTGTGTTCAACCGCAAACCATTTGAAATTTACCCAGTCAGTTTCCCTTGTGGTTCATTACTTGACATAGTCCAGTAGCATTCACTACAATTCGATTGCCTCAAAGTTGTCCAGTCGGTAAATGTATCGCCCTTATTGTTTCAAAAGACAGGTCGACGTATAGATTTATTCACGTGACTTTTTGAACAAAAGAAGGTTTGTTATATTGTGCATACGTTGGGATACACCAAGTGAGAATACATCCCATGATTGGTTGCTCTGACAATTACCAAAAAGAGTTCCCTGCCTTTAAGAGTTAACAATTAATGGAACACCACTGGGCTCAGGTGAAGTAAGAACTCGTGTGTGGTAGTACAATGCAGTGCAGGAACGCGTGAAAACATGAGATTATCACATCGATTTCTATAACAATTCCACCACGCTCCATCGACGGAATGGATTAGTGTCGCGGCTGAAATCCTACATTTGGCAACGTGTTACAGTGAAGTAACCAACAATTTGAAGAAAAAAAAAAAGACTGCACAGGTTATCTTGGTTGGTGGAACAATTACTGTGGACAATGGTGGAGACCAATAAGGTTTTGGAGACGGTATTCAACACGAGTACTCGGACTTCATCAAAATTTTACAGATGCCAAAATATATACAGCATCTTTGACAATTCTGGTTACAAATTAGTCAGTCTCCTGACGATGACTAGAGCAAGCTAGTCGAAACGTTCAGACCAAAAGAACTCACTCCGCGGCAGTGAATTTGATAACGAGAAGTTCTCTCGATCCACTAAGCGAAAGTAGTAGTCCCGGCCGATTTCTACCTTCCGCCCAGGTAGTAGTTGATAAGCAGGACGGTTCTTTTCAGAACTGAGAAGTCTCCCGAATTCCGAAAATCTACTCCGTGGTAGTAGAATAGATAGCAAGACAAGTTCTCTAAAGAACAAAAATCTACACAGCAAAGTATATATAAACACATGATGTCCGCAAACCGAATATACATAACATTAACAACTCATACAACTAAATAGTTTCTTCTAGTGAATCAATTTTCAGCAAGAAGATTTAATACTGTCAAAAGTAAATCATACTCCAATCTAAAGTAATACAAAGAAACAGTCATGAACATTTACACATAGCCTAAGGTATATTTTTTTTCAAAAAGGTATTAAATAATTTCAAATAGATTTTATAAAAATTGCAGATTCAAAGTAATTTATGGTGTGAACATTATACAAATTGTTGCCCGCGGTGACATGGTCCATGGTGTTTTGTACACCCTCGGGGGCAAATGGCACCCGAGGCGAAGCCGAGGGTACCATTTGCCCCGAGGGTGTACAAAACCCATGGACCATGTCACAGCAGGTAACAATTGTTTTGTTATACCTCTGTCTTGAATTCTTAGTAATATTTTCCTCATCTGAAGGACTCCAATTTCATCGAAACGATGATAATCGCGATCCTTTGCTGCACAGAAAGTTGTACGACGCGCGCGCGCGCGTGAGAGGAGAGTGGTACATGGTCATTTGTTGCCCGCTCATGTGATCGTTCTGCGCCAATAAAAATACAGCATTCAAGACAGAGGTATAACAAAAGGAAATGTTTACTATGTTGTCACTATACGAGACAGGTACATTCAATCGGGCCAACACAATGTATACACCGTGACTGTGAAGTACAATAATTTATGGGGCAAAATTGTTTGGGGCTTAACATGAAAAATTTAGAAGTGTAAAATTACATCTAATTGTTAAACTAACACATGATAAACAAGTGTTTTACCTTCCCTTACAAAAACAACAACAAGCTTCTTAAGTGACAAAACAAACACCTCTCCGTTCATCCCTCGTGGCCAGACTATTGTTGTGAAATCGGTTTCATTGATTCCATTTCTATTTGCAACTACAATTTATTGACAAAATATTTGATTACTTAAACAGCCGGCAAACACATGGTGACCTTATAGGGTGGCCGAACGTCACTCCAATACAAAAAACAAACAAAAAAACCACCAGGGGGGCCGATTTCACAAAGAGATAAGACTAGTCTTATCTGAATTTAATAGGACCAGTAACTGGTCTTAACTTAAGACTAGTCCTATCTCTTAGCATTGCCTAGGGCTAGTCCTAAGCTAGGAAGAGTTTTGTGAAATCGACCCCTGAGATCTTACAAAAACCCCACAAGTTTAGCCAAATAGTCTGTGGCAGGCGGGTATGTGTGGATCGGTGATTCCACCTGTACGCGAGATTCAAAGACAAACTATACGGGATTTGTAATTAGAGACTAGTTTCTACTAGTTAGAATTTGATTCGTTTCCATCTGGAAGTTAACTGACTATAAAGTTCATAGCGGTACCAATCCTCCAGAGAAATATTTCCACCTGAAAGCTCACTGATTCTTAAGTTTACTGTACCAATCCTCCGGAGATAGATTTCCATCTATAAAAGCTCATTGATTCTAAAGATCATACCAGTACCAATCCTCCAGGGAAATGTTTCCATCTGAAACTTGAAAGCTCACTGATTCTAAAGATCATACCAGTACCAATCCTCCAGAGAAATATTTCCACCTGAAAGCTCACTGATTCTTAAGTTTACTGTACCAATCCTCCGGAGATAGATTTCCATCTATAAAAGCTCATTGATTCTAAAGATCATACCAGTACCAATCCTCCAGGGAAATGTTTCCATCTGAAACTTGAAAGCTCACTGATTCTAAAGATCATACCAGTACCAATCCTCCAGAGAAATATTTCCAGCTGAAAGCTCACCGATTCTAAAGTTTACTGTACCGATCTTCCAGAGAGATATTTCTATCTAAAATCTCACTGATTCTAAACTTTACCAGTCACTAATCTTCTAGAGATGTAAATGCTGTTGACATTGAGAAAACAGCATTTGAAGACCCATAAAACACAATCATACGTATATCGATTGCCACAATCGAAATAAAGCTAACATGAACACACCAAAAAACAAATTCGTTGTATTCAATAAAACATGATCATTAATTTATTTATTTAATTCATTGATTCGTTTTTTGCTAATTCATTTTCATTAATCCATTTTTTTCTCTTTGCTAACCTCCAAAGCTTTCCTGATTTTTTAAAAAATAGTAAATAGTAATAATAATGGCAGCATTTGATAAACATTTCACAGGTTGATTGTACAAGAAAACCATAAGATGGGAATGAGCCTTTTCCATGAAATATGCTAATTACATTCACGCATGCGTACGAACACTATTGGTTGGTAAGCGCCATAGAGTTGAGCACTTCGCAGACGCACAAACGCACGCACGCCACCATCAGCTCCAATCAAAAAGAAGCGACGGTCCTTCATTTTGCCAGCCAGTAGTGTTAGTGCGCACGCGCAATGTGCAATCGCACTGTTTTAAAAAAACCCCGAACAAGTAAGTACTTTCCCTTAAAAACCCAAACAAGCCACGGTTGACCCATAAGAGATTGAACCGACCAAATGCTCACACAAAACCTACACAAACAATAATTAAAGGAACATTACAAAATTGGTTTTTGCTAACAAAACAGTTGCTGGCAGTGTAAGCACTTTATGTAATCCACCATATACATAAACTGACAAACCTGTAGAAGTTTGAGATCGATCGGCCATCTGGGTCACGAGAAAATAGTGAAAAACCGATTACACATTTACACGAAATCATATAGGTTCAACAAATGAATAAAACGCTCACTGAGCGATAAACTCCAAACGGAAAATTAGTTTATTCATTTCTCATCAGATATGGCATTTCAGACAGAAATATTTCAAGGGATGTTTTCTACTATCATCATCATTAGACCGTGTAAGTTTTATGTAAATCTGTGATCAAAAAGTGTATTTTACAAGTTTTTTCCTTACCAATTCTGTAATGTTCCTTTAAACAAGTCAACAGTTTGACTGTTAGGTAGAAATAACACTAAATGAAGGCAAAACAATAATTCCCATTTCCTTCATGGCTGGCAGTAGCACCAACACCGAAAAAGGTCACACTGGGGGAAAAAATTGAACAAGATTGTCAAGACAAGTAAACCGACGAGGACACACCCTGGGTTGGCTGAAGCAAGCCTTTAGTTTAATTCAATGATAATGCGATCATCAATCTTTGTCTACCAATCGAGGCTCGGATTCTTGATCAGATACGCACATCAAAATATTGCAATACATGGTCATTTAAACACATCAAATTCTTGCACATTCTTCTGCATGTTTTGCAATGGTAGTAAATAAGATTTAATATTTACAAATTAACATAGACACTCTGTAAAATATCCTCCATAATTCCTCCAATAGTCAGGGATTTCCCCGCCACAAAATTACAAATCATTGTGTGTTTGTTACTTTTTTTCCTGATCAAAGTTTTTTTAAAAGTAGGGATGAATATGAACTTAACAAATCAACAAAATAATTTACCAACGAAACTCTTACTACAAACTGACGTCTTTGAACCAATAAAGGTGAAAAGTGTTTTCTTTCGTCATTTGTAAAAGTTGTATTTTTGGAGAAAATGCGGGTGTGTAGGGTAGGATGTAGTATATGAAATATCTTTCGAACGACCTGTTTACTTTTGTAAATGATGTCGTACATATGTCTTAGTATGTTGAACATACAACTTATGATCTTGTCAGTACAATTTGTTATCTTGTACGTAATACTTCGTAATCTCATACGTACGACTTGTTATGTCGTACATATCTGTCTTATATTGAAAATACAACCTAGTGTCTTGTAAATTTACATACTATTTTGAGAGTATGACATGTATGGCTTAGTTTTGCAAAAAAAAGAAGAAGTGCGTGACAGCTCTACACTTCTCTGTAAGAAGTAACCAATTGTAACGGCATAAAAAATGAACATTTCACTAGCTCAAGAGACAACCTGCCAGAGTCTTGCTATCCCCCCAAGAAAATTATGTGGACATTAAGATGTGATTTCCTTCTTCTTAAGGGACTGATGGAACTGGTTGCCTGTAAACTGCCTTGTGTGATCTGGCCCTTTCTTAGATTCACCGTCTTTACCCTGTCACTTGTTTGAAAATTAAAAAATTGTCTACGAAAAATTACAGGATAAATATCAGATATATATAAATATTTGAATCTACAGATTTAAGACAATACAAAGCTTCTGAATAGCAACGCATTCCCCTTTTGAAGATAAAATACAGGCTATGGAATCAGTTTCAATTTGAGAGCTTCCAGATTGCAAAGTTCACACCAGTACCAATCCTGCAGGGAATTTTTCCCCTGAAATACTGTGGCAAAGTGGAGAAAATAACACTTAATGACCCCTGACCCCACAAATCACCACTGATTGTTTCAATTGCCACAATTAAAATAAGCCTGCTATGTGTTTTCTTTCCTTTTTCTTTTAAAGCTAAAACATGACCACCAGACTGGATGAAATGTTCACAGGTCGTTGCATGGTGTGTTTATTGAAAAATAGAGGATGGGAATGAATGATCTCTTCCCAAAACAAACGTTTTTCCCTTAAACCCCTTTAAGGTCATTCCACACAGACAAATTTTTACAAGAGACTTTGACTAGAATCACATCAGTGTAAAAAGATTTGCAAATTCCAGTCGTGTGAAAGCTATCCTTGTAAAATAATAACCAAAGACCCTTGTTTATTTTTTAACAGAGATCCAGACCTACTAAAAAAATAAATAATAGCAGCTATGTTAAAATCACCAGGATATGTAGTGTGAAACGATTACAGTGCCATAACCAAGGACCCTTGCTGTGGCAGTATCATTATTCTCATGCCAGAACTTGACACTAGTAAAAAAAAGTGTTCAGTGTATGAACAATCATGACCTTTAAACCCCCTCCCTCAATCATTACCTTTAACCCCTCCCTCAATCATGACCTTTAACCCCCTTCCTCAATCATGACCTTTACCCCCCTCTCCCTCTGAAGTGCAGTGTTTTAATAAGTCATGTGAAAGCTCGTTCAATTATCGCATTGTTACTGGCGCTCATGTGAAAGTGCTTTTACAGTCCCAAATCCTTCTTTGTCCAATTACCAAAGTGAAGGATTCAGAAGGACTGGGGCCAGTAGGCCCAGACAACAAGTGCTTATCCTAGGGTCAGGCATACCAATCAAACCAGTCAATACATTAATAAGTCCAATCAATTTGGTGTGGAGTGACATATACAAAAAGGGGCTATTGAAGGAAGCAGGCTACACGCTGACCAAACTGCTTCATCTCTCAGGGTTCGAAATTGGCATGTGAGTTACTTCCCCATTCCCCCTCCCCCAAACACCCTAAAATCAACATTCCCTTAAAGACGCCATCCAGAAACAGCCTTGTATTTGCACAGTGTTATACATACTCGTGATCAAACGGCATGTTCACAGGATATTGCTTGTCTCCCAGACGCTGGAACCACTTCTTGATTTCCGAGACCACAAAGACCGATGAGGTTAACGTGACCAGAAGAATTAAATCTGAGAAAAAAATGATAATATAAAAGACATCAACAGTTTGAGTAGACAATAACATTCATAATAGAGACAGCCATGTTAGTCTGAGAGATACAACTGTATAGTGGTAGCACTTAAAGACTAACTAATTACATAACCAACAAAAAACTGCATGAGCTTTCGTAGCAATGACTACTTCATCAGATGCAGTAAAAATTATTAGAGATGTTTGAAGCTATAAAATGATAATATTCAATATGATATGATTATTTCTTTTGACCAAAATAACAACACGAAAATGCACAGTGGACTTGAGAACAAAAGAGGCAGTCAAAGTAAACACAGGTTGCTGATATAAGTAGGCCTAATAAAACAAAAGGTAAAACAAACTAAAACAAAGCAGTGGTACATTCAGCACATGGCTGTCTGGAACTCTGCAACAGTAACTCAGTTGCAGTGAACCTATCAAATTTGTGTGTGTGTGTGTTTTACAAATACATGTGTTCAAACTGTGGCTGTAAAGAGAAAAACAGAAAGACTGGTTCCATTTTTCGTTCAGTAGGGTCCGGTGTCCCACTGTATGGGCCTTTTCTATTGTTCTCACTGCTCCTTGGAGTGAAGAAAGATCCTAGTAAGTAATAATAATAATAATAACTTTCGATTTATATAGGGCATAATTAATTAATACTTAATTTTCTATGCAATCAACATTCACAATCAACTTTACAATCAACATTCAGTATTTTTCTGCAAGGTATTGTGAAGCCACGTGTTTTACGTATTAGACCTATTCCTTTACATAGCACCATTTAATGGTTTACAAGGTGCTGTGGCACAATATAAAGCCAATCAAACCAGGAACACCGGGGCGAACCTCTTCTCTTTTTGATAAGTGCACTGGGTTCTTTTATGTGCATTACACAACACACGGGACCAACGGCTTTACGTCCCATCCGAAAGACGCAGCAATAATGGTTAAGTGTCTTGCTTAAGGACACAAGTGTCACGAATGGGACTCGAACCCACACTCTGCTGAACAGAACTACCACAGCTGGTGCTCTTATCCGCTCGGCCACGACACGCCACGTAGTAAATCAGCTAGGGAGTAGGGGTTTTAATAAAGCTTTAGGCTTCTTATTATCGATTCACTAACAAATTGTCAAAACAGTGCAACAACGTGTGTATCTCCTTAAAAAAAGCAATTACGTTCAACCCAGATGTGCACAAAAATCCTATAGGCGCCACGATATGACGTTGTTGCACGGAGCATTTCCGTGCATGGTATGACGTTGTTGAACAATGGAGATCAGATGCCGATTGCACTGACACACAAAAATACATGTACAATATATGTGAAAAAAACAAATGACAGACAGCACTGCAAACCTCATAACAATACACCCCTCAATGAATGCAAAGTATATTGATCCAAAACAAATCGATATTTCCATGGCTAAACGTAGCACAGATACACACTCTATGTTATAACTTCTTTTGAATAGGCATTTTACATCATCTGTCTATAATATTTCAATTACACATTTACTGTTTTGGATTGTTATTATTTATTCGGCCAAGATTTCAACTGAAAAACAACAATACAAGAAACTGACCTATGTTTATATTTAAAATCTTTTGATAAGTAGTTCAATTGTAAACCAAAAATGCATTGCTGATTGCAACCAACAATGCCAGAACTAAAACAGCAAACCCTTCTCTTTTAAAGTTAAGCGTTCTGTTTCCTATTACACAAGACACAGCACTTGCGGCTTTAAGTCCCATCCTTACATGTCTTGCTCAAGAACACAAGGTGCTATAACTGGGATCTGAACCCACACTCTCAGAACACCAGAACTTGAGTCTGGTGCGCTGGACCGCTCCACCACAAATTATCAAGCATTTTTTTTTAAAAATTTAGGAAATTGAGTGAGGAAATATTTAAAACTTTTCTATGATAAGACACTATTCAGAAAGTGTTGATTTATTACCAATCTACAGTTTACTGTAGCTTTGTTACGAATCTGCAGTAAAAACCGTGTTGGAAAAGATTCACCTTACAAAATATAACAGTCAGATTTGTTAATTTGTTTTTAAAGGCAGTGATTACTTTTGGTAATTACTCAAGAAATACATTACCATAAAACCTTATTTGGGTACACCGAAGACAGGATTCCACCCCTTTGCTGCAGTCACTACATTGGTTACCCATCTCCAAACGAGCTCGTTATAAGTTATTACTTTTGGTTTACAAACTATTCCGCAACCAGTCACCAGATTATATGCAGTCCTGCGTTTACATTATGTTCCTTCAAGACCAAACCTACGGTCCAGCTCTAACCCTTTCCGGCTGAC
This sequence comes from Pycnopodia helianthoides, assembly GCA_032158295.1. Taxonomy (NCBI): domain Eukaryota; kingdom Metazoa; phylum Echinodermata; class Asteroidea; order Forcipulatida; family Asteriidae; genus Pycnopodia; species Pycnopodia helianthoides. Next base: position 7,874,416 of record CM063246.1, read on the forward strand.
TTTCACACGCACCCACAACAAGGCTGGTGAACCTTCACGGTCACTGCAGCAAAGGAGTGGAACAGTCTACCACTTTCAATCCAAAATGCCAAATCAACTGACAAATTCAAGAAAATTTTCAAAACATCTCTATTACAACATTAATCGATGTGTTCATTTCATTTAATTTTTCATTTAATTTATTTATTTTCATATACTAAATGATTTTGTAAGCGCTGTGATTTAGTTGACTAAATGGAGCGTCTTTAAATGCCGTTTAATATTATTATTTAGTAAGGAGCCCCTGAGAGCTTGCTGATAGTATAAACATTGTGAGAAATGACTCCCTCTGAAGTAATGTAGTTTTTGAGAAAGAGGGCATTTCTCACTAAAATATTTGAATCTGAGAAAGGCTTCAGGCATGAAGCCTTTCTCAGGCATTTGAAAGCACACAATTCTATGCAACAATAGTGTTTTGTCTTTCATTATTTTCTTGCAACTTCGATGACCAATTAAGCCCTTTTTCACAGGTTTGTTATCTTGGGATACACCAAGTGAGGATACTGGTCTTTGACAATTACCAAAAGTATATCCTGCCTCTAATGAGGGAATGAAGTAATGTATAATATTGCAAGGAACACAACAATAAATTTTATAAGCAAATATGTCATCAATTTGTACGAAAAGCTGTTTAACAAAAAAAAATCAAAGAACATAACTGAACAGATGAATTAAATGGTTTTGAGGAAATAGTTAGTCAGCAAATGGACGCGACTGAAAATGTAGATCTGCGCATGGAATGTGGTCTCCTTCTGCTTGTACATTCTCTGCAGGAATCTACTTATCCAATCTCCTCAACTTAGTTTGCAATACTTTTGACCATGGTGTGAGCCAAATTTACGTGATGCAAAACAAGGGAAAGGAAAGTTTTTTTTTCCATTGTTATTATTATCTATTTGGACATTGAGACAAGAAAAACAACATAAGGAATCAAAACAAGATCAAACTGTAATTGGGATGCCAGGAAATTAAAGGTCTCACCCGACAAAGTCTAAAGAGGTGCTCCACAAGAAATTGTGTGCACAAAATCTTATGATGTTAAAGCACGCCAACAACATTTAGTGATTGTGATGCTTACCGTAAGCAAAGAATCGGATGCAGGGAATTCCACGCTTATGTCAAGTGTATTTCACGGGTAAGCAGAGAGTTTTTGATTGTGTGCATGCGTACTGCACGTTACTAGGTATTCTTCACTTCCAGCTTGCACAAACTTTTGGTGCTTATACAGTAAGCGGAGAATGGTGATCGTACAATGTAAGCGCAGAATTCGCCGGTAAGCAGAGCCATGAAATTGGGCCCAGTATCAGCACTATATGTGTCCCAACAGACACAAGAAATGTAAAACCTGTGACAGTTTAAGCTCAATCTAGTAAATAAAAAACAAACCTTAAAATGTTTTCATTGTTTTCACACTAAAGGTTTTGGACTCAACAGATCAAAACTGAATGGTTTAATAATTTCTCAAAAACCAGTAGCATTTCAGGCATTTTTTCACCATGGCCATCTCTATACCATGCAAGATATGTGCAAATCTGTGAGCATTTATGCTTTCATTCTTGTGTAACCCTTTAAAGGTATTGTACACTTTTGGTAACAGCTCAACATCAGTGTCCACATTTTGTGTGATTAAACATATGCATGAACAAACAAACCTGTGAAAGTTTGAGCTCAATTGGTCATCGAGGTCACGAGAAAATAGTGAAAAGAGATCTTATGTGTTTTCTGTTTTTTCAAATTATCGCGCGCGATAATTACTACTGTTTTACTCGTTTCTCAGAAACGATAGCATTTTAGGCAGAAATATTTTAAGGAACCCTTTCTACCATTACTTACTTTAAATCATGTAAGTTATGTGTGAATCTGTGAACATTGTGTTTTTCGATCTTACCAATAGTGTACAGGGCCTTTAAGCACAGGGACAAAGGAAAAAAAAAACAGAGAAATCTGCACAGGGTCTATTTGAGAATAGATGTTTACTGTCAGGACTTTTAAAAAATTGTCCTAATACAAGATATTTTAATTAAGATTATAATTGCATCAGGGGATAAAGAATACTCTGTATCCTACCCAGGGATGAAAAGCACATGCACCAAGTATAGACCATGTGACCTGTGACATCACTTGCTTACAAAAGAGCCACCGAGCCTGGACTTCCCGCAGGCACGATTTGCACACAGCTCAATGGAAGAAAAAATTACATCTTATATTTTATGGAGGTCTCCATGTTTTATGGAGATTTTATTGGAGATGTTATTAACTTTTGATATCGAGAAAGTGGGCACATCTCAAACCTTGTTCAGCTGTTACTTTTATAACTCTTGAATTTATGCGGAAATTAGGACACAAAATGTAATATTTCCTATATGACCAATGTAGTATCTTGCCTGCCAGAAAGGCCCTGGAGCGCACAAGGTCACATTTTTTTTTTGTAACCAAAGGCTACGTGGTCTATACATAGTAAAGCGGAAAGATCAGCACTCAGGGGCTTTAACTTCCATATGAAATTGACCTGTACTTCCATGAAATTGACCTGTACTTCCATGAAATTGACCTGTACTTCCATGAAATTGACCTGTACTTCCATGAAATTGACCTGTACTTCCATGAAATTGACCTGTACTTCCATGAAATTGACCTGTACTTCCGTGAAATTGACCTGTACTTCCATGAAATTGACCTGTACTTCCATGAAATTGACCTGTACTTCCATGAAATTGACCTGTACTGCCATGAAATTGACCTGTACTTCCATGAAATTGACCTGTACTTCCATGAAATTGACCTGTACTTCCATGAAATTGACCTGTACTTCCATGAAATTGACCTGTACTTCCATGAAATTGACCTGTACTTCCATGAAATTGACCTGTACTTCCATGAATTTGACCTGTTCAGGACACTGGCTGTATCCAGTCTGGTTTTACCTCTACACCAATGTGTCTACTGGTCTAGGTTTTACATTTTTTTGTTTTTGTTTTCTGGAAATCTTGTCTGCGTTATTTGTCGCTTGTATGTTTGCAACCAACGATAATATATATTTATCAGGGATAAGCTCCCAGGTCTGTACTGATGTGTCAACAGCCTGCTGCAAATTATCTAAAATTTTTAAATCTCTGACCTTTAAAAACCGCACACATGTTTTATTAATAATACAGTATTGTTTTGTTTGCGCAACGAGCCATATGAAATCCTGAGCACAAGGTTGATGGTAACTACGAAAGGTGGGGGGGGGGGTGGTTTCGGGGGGGGGGGGGGGTGGCGTGGTGGCGGGGGGGGGGGTGGTGGGCGGTTCTTCATAACAGCTGGATTTATCACAGTGAGCTGGAAGGTCAAATTGTCTGTTTACTTTAATGCATCAACAAGTATCATCTTCAGATAAGATGCAACACTTAGAAATGCTCTGATTTTACAAGTATTCGTTATGTGTGTTTTAATTGCCGTATTTGCTGATTTGTTTCTAATCTTATTGATACAGAGATTGTCCGATTAAATGTAAGATTTTAAGAGTTCCAAGGAATAATGAATTCGGTTATTGATACTTTACCAAGGGAATAAAGGAGTAGCGACAAGGTCTGATATGACCATTTAAAACCCAGGGTTGTGGCCTTGTGATAAACGACCGAGCCAAAGGCCATGACCCAGCAAGGTTTTAAATGACCATTGAAGACCGAGTCACTACTTGTGTATTCCTATATTCATAAATCCCTTTTTTTGGTTAAAAAGCTTAACAATAAAAGAAAAACTGTAAATGAACGCTTGTCTTTTTGTAGAATTTTTCCACTCCTGTCCGCAGGGGTTGTTTTGCCGCAGGTCAAGTTGCATGCAATGCTCAACGGTTTTGCGTGCTATTAACCCTCTTACTGTCTGACCATTCAATACCATTCACTGTGGTTTTGAATGATAGATAAACTATACTAGCCTGCAATATGATACCATGAGGGAATGCATGTACACAGTACACAGTTAGTTCTGTGCACAGTTGTGCCACCGTACACAACCTTGGCAGTCGAATGGTTTCAAATGGTTGGTCAACTCACTGGAAAATGTTGCCAAGAGTCACTGACAGTAGGAGGGTTAATGTTTAAATTATGTATTGTTTGCGTTATGAGTTGTTAGCACACGTTTAAGCTTGCGCACGAACACGCATATGGCTATGAACGCCGAGCGCGCTTTAGCCAACCAGTCATAAACGGCTCAAGCTATGTCTCTATCAGCCGTTTAGTACCAGTAAATATGGTCATGTGACCACCTTTTAACCAATAGGACTGTCTAAATTGTCTCGGGTAATTCTGAAGAAAACATAACAATGTTGGGATTAGAAAAATAAAATATTGCATCTTGGAGTGATGGTAGAATAAAACCATAAATATATTTCAAGACTTTTCTCTCAGTAGCTAAAGGTTTGGCATTTCATTCCTCAAGGGTGAAAACGATTTGATCTAAAAACCTAATAGAGTACAACGTACAACAAAATAAAACAAAGCAAGCCAAAAGAACATCTGTAAGGGGTCCATTGAGCACAGGAGGGTTGGGAAGCTCATGAGAAACTTTGTTAAGAAGAAAAACTTCTCCGAAAACGCAAAAACAACTCGACCATTAAAAAAAAAAACAATTGCAAGAAAAATATTTGAATGTTTGTTCTGCATCGGACATGACCCGCAGCTAGTTCAACTGTGTGTGTTTTACAAATACGTGTGTTCAAACCGAGAATGTAAAGAACAGACTGGTACCTTTTTCATTTAAAGCACACGGTTAACATCGGTAATTATTAAAGAGTAGTAATCCCATTTAGTATAACCTGACACATACATGAGATTTTAAATCTCATTTGGTCATCACGAGTCATGAGGAACTTTGTTAAGAAGAAAAACTTCTCTGGAAACGCAAAAACAACTCGACCATTAAAAAACAACAATTGCAAGAAAAATATTTGAATGTTTGTTCTGCATCGGACATGACCCACAGCTACATGTAGTTCAACTGAGGGCAGATTAACAAAAAAAGAAAAACCACAATCGGACGAGGAAATGAAATAAAATATAAGACTTGAAGGTTTGCATGGTGGAATCAGCACAAGAAATTTGCGGTGACATGATGTAGTTAGATCTCTTTTTTTGAGTGATTGGTTGTTCTGAGGAAAATCGATGGACTCAACGTTTCATACAGTTTTCTCTGTCGACGGACAGAGTATACTGTCTAGCTACAAGGTGTCACCGCAAATTCCTTATGTTATCGAAATAAAATATGTTGAATACACTCAGACTTACCGTAACATGTTAAAGCTTCAGTTTGAAATATCCTTTGTAAGGGTGGGAAATATATGACGGCCAACTGTCCCATGATGGAACCGACCACGGCGTATAAAAACATACGGTTTGTGAAGAGACCAATCGTAAAGATTGACTTGGTCTGTGGATTGAACACACACACACAACAAAAAGTTTCAATATTTGTGCAATATCACTGTTTTAGTGTTTAAGTTCCCCTAAAGATCAGATGTATAAAATTTAAACCGAATCATTATTGACTTTGGAATAATTGACCCTCCTACTGTCTGACCATTCAGAATCATACAGGGTGGTTTTGAATGATAAATCAACTATGCCAGCCTGTAGTATGATATCATGTGGTCAATGCATCTACACAGTACACAGTCAACCCTCCTACTGTATGACCATTCAGTATCATCCACTGTGGTTTTGAATGATAAGTAAACTATGCCAGCCTGTAGTATGACATCGTAAGGTCAATGCATCTACACAATACACAGTCAACCCTCCTACTGTTTGACCATTCAGTATCATCCACTGTGGTTTTGAATGATAAATAAACTATGCCAGCCTGTAGTATGATATCGTAAGGTCAATGCATCTGTACAGAACACAGTCAACCCTCCAACTGTCTTGACCATTCACTACCTCCCACTGTGGTTAAGACATCGGCAGGATCCAGGGTTAGGATTATCGCAGCTACAGTGTTACAAAAGCTAAGGAACTTACTTGAGAGCGGCTACTGAGCGCGTTGAACATGTCAAAGAACACGAAACACGTAAACGTCATTGTGGTGTCGCGTGGGGTGATGATGTTATCCCGCATCTGAAAAATTAAAACAAAATATGAATTTTTAAGAATACATGTTTTTTTGGGGGGCCAATGGTAAGCATACCTCAAACTGCCCCCCATGGAGCTGACAGCAACTGCCGCGGGAGGTGCTTTCCTGGCCGTGACCTGAAAAATACTGGAAGAAACTAAAATCTTCCTGAGTATACAGTGCTTAAAGGTAGGGTCATAGGTTGTGCTCAAATCCCTCACACAGTGACCCTCATGGTGCCCGAACATTATTACCTCGGTTACCGGGCGATTGATTTAATTCCTTTAACAACCTCAGCTCCTTGGGAGTATTCAACCTGTAGCCGATTTCACAAACTTTTATGCAACTGAGTAAGTCCGCTTGTGTAAGATTCCTTGTGTAATAGTGGAGCAAAACTTACGCAAAAGGTCTAAATGTCGCGCAAAGTGGACTTACGCAGCGGCGTAAAGTTTTGTGAAATCGGCATCTGCTCTGACAAATATTTAGAGCATCAAGCTAAATCAATCCCAAGAACCATATCTACCCTCACATGAACCTATTTACCCCTGGGTGAAGAGAAGCAATTATACTTAAAGGTACACAGTTGCTTCGTTGGGCTATTTGGGCTACAAAATAGACTAAAACATGATTCTAAAGGTCTTCCTGAAATGGAGAAGATTGGTTCATAAAAGAAACCATCAAATTTGGCCGTTTTTGAGCATTTTTCAAAAAACGAAGGTCACGTGACTTTTCAGAACCGAAATGTGGTTCCGAAAAGTCACGTGATCTTCAGAATTAGTTTTACTTACAGCCGTATAAAAGTAAATTACTGAACCAAATTCAAGTATTTTTTTAAAAACAATTATTCATGAGTATTTGGCGAAAAAGACTATGTATTCAGCTTATGGATGCAAGTTGTAAATAATGATGAAAAATCGAACGTAAGATTCGCATTCAGAGTGTCCGTGCACGGAAGCGTGTTTTACGGCGCATCAGCGTGGGGAGCTAGCGGGTAAACCTTGGGGGCATGTCCCACACAGCCGGTGCAGTGTCTCGCCAGGCCAGAGAGACAAACCACGGAGGCATGAACTCGGAGCCTGTGGAGGGGTAGGGAGCCAGACCATTGATTACGTTTTGTTTTACGAGGGTTTTAGTCTGTAGCCCTAGCTATTATCCCCTAACTATTGCCACGTTACGTGATGCCTGCGCTACACACGCGGCAGGACGGCGACGAATAGCTGCACGGTGTGGATCGGACTGTGTTTATGTCGGTTTTTTTAATTACATGTGAATTTGTGCTTGATGGATATGAAGACTGGATTCTTATGCCTCGCCATTGTTATAGTTAATAAATAAACAGATCACTAGTCTACTTAAAACAATGTCACGTAAACTTGACAGTTGCAACGGCTGGAAAAAGCATATACGCCGACCTTTGACCGCGTTTTGGTTTTTTCACATTTTTTGTTAATTACGTGACATTTTGATGTTTTTTTTTTTACAACAACCATCAAAAAATTATTGTCTGTGATTCAACATCACTAAATTAGGTAAACAGTAAGCCGGTGTGTCCCTTTAAGTGTCTTACTCAAGTACACAGGTATCATGACATGGATTCCAACCAACAACCAGAAGACTTAGTCACCAGAACTAAAGCCCGGGGCACTAAAAAGCTCAGCCGCGACATGCTTCATCGAAAAAGGAAATATGCCGAGTGCAATAAAAATGAGTAGGTTATTTAAAAAAAAAGAAGTGAAATTTGACTGTGCTGCTAAATGTAAAATAGGCATAAAACAAAAAATTTTCATTATTATTATTATATATTTCTGGTAATGAAACCAAGGATGCCTTATAAGTGAACTTAATCACCGTAGCTCACAAATCTGAGGAAATTCTGTAAACAAGGGTGTTTTGCTATGTGAACCAGAAACACCACGGTTAACCCCTACTCTTCCACGATAAGTGTTCTGGGTTCTTTTATGTGCACTACCAATCCTAGTACATGGAACCTACAGCTTAATGTCCCATCCAAAGCACTAAACAATTATGGTGAAGCATCTTGCTCAAGGTTACTTAAGTACCACCACCGGGACTCAAACCCACACCCTGCTGATCAGAAACACCAAGTAGCTTGAGTCCGGTGCTCTTAACCGCTCAACTACGACACGCCATATCAAACAATTCTAAAAGTCTTCGCCTTAAACCTAACTTTTCTTAATGCTGGGCCCAATTTCATAGAGCTGCTTAAGCACAAAAAGTAGCTAAGCACAATAAAATTATGCTTACCAAAGTAAGGTTACCAGCCAAATTACCATGTCACATGTACAATCTTTGACTGGTATCCTGCTTATTTTTGCTAAGCAGAAAATTGTTAAGCAATATTTGCTGCTTTAGCAGCTCTATGAAATTGGGCCCTGTTAAGCACAAAACAATGCTTAGCAAAGAAAAATCTTGCTTAGTGCAAAACAGGTTAACACCCAAAATCCCATCTTATGTATATTGTTTGTGACTGGTCCCCTAATTTTTGTTTACCAGAAAAATTTGCCAAAATGTAAATTCTTTTTTTCTAGGTAAGTTTCATCAAGTGTGAAACAAACATTGTGTGGCAGTGGTTGTGTGGTTAAAAATCCCCAGGAGTTTCCAGGGAATCAGTGCTGTAATGTGGACGGGGTTATAGTTGGCCAAGGTTGAAACTTAACAGCAAATTCTCTAAGCCGCTCTTTAGATATCTTCATTTGATTGATTAGCAATTGCACCCCAGACTCCATTATGCAAACAGCATAGTCTGTCCTCTTGGTGTAACACTTTAAGCAAACAAACCTACAACACAGCTTCTCTCCGCAAGTTAAATACCAATCCGATATGCGCCTTTCCCTAAGTGATGTAGCCCGAGTCGGTATTCAGCCAGCGTGTTTGTGTTGATGTGAAGGTTTTGCCAAATGTTTGATTTGCAATTAATCGTCTCGTCATTGGGGGAGAGTTTGACTCATGTCTGTGTTTAGTGTAAATTTTAAGTTACCTTGGCCTGGAGAGTGTACACAACCATCGTTGTATTTAATTGTGTAGATAATGTATTGATGCATATGAAGTGAGTTTGCCAGTGTTCTGGGCCCAATTTCATAGAGCTGCTTAAGCAGAAAATATTGCTGAACAATTGCCTGCTAAGCAGAAATGAGCAGGATACCAGTCACAAAGTGTACATGTGATATGGTAGTTTGGCTGGTAACCTTATTTTGGTAAGCATAATTTTGTTGTGCTTAGCCGCTTTTTGTGCTTAAGCTTGGGCCCTGACTAAACACACACTTACATGCATCATGGAGGAAGGAAATCGTGGGTTAACTTTTTTCTTCTCATTTACGCCCTGTTTTATTGTTAGGTCTATAACCTTTTCTAGTTTCCTGTCTTTTTGGGGGGTTGATGGCTCTATTTGTCTTTTCATTTTGTTATACGCTTTGCATTTTAATAATTTTTTGATTTCTATATCTTGAAAGTAGAGGTTGTATTGGGTCTGAAACATCTATGATGACAGTTTTTATTAACTTTTGTCTTTGACCCAAACAATGGGTCAAATGGAAATGCATTTTATAGCCGGATATTCAAAGGCAGTGGATACTTTAAAGGAACATTACAGAATTGGTTTTTGCTAACAAAACAGTTACTGCCAGTGTAAACACTTTATGTAATCCACCATATACATAAACTGACAAACCTGTAGAAGTTTGAGATTGATCGGCCATCTGGGTCACGAGAAAATAGTGAAAAACTGATTACACATTTGCATGAAATCATATAGATTCAACAAATGAATAAAATGCTCACTGAGCGATAAACTCCAATCGGAAAATTAGTTTATTCATTTCTCATCAAATATGGCATTTTAGACAGAAATATTTCAAGGGATGTTTTCTTCTATCATCATCATTAGACCGTGTAAGTTTGATGTAAATCTGTGATCAAAAAGTATATTTTACAAGTTTGTTTCTTGCCAATTCTGTAATGTTCCTTTAAATAAATACTCAAGAAATGCATTACCATAAAAACTTGCTTGGTAAAGAGCACCTGAGAGCTGCTGATAGTATAAAACATTGTGAGAAACAACTCCCTCTGAAGTAATGTAGTTTATAGAGAAAGAGGTAATTTCTCACTAAGATATTTGAATCTGAGAAAGGCTTTAAGGCATGATGCCTTTCTCAAAGCAAAAGTATATCCTGCCTTTAAGAACAATAAAAATAAAAATAAATCCATAATTGTTGAACGCCATCTTGTTTGTCTCCCATTCCTATCAATGTAAAGCTATTTCTGAATTGGCGACTAACGGATGCGACTGTTGCTAAGGGTGTTGCTAAGGGCTTCCTATGCTTCAACGCATGTTCCCATGACAACCAAGCCGCAGCCGCTAATTCTGACATGCCTAAGCAAACTGGGGTCAATCTCATAGAGGTGCTTAGCGGCTGATTTTATGCTTACTGTGTGATTTCCATTTCATACCCTGGCATGCTCACATTCCGGCTCTAACTGTAAGCAAATGAATGATGTTACAACGCAAATAATAATCAGGCCTGGAATTACACGGAGGCCACGGAGGCCATGTCCTCCGCTGCCCTGGTCTTGGCCTTGCTGCCCCTTCAAAGATTTCACAATGGAAGTGCCCTTTGCAAAATGAAAATGGCCTTGCCCTCTCAAAGATGAAATTCCATGTCTGAATAATGATAAATTATAACACAATCTTATACAGCGCCGAAGTCTACTAAAAAGACACTCAAGGTGCTTCACTGAGATTTAAAAAGCTAAGGCCAAACACAAATTATAAAAACACAAATTTGTACAAAAAAGGAGTGAGCAGAAAATTCGAAGCACAGAAAAACAAAGCCCACAATATTTAGATGTTTTTTTCACAGGAACCCCAAAACCGGAATAACAAAATAGAAACCTAAGTAATCTAAGAATTTCTAAAACAACAATAAAATTGTAACAATCACTTGAAATACGTTTATGCTTAAGCATGCCTGGGCCCAATTTCATGGGCACAAAAAGTAGCTAAGCACAACAAAATTATGCTAAAATAAGGTTACCAGCCAAACTGCCATGCCATACGTACAATTTGTGACTGGTATCCTGCTCATCTCTACTTAGCACAAAATTGTTGAGCAATTTTTTCCCGCTTAAGCAGCTCTATGAAATTGGACCCTGGTCTGGGCCCAAATTCATAGAGCTGCTTCAGCAGCAAGTATCGCTTAGCAAGTTTCTGCTATCAAAAGCAAAAGTGAGCAGTACACCAGTCACAGATGGCACATGTGGAAAAGTATTTTTGCAATCTTATTCTTGTAAGCATACTTTTGTTGTGCTTAGGCACGTTTTGTATGCAGTTCTTCTACTCTTATTGGATGTGGCTATTGACAAAAATCAACTTTTATCGTCTCATTTGCTTTTTAGGACATCTGTATTCCGAATAAGCCACAAAAAGATTGCACCAGAGAAAATACATGCCTTATCCACCGGAACTGCAATATTTAACAAATTGTTCACAAATTCCCTCTGATATTCGGTCCACGATATTGCCTGATTTTCCCGCTGCATTGTTATTTCCATAATTCGCCTCGAGGAAAAAAGCATTATGGAGGAAGTGTTGTTGACAACGAACTCTGAATAACAACCCTCCAATTTTCATAAGGACTGAGACAATCTGGGCCCAATTTCATAGCTCTGCTTACCGCGGATTTCTGCGCTTACGTATCATAGAAATATGTGCTACAAGGGCTCCGTAAGCGCAGAATTCCGCGGCAAGCAGAGCCATGAAATTGGGCCCCGGTATAACGGAACTATGCAACGATTTCGTTGGCGATGGAACTATGAAGTACTGCACATTATAAAAAGGACAAGTTGACAGTGTCACTACACAAATGGTCCTTGCATAATAAGATACCGTTGTATGTGTAATGGGCAATTAAAGAGACCCTTGAGCTTGTAGTGTGTGTGCACAAGGTATTAACCTTGATGGAGAATTACAAGCTCAATTGCCTACAGGGAGACAGAGCCTTTCAACTAATTGAAACTGATGTTTTGTAGCATAAGGGAATTTGCAGTGTTTTTTTTAACCATGTGACTGTTTTTTGTTAACTGTTGTTATTTATCATTAGTATTTATTTGGCCATTGATACAAGAAAACACCCCAGCGTATACGCTTTTCCAGCCGTTGCAACTGTCAAGTTTACGTGACATTGTTTTAAGTAGACTAGTGATCTGTTTATTTATTAATTATAACAATGGCGAGGCATAAAGATCCAGTCTTCATATCCATCCATGTAACTGTAATTGTGATGGACGGAGAATCGCTGTAGAAAGCGCCCTCGTGCGGTCAAAAATAACAACGAGATAAATCTGGTCTCTCAGTGATTGTCCAAACGAAAACGGTCTACCTGTTAAACTTTGTCGAAAGTTCTTTCTCATTTGGATGCTGGTCTTGTAAAATTTAATTCTGGTCCAGTAAAGATGTTGAGCTACATGTACAAGCCCTGCGATCTTGTAGAATTTTTATCCCAAATTTAAGGGAGATCGTTCCATAACCTAACATTGGTGCCATTAACTGGAGTCACAAGAAAACAGTGAACAAATGTTTTCACACATCAAGTTTGGGTCTCAGAAAGATCATAATTGTTTCACTCATTTTTCAGAAACTATCGCATTTCAGACAAAAATATTTATTGTTTAAACCTTACTGATGCTGTGCACACACCCTTTGAGGCCCAATGAACGGGGGTAACAGTGTAAGGAGCTTTGGTACGATGTTTAAATGCGCTTAATGAATGCCTATAAACTGTTCAAATCTCTCACATATCGAAAACGAGGAAACAACTCGAGTATAGTTTTTTATGAAATCAAATTTTCTTCAAAAGTTAATCCATTTTTGTGTTGCCCTGGTAAAACTCCCAGATCGACACCTGTACCTCGTAATGACAACCCGAAAGTGAAGTTCACATCCCTCCTTTACCCTCCGAAAAACTGGTACATTTTTTCCCCAAGATATCGAACACCATCACTGCTTTAAAGGAACATTACAGAATTGTTTTTTGCTAACAAAACAGTTGCTGGCAGTGTAAGTACTTTATGTAATCCACCATATACATAAACTGACAAACCTGTAGAAGTTTGAGATCGATCGGCCATCTGGGTCACGAGAAAATAGTGAAAAACCGATTAAACATTTGCATGAAATCATATAGATTCATTAAATGAATAAAACGCTCACTGAGTGATAAACTCCAACCGGAAAATTAGTTTATTCATTTGTCATCAAATATGGCATTTCAGACAGAAATATTTCAAGGGATGTTTTCTACTATCATCATCATGTTTTATGTAAATCTGTGATCAAAAAGTATATTTTACAAGTATTTTTCTTACCAATTCTGTAATGTTCCTTTAAATTACGGAAGTTTTCAGCGTTAGTGTCTGTAATCAACTACATGAACCATGTGTTTTTCTCTCCAGTACAAACTACACATGTTAAACCAACCTGGTTTTTCCCCGTCAAAAAATGATAAGAAGGGTAGGTCAAATAAATCTTATTTTACCGAAACTACTTCCTTTTAGAGGGGGAATTATTTTTTTCCATGGCTTCGTAAATTGCATTTTACCTCCCTCCCCTTAAACTCACCTCTAATGCTTCAGACAGGTTAAAGGTATTGTAAACTTTTGGTAACAGCTCAAAATCAGTGTCCACATTTTGTGTGATTCAACATATGCATGAACAAACAAACCTGTGAAAGTTTGAGCTCAATTGGTCATCAAGGTCACGAGAAAATAGTGAAAAGAGATCTTATGTGTTTTCTGTTTTTTCAAATTATCGCGCGCGATAATTACTATTGTTTTACTCGTTTCTCAGAAACGATAGCATTTTAGGCAGAAATATTTTAAGGAACCCTTTCTACCATTACTTACTTTAAATCATGTAAGTTATGTGTGAATCTGTGAACATTGTGTTTTTTGATCTTACCAATAGTGTACAGGGCCTTTAAGCCTCTTTTGCTGTAAATCTTAGTGGAAAGGACAACCTTAAGAAGTTCATAACCTTTTAAGGAAAGTAGAGCTTTGGTTTGGAAATGGCTTCTGACTGGCAACCCCCCCCCCACCCGAACAAAGATATTGACAAAATAGGGACAGCATTACGGCTAGACATTAGGGCTAGACACCTCAGCTGGTAGAGCGCTGGCATGTTAATCCGGAGGTTGTAATGTAGGTGTTCTTTTTTCCTTGTTCAACCAAAATTATTCTTATGGTTTCTTTAAAAAAAACATGGTTGGCAGCCACAGAAGTGGCTGAAATAACCTTGCTTACAATAAGAGAGTACTATATAAAATTCTGTTAATTACTTTGTCTTTCACTTCCCCTAGCGACTGATTGTCAACCTTAAATGTTATGCACACCATTTAAATCTCTTGTCAGTTTATCATTGCAAGTTGGACACAAAGGAAACCCCCCTCCAAAAAAAAAAAAAATAAAATAATAATTATGGTATATAAAAACAATAATAACACTAATAATAATGTTAAATAAATAATAACAAAATAAATAAATAAAGTAAATATATAATTATAAATAAAATGAAAAGAACTCTTTAGAAAAAAAATGGTCGTCTCCCCCAGATGAAAAGTATTTTCGTGAAATTGTTTTACTCATTTCTCAAAAACTAAAGCACCTCAGCCAGTAATATTTCAAGGGAAGCTTTCTACCATCATTATCTTTAAACCGTGTAAGTTTAATGTGTTTTACCAGAAGTACAGAAACCCTTTAAAGGGGCTCCAAGGTCAAATTTAGTTTTGTGATGCACTTACTTTCCAATAGATAAGAGTCCTCACGAAAAAAGGAACAAATTACAAGTCTCTAACCTTGCGCTAAAATGGTGTAAACTCTGATTCTATTTGATACTCTTTCAGAGCGAAATTTGAATTATGATGTCAATGGATATCAATAACAAGATGGTTCTGTCCATTCCAAAGAGGAATTTTCTGTGTCAGTCAAAAGTTCTGTTTCAATGCCTTTTTGACTGAATATCATAAATGTTCAGTATGAACTAAAGATTTCCTGCACACAAATTTCCAGGACAATACATTTGAAATGTGACATCATTGAGTGTTTAAATGTTGACTTAAAATCCCGCACCGGACTCTCTTTCTTGAACAAGTTGTCTTAACTCGTTTGATTAAATTTCTTTGTTTAAGAATTTTACTGTCCTGTTCTGGAGCTTTGATCAATTTAATTTAATTTAATGTAAATTTTCAATTTTTATCTTTTTAAAGGTATTGTACACTTTTGGTAACAGCTCAAAATCAGTGTCCACATTTTGTGTGATTAACCATATGCATGAACAAACAAACCTGTGAAAGTTTGAGCTCAATTGGTCATCGAGGTCACGAGAATTACTATTGTTTTACTCGTTTCTCAGAAACGATAGCATTTTAGGCAGAAATATTTTAAGGAACCCTTTCTACCATTACTTACTTTAAATCGTGTAATTTATGTGTGAATCTGTGAACATTGTGTTTTTCGATTTTACCAATAGTGTACAGGGCCTTTAAAGTGTGGACAATAAAGAATTGAATTGAATTGAATCACAATACAGAACTTGACCTTACAAACCCTCTTTATTACCCTCTTTATAACTGGTGAGCTATTTTTGTAAATGGGGAGGGGATTTGACGTGTATTTCTCCAATAGGGGCTTCCCTGAAATTTAACCGGTTCCGGTAATTTTCTATGAGGAAACCAGATTAGATTTGTAAAAGTATTTCTGTCTTTTTAATCTCCTCTCAATTTACAAAACGCTGGCAGAGCATGGTTAATGCAGGGTTCTGCCCAGGATTCCTTAGTGTTGGAAAAAAGTTTCCCTGGAAACCATTGCGAGATGGATCAGTTACACGGTAGATCATTTAAATAATACTCAAATCAAAGAAGTACTCCAAATTAATGGCTTTGGATGCCATTTTTACTGGTAAATACCCAATTTTACATTTCTTTCAAAAACTTTGAAAGGAAATTGCAAGTGTAATTTAAAAACTTGGAAAATGTGTGGTGGTCGGAAACAGAGAAAATTCTGCCAATGTTGTTTGGGGAATCCTGAGTGCCGGGCGGGTTTTCCGGCACCGTTCTGTGGCAAAACCCTGGTTAATGGTATCAAAACTGAAAATAAGCATCCCTTAAAGTCTTCCACTCCAGGCATATGGCCTAGAGAATCCTGTGCTTTACAAGGCACTGTAACCACAGAATTTTATGGTAAGCAGGGACGTTAAATTGGGTCCTGTGGTACATGCAGCTAAAACTAAGAGTTGGGCGACATTACGTTTTGGTGGTGTGTGGTGGCCGAGTGGCTAGCGCACCGGACTCCCAGCTCTGGTGTTTCTGATTTATAGCAGAGTGTGGGTTCGAGTCCCGGTCCTGACACATGTGTCCTCAAGCAAGATGCTGAACCATTATTACTTCGTCCTTTCGGATGGGACAAAAAGCTGTGGGTCCCACATGATGTGCAATGCACACACACACAAACAAAACCACCAGTTTATCTTTTAGACTTTATCCTTAAGAGAAGGGGGTCACCCTGGTGTTTCTGGCAAGGTTAGCTGCATCACCTTGTAAAACCTTCCAATAGTCTAGTCAATCTGTGGTTTGACCTAGACAAAATTGCAACATAAATGATTTTTCAACAGTCTTTTCGAACCCTCCAAAACAACATATCAAAAAAGTAAAAAAAAGTAAGCAGGGGAAATATGCATAATTTGCATAAATTAAAAATTGCCGTTTTCGCCTCTATTTATTTACATAGCCTGATAGTGTCAATTGATAATTCACATCAATTTGCATGCAAAGTCCTTGAACCTTCAAAACACTATCAAAAGTAGAAAATTAAGCAGGGAATATGCATATTGATAATTAAATTGCGTTTGCCTCTATTTCATAATGTTTGTATAACCCTGATAGTATAGATTTATCTACTTACATCAAATTTGCATGCAAAAGTCTCTTGAAACCCTTCAAAGCAAAGTATCAAAAAGTAGAAAAAAAAGAAGTAAAGGAAATATGCATAATATGCATAAATTAAAAATTGCCGTTTTCGCCTCCATTTCACTTATGTACGTTATTTTTGGATTATAAACCACGGTTTATACGTTGATTTTGACCTTTTTTTTAACTCCTGCGGTTTATGCGCCGGGCGGCTTATACGCCGACGTATAAATATTGAAGAGAAAAAACAGCATTTTTATAAAGAAAGATCGTTTGTAACATATTCTAAAAAAAACCAATGTTCTTAAACGATAAAAAATCCTGCAAAACATGCCTGTGTGATGACAAAATCCTGTTGAAAATGCCTGTTAAAATCCCACCTCATTTTGCCTTTATAAAACGTTTATCAACTGCCCTATTGTTAGAGTTCTGTCCCCCCTCAGATGAACAATCAGCGAAACTTGAGTTAGACATGATGATTTTGTCCGTGATGATCACACAGGGACAGATAATTTACTTTAATATCATGAAATTGGTCGAAAAGGGACTCAAATTAAAGGGATCTTTTTGTATTTTGTACAACGCTGCAACATAGGCTTCGTCTGCAGAAGCAGTGATAAAGAAACTGTGCCAAAATTTCTATCCAAGGAATCCTTTGCCTTCCGTTTTGTTTAAAGAAAAAATAGACAAAACCAAAACCAAACAGTCCTTTTCAGGGCTACCACAACACAAAAGAGAGTATTGCCTATGACTGTTGTTTCTGTTTACAACGTATATAATAAATTTTATAAAACAATATGAAAAGTTCCTAACAAAATTCCTTTATAAAATAAACAAAAACTACTCTGTTTTCACACTCTCCTTGAAAAAATAATAATGGGGATGGCTGGTGTTTTGCTCTCTCTTTTATTGTATACCGGTAATAATGAAATAAAAATGCGCTACCTTATTTGTTTGCGTAATCACATGGACAGGGTAATCACTTCCTTATAAATAAAAATATCGGAGTAGACGGGAAATAAGGGTGACAAGGTTTTGAATGGTTGATTCGGGATATGGGTCTTTCAATAAGGGAATTAAAGAAAAGTTGGTGGCTGGTGTTTTTCCCTCACTTTTGATTGGCCGTTGATGATTGGCCGTTGATGATTGGCCGTTGATGATTGCCGTTGATGATTGGCCGTTTAATTGCCGTTGATGATTGGGGCGTGATGATTGGCCCTTTATGATTGCCGTATATGATTGGCCGTTGATGTTGCGTAATCCGATGGATAATTGCCGTTTGATGATTGGCGTTGATGAAATTGGGTTGATGATATGGCCGTTGAAAGATTGGCCGGTGTTTCTGATTGATTGGCCGTTGATGATTGGCCGTTGATGATTGGCCGTTGATGATTGGCCGTTGATGATTGGCCGTTGATGATTGGCCGTTGATGATTGGCCGTTGATGATTGGCCGTTGATGATTGGCCGTTGATGATTGGCCGTTGATAGTTCCATTCATAAGATCATGGCTAGACTTCCGACGGATCGAGTAGATAGCGCCTGCACATTGTACAACACATAGTCTGAACATCTGACGCCACAGTCTAAGTCTAATCAAACGTGAACAGCTTTTGTCAACAGAGGGCGATGCGATGCATGCAAAGTTCAACTATTTCTCGGTGTGCGCTGTCGACCGATCGTTGATTCACGAAGATTTTGTTGCCAACGAAGTTCAAAACATGGTCAACACAACCGATCGTCAAATCACGAATTCTTGAAAATGGTTGTTGATAGTATGAGATAAAAAATCACCCAAAACGCAGTTTTGCGAACTTCACTTCCGTGTTTTGAGGTTAGTTTTTTTAACATTTTGGTCGCGGTTTGTACGCCGCGCGGTTTATACGCCGACACCTAAATATTTTTTTCCATATTTTGGAGCAGTGTGGTTTATACGCCGAGCGGTTTATAGTCCGAAAATTACGTATGTGTGCACACGCCCTGATAGTTGTAGATTTTATATCATTGTCATCTAAAAATTTATAGGCAAATGTCTCTTGAAACCAGGAAACCCTCCCAAACAAAGTATCCAAAATATTCAAAGTATCAAAGGTGGCAATTGTATTTAAATAAATTTGTTTAATTAAAGTTACGTGCGTATTATGCACTAACAAGAAATGCAATATTGACTTCTCCTTTAAGTGGTGTTTGATGCCTTGGACTGGGCACCAGTGGGTCAGAAGATGTTAGGGAGGTTCCAAACTTTACAAAATTATTATGCATAGCCCGGTCAAGGGGGTTCCAGTACAATGTAATTAAATTTGTTTAATTAAGATTACGTGCGTATATTACAATGCACTAAAAATTATTGCAATATTGACTGCCCCTTTAAGTTATGTTTGATGCCTTGGACTGGGCACCACTAGGTCAGAAGATGTTAGGGAGGTTCCAAACTTTACTTTAGGGCGTATGTATACATAAATAGAGACGAAAACAGCATTTTTTCTACTTTTTTGATATGTTGTTTTGGAGGGTTTTAAGAGACTGTTGCAAAAAAAATCATTTCTGTTGCAATTTTGTCTAGGTCAAACCATTTTTTTGCTTAGATTGACTAGACTACCAGGTGTGATATAAATCTGCCTCACAAATACAAAAACTTAGCACACCTGCCTCTAAGAATATTTCATAAGATCGATGGCGCATTTATGCTTTAAAGGCAGGCTATACATTTGGCAAATGTCAAAGACAAGTACCCTCACTTGGTGTACCCCAACATGCATAAAATAACAAACCTGTACAAATTTGGACTCAATTGGTTGTTGAAGTTGCAAGAAAATAGTGAAAGAAAAAATAGAATTGTGTGCTTTCAAATGCCTGAAAAAGGCTTTATGTCTGAAGCCTTTTTCAGATTCAAATATTTTAGTGAGAAATTACGTCTTTCTCAAAAACTACATTACTTCAGAGGGGAGTCGTTTCTCACAATGTTTTAAACTATCAGCAGCTCTCAGGTGCTCCTTACCAAGTAAGTTTTTATGGTTGAGTAATTACCAAAAGTATCCACTCCCTTTAAAGTGTTGTTATTTACAATCCTTCACTGAAGTACTTCAAAACTTTCTTAAACACTCATCAAGCCTGACATTACCCGGAGACCGCCAAAGCCATGTCCTCGTTGCCCTGGTCTTGGCCTTGGTAATAAATAATAATAATAATAACTGTATTTATATAGCGCCTTTTGCCAAAGGATACAAAGCGCTCAGTATTTTTACCTGACATGTATGTGGAGCTACGTTTTTGAAGTATGAGACCATATGCATTTATAGCACAATGTAATGGTTTACAAGGTGCGGTGGCGCAATATGCTGCCAATCAAACCAGGAACACCGGGGCGAACCCCTTCTCTTTTCGATAAGTGCACTGGGTTCTTTTACGTGCATTACACAACACACGGGACCAACGGCTTTACGTCCCATCCGAAGGACGAAGCAATAATGGTTAAGTGTCTTGCTTAAGGACACAAGTGTCACGACTGGGACTCGAACCCACACTCTGCTGAACAGAAACACCAGAGCTTGAGTCCGGTGCTCTTATCCGCTCGGCCACGACACGTACCCCTTCCAAACTAGTCCATATACCATGAGATTTTCCCAATGGAAGTGCCCTTTACAAAATGAAAATGGCCTTGCCCTCTCAAAGCTGACATTACAGACCTCTTTTATAACAGGATTTTACAAACAATTGCACACAGACCCTATCGACTGAATGCAATCAACTTTAAAGGTACTACATACAAGATTGGTAAGGACCCTATCGACTGAATGCAATCAACTTTAAAGGTACTACATACAAGATTGGTAAGGATAAAAAACATCATTGTTCATTTTAGTCTGAAAGCTTCCTTGTTATGAAGTTTATACTAGAACCATTTTTGTGTGAAATATTTCCCTCTGAAATGAAGTCATATTCGAGAAAACTGTTTTTCTGAAAACCTACACAAAACAAACGGAACAGCTGATTACAGTTGTTACAACCAAAATTAAGGACAATGTGTTTACATGTTGAAAATTGTGCATTGTTTTTCGCTATTTTCTCCTGACTCACACAATGGATTAAGCCCAAATTTCCAAGGTTTGTTATTTCATGTATATGATTGATCACACAAAACATGAATAACAACAGTAATACTAACTACTCGTATAAAAAATTCCCCCTACTCCAACCCTCCATCACCATTACTGAAGGCCATTTCCACGGGCTCGTGACGTCAAATGATACTCAAACAAAGATTTAGAATGCTTTGACACAAATCACGCTGCCCTGAACTTCAATGAAAGGCTGTCACGATCAATTGCGTAAAGATCCTACAGGCTGATTGTCATCAACTGTTTGTACAGCATTGATTTAAGCTTCCGTTGGTCATTGCAAAGTCTACTCATTGCTCACAAGGCAAGGTCCAATGCTGCATGTTCCTTTTACCATGTTAACATTGTTATCAAAAGCCATTTCCACTCCAAAGATAAGTAGTGCAAACTACATGTAGATCATTTATAAAGTCAAGAGGGCTCGCACAACGATTGGCAATTCGTTCGTAGACCAACCCATTTTTTTGTCGTTTTTTTGTGGCCGATTTCACAAAGAGCTAAGATTGATCTAAACTGTGCATCAATCCTAATTGCCAAGTGTGATGTCACTGTACAAATCACTATGGTGATATTGGCAACTCATCTTAAGATGAATCTTAGTGCTTTGGGCTCGACTTCACAAAGAGTCCTTTTTGTATCTTAAGTGCGGATCATAATAATTACTAAGCAAAGAGTGATGCCGCAATAGACTGATGCAAGTCTAGCGCGAAGTCGAAGTTGCAGGACACTAGGTGGTCCCAACCATAATTTAATTTCAGATGAGTGCGATTCTGTTTCTTCACATACTTTCAGTTTAACATAGTTTATGGCTATACAAACGATATGGTACAATAAAATTAAGCCATGAAATATATGAAAGTAAAATAAACTTAACAAATCCACAAAGCAAAGTCCATTTCAGTTTACTTGTTATCAAACATTTGCCCTACTGACTTTCATGTTGTCATTCATTGTCATTAAACCTAATAGTCACACAAATTCGGGCGTGATTGGCGAATGGGGTTTCTAAAATATCTAGTTTGAATGTTAATTTTTCAAAATTGTTTTGTATCATACAACAATTCAAATATATACAAAATGTTGTGGGTATGTTTATTTTCAAGAATTTTGTATGAAAAGAATCTAAAAAGAAGATTTGATTTCATAGAAAAAATACATAAAAAAATGTACTCGTTTTTTGAATTTTGCTTGTTTTGCAAACCAAGCACAACGTGATTGTTGCTTGGGTCCATTGATATAATTTATACTTTTATTACATGTTGTTCCAAAGCAATTGCAAACAGACAGTCACCCCATAAGGATTACAATCAACTATAAATACATGATTGATTGCAGTTTCCAGCAAGTCCGGCACTTGACATTCCTTTACCATTGTTAAGGCCGCCATGTCAACTTCACCCAAGGGTAAAGGCATGATGTCAACACCGAGGGCACGCTGATACAGACAGATTGCGGTGCACTTCAGCTTGCCAATAACGTGCAAATAAATTTGTGACATCAAATAGTTGAGCTACTCTTGCAATGAGTTCTCGAATGAGTTGGCATCTAAGAACACTGGCTGTTGCAAGACTTTGGCTGCGGCTTGATTGCCATGTGAACACGCATTGGCCCATAGCAACAAGCCTTAGCAACAGCCGCAGCCAGAGCCGCCAATTTGGACATGGGCCTTAAAACTCTAAAATAAGACCATATAAGATCAACAATAAGCCTTCTGTTGTTTGTAAAATGTCAGCAGACGATAGTTACCACCTGTAAACTAAAACTGTCTGACCATTCAGTTTCATCCACTGTGGCGTGTCGTGGCCGAGCGGATAAGAGCACCGGGCTCAAGCTCTGGTGTTTCTGTTCAGCAGAGTGTGGGTTCGAGTCCGGTCGTGACGCTTGTGTCCTTAAGCAAGACACTTAACCATTATTATTGCTGCATCCTTCGGATGGGACATGTGTTGTGTAATGCACGTAAAAGAACCCAGTGCACTTATCGAAAAGAGAAGGGGTTCGCCCCGGTGTTCCTGGTTTGATTGGCAGCATATTGCGCCACAGCACTTTGTAAACCATTACATGGTGCTATGTAAAGGAACAGGTCTCATACTTCAAAACGTAGCTCCACAATACCTTGCACGAAAATACTGAATGTTAAGCGCTTAGAGGTTGGCCTGCAGTAGTGCTATACAAATACGTTATATTATTATTATTATTATTAAAATACGTTATATTATTATCTCGAATGAAAGATGATCATGCGGTGAATGCAGTTGATTTAGTTAACCCTCCTACTGTCTGACCATTCAATATCGTC
The DNA here is from genome assembly GCA_032158295.1 of Pycnopodia helianthoides. Taxonomy (NCBI): domain Eukaryota; kingdom Metazoa; phylum Echinodermata; class Asteroidea; order Forcipulatida; family Asteriidae; genus Pycnopodia; species Pycnopodia helianthoides. The sequence goes on from CM063246.1 coordinate 7,897,931, forward strand.
CACATGATTACAAGTGAAAAATTATCATGCCATGAATGCAGTCTATTCAGTTAACCCTCCTACTGTTTGACCATACAATATCCACTGTGGTTTTGAATGATAGTTATAACTAATGCCAGTCTTCAATATGATATCAATGGGTTAAAGCATGTTTTGTAATTGTATACATATACAGTACACAGTCAACCCTCCTACTGTCAGTGTCGGACAATTTAAAGACGAAGCATACCTTTGGTTTTTGGAACCGTTTGATTGTCTTAATATTCTACACATATGTAGTATACAATCAAACTAACCTGTTAAATTTTCATTTCAAAAGGTGGTAGCGTTTTTGAGATAGCGTCAAAAATCTGGTGAGGTTATGTCCACGCAGGAAGATTAATCCCTAATTACATGTAGAACACACAAACTAAGAAATGTTTCACACAATCTGTTTCTCAGATTGATTCAAAAAAAAAAAATCCTTTTTCCGAAACCACATTCCTTAGAGGGGAATCGTTTCTCAAAACATTATACATCATCAACAGCTGCAGTGCTTCTTACCAATTAAACTATTTCTGTTACGACACTCTATTGATAACAGTGTGGATTATTTTTACGAATCTACACTCAACTGTAGATTTTCGTTACAAACTAAAGTGAATTGTTCGACTGGAAACGATGTAAATCTCAACACACACGAAATCATGTTGCCCTTCAATTAAAAGAAACCTTTTTCAGTTAATTTTTTTTAAAGAATCCATTTTATTGGTACCAGGGCTTGTCCTTAATTTGTTCTGAGAGTAGCCCACCGGGCAAGTAAATTGTGTTTTATACTAGCCCGCAGACATTTTTACTAGCCCATGAAAATATGTTTGAATAATACATATTATTTATAACAATTAAATAAATAAAAGGGTTTTACTTCTGAAAAATTGGAGTCTGATACAACATACCTAAAGAAGTAAACTGGCGTTTAAAATTCAAAAATCGAATGTTTAGTTGCAAACACAACCTAATTTTATGAGCTAGGATCGTTAAAAAACGCGGAGTAAAAATCTTGTGCAATTCTTATACTTTCTTTATTTAGCCACGGTGGAGCTTCAACACACAGCCTATGGATTGGACACTTACCAACACAAGAGGGCGCGCTCTGTGTCAAGGATCGCTCAGCTATTGCGCAACTGCTATTGACGCAATGCGCTCGTGATTATTGTTTTGCGTGACACAGCAGCCTTTATTGCACTAGGGGAAAAAATCAGCATCGGTTTTTGGTATCTGGTTCCCAGTACGAACTGTATGTTAATAGTATTGGTCATTTATACAGGTTACTGACTACTGGTGAAATTATCTTTGATAGGTAGAACACATGGTACATGTACTGTACGTCCGTCTGTACCCGGGCGTCGATGCATACGACTGTAGTCGTAGCGTTGATGGGGGATTTCACATGGTTGCATTTGCAATAAAATAAAGTTACATTCACGACACTCAAAAGGTAAAGCTTTGAAGAGTTTGTTTTATTTTCTTTAATCACATCTGAAAAACAAGAAAGGTGCACTTGTTTTTAAGTAGCCCGCCAGGCGAGTTGAGAAGTGGTTTTTACTTGCCCGCAGCAGTTTTTACAAGCCATTGTACGCTGGGCTAGCGTTAAGGTCGAGCCCTGGATACCATTATATAATCAGTGGTTTTGAAGAAATAGTTGAAGTCAGAGAATAGACTCTAAAGTGCAGATTCATGACTACAGTGTACTCGCCTTCGGCTCGTACATTCTATCCACGAATCTACATTTTCTCGTCCATTCTCCTTAACGTAAATTTTTGTAGTCATTAATTTTTGAAGTAACTACCAAAAGTATACCCTCCCTTTAAGGCCATCCGCTGTGGTTTTGAATGACAGTTAAACTAGGCCAGCCTTCAACAATAATGGTATCATACACATGTCTAAATAGTTCTACGCGCAGTTGTGCCACTATACACAACCTGTGAAGTTAAATGGTTTTAAAGGTAGGGTCATAGTTTGGAAGTGACCCCCCCCCCCAAAAAAAATGTGTCATTTCTCCATGGAAGAACACATAATATCTTGTATTATTTTATGGAGATTGCTCTGTCTAATTTTCTATCAACCTTTGATATGAAGAAAGGGGGCACATCTCAAAACTTGTGCAGCTGCTACTTTTTTAACTCTTGAATTCATGTGAAAACTATGTCACAAACTGTAAAAATTCTCCATATTACCAGTGTGGTATCTTGCCTGCCAGAAAGGCCATGGAATGTACAAGGTGACCCTTTGTATTGTAAGCAATTTTTGTCGTAGTGCGGCCTTAACGCCTAATGCTTCACGGAGGCAATGCAGGTGAGTGTCTCTGTTGCCCCCCCAGGTGATTGCCTTGGTGCCCCTTGATAGGTTCCGATACCAATTTTACGCTTCTCTCATAGAGGTGCCCATTACCAAGGAGACAAGGCCTTGGAGCCACAAAGCACCAGGCCTGGGCCTTGTAGAGGTGCTGGTCACCTGTTCCTCCTTGCCACTCAATGGCTTGGTATTTAAATTTTTTTTTAAAACAAGACAATGAAGTGGGTTAGAAGTTTGTCTTACCTCCCTCCAGAAGACCCAGAGTGTTCCGCTGACGATGATGGTGGCCGACATGACCACGTTGATCAGCAGCGATCTTGTGATCATCGGATCTTTGACGCGTCGTGGACTCTGGCGGACGATATCCTCATCGACTGGCTCCTTACCGAGACTAGCAGGAAAAAAGATATCACATTCATCACAAGATATTCCTTAACCCTCCTACCGTATGACCATTTAATATCATTCACTGTGGTTTTGATTGATAGATAAACTATGCCTGCAATTATGATATCATGTGGTGAACGCAACTGAACAGTGCACAGTCAACCCTCCTGGTATACATTGTAGTAGTGCTTTATCAAACCCTAAGGGCATTTCAGCTCATTAATTATTTTATCAACAGGATAAGCAGGGCTATGTTTTGAATTATGAGACCCATTCATGTAGCACCTTGTAAGAGTTAACAAGGTAATGCGGCGCATTCAGCAGCCACTGCCAGAAACACTGTGGCAAACCCCCACCCTTCTCCTAGCGATAAGTGTAACTGGGTTCTTATACGTGCATTACACACCACACGGGACCTACGGCTTTACATCCTATCAGAAGGACGAAGCAAAAAATGGTTAAGTGTCATGCTTAAGGACACAAGTGTCGAGACCGGGACTCGAACCCACACTCTGATGATCAGAAACACCAGAGCTTGAGTCCAGTGCGCTTGACCGCTCGGCCATGACATGCCATGGTATTACCCAACAAGAATTACCTCTGAGCCGGTGGTCCATCCATGATGATGTTAATCCATAGGATCTGCATGGCATTGAGTGGGTTGGGAAATTTCAGAAGAGTAGATAGTGCTATCAGTGACAGTGCAGCTATACTCCTGTAGGAAAACAAATAATACAAAAAAACATTCAAAATATTGAAAGATGTCCGTTAGTCTAAAAGACGATTTTTTGGGTGAACAAAAAAAAAATTGACTAGAACAGGATTTGAACATGCGACCTCCGGATTAACGTGCTGGCACTCTACCAACTGAACTATCTAGCCCTAATGTTGGCGGTCAGTATTTTGTCAGTATCTTTGTTTGGGGGTTGGGGGCGTGTAGCCCGAGCGGTCTAATTCGACCTGACTCAAGTTCTTTGATTTATAGAATGTGGGTTTGAATACTGGCCTGGTCAGTCGTGACACTTGTGTCTTTGAGCAAGGCACTTTATCATAATTGCTTGCTTCTCTCCACCACGGAGTACAAATGGGCCAGAGCTGGGGAGTATTCTATGATGGACTGGCATCCTGTCCAGTGGGAATAAAAATATTCTCATTCATTTAGTGCAAATGAAACCGGACATAAACACCGGCCTGATGAGCCATATTGGCTTGGGACAGACTTCGCATTTTTTTTTGTTCGAGGGTGCCAGTCAGAAGCCATTCAACCTTAAACTGCCGTATAACCAGGGATCACACCCAAGTTTAAACTCAAATGCTGTAACATGGTTAAATAGTTCGATGAGGTAGATAGTTCGGCCAGGTACTTACGTGCTCAGCTGAAATCGAACAAAGTTTTTGATGTTGTAGTAGATGGCCTTGCCCTCCTTGATTGCGGCCATGACAGTCACAAAGTTATCATCTACTAGGATCATATCGGCCGCTTCTTTGCTGACATCCGTTCCTGTCTTCCCCATGGCTATGCCGATATCTGCGGTCTTGAGTGCCACGGCATCGTTGACTCCATCTCCCGTCATACCAACGACCAGTCCGTTGGCTTGTAGCGCCTGTGATGAGTTGAAAGACAATCTATTTTACAAACACACTGTATACCATTTGGGCGTTCGGGTTGGCTCAGTGGTTCCTTCCCTGCCTTTCACCTCTGTGGACAACGGTGCAAAACAACAGACCGTGCCGGAACAGACTGTGCAAGTCTCGATCATGACCGCCACATTGGACCTTACATGACCGAAGAAGTGAGAGACTTTCATGACCTACGGCACGCTTTTTGAACTAAAAACCTTTTTGAAAGAGGCATCAATAAAAGTTGTTAAAATGTAGAATAAAATCATAAAATGGGTGAAAATGCAAAACAAAGTACGCCCAAATTGAACATGTTCGGAGGTCAGTACTTCACATGCCTTTTCACGTTTTCCGCCAAACGTGGTTTTGTTCTGAAATTTGATCTGCTTGAAAGGTTCACAAGGTGTTTTAGTAGCGCCATTTCATAACATTTTGTTTGTGACGAGAAGAAAGACAAATGCACCCCCTCAAATATCTGTTTTGTGCACCTGATTGTTTAAAGCTGTCCTGAACTTAAAGGCACTGGACACTATTGGTAATTACTCAAAATAATTGTTAGCATAAAAACTTACTTGGTAACGAGCAATGGAGAGCTGTTGATAGTATAAAACATTGTGAGAAACGGCTCCCTCTGAAGTAATGTAGTTTTTGAGAAAGAAGTAATTTCTCAGTGAAATATTTGAATTGATTTTGAGACCTCACGCGTGTGGTCTCGAAATCAAGCATCTGAAAGCACACAACTCCGTGAGACAAGGGTGTTTTTTCTTCCATTATTATCTCGCAACTTCGACGACCAATTGAGTTCAAATTTTTACAGGTTTGTTATTTTGTGCATATGTTGAGATACACCAAGTGAGAAGACTGGTCTTTGATAATTACCAAAGGTGTCCCGTGTCTTTAAAGGGAACGTTTATAATTTTTGTGCATGTTCACATTACAATTATTTCAATTGCCGCAATCACAATAAAGCAGCAGTGATCTTGGGAGTCTTTAAATGCTATTTTCTTTACCTCTGAGGGTATATGAGATGGAAATACTTTTCTGGAGGATTGGTACCAGTAATTTTTTGTAGAATCAGAGAGCTTTCAAACACAAATATTTCACTGGAGGATTGGTACTGGTATAAACTTTATAATCAGTGAGCTTTCAGAGGGAAATATTTCACTGGAGGATTGGTAGTGGTAAGAACTTTAGAATCAGTGAGCTTTCAGAGGGAAATATTTCACTGGAGGATTGGTAGTGGTATGAACTTTAGAATCAGTGAGCTTGCACAGGGAAATATTTCACTGGAGGATTGGTACTGGTATAAACTTTATAATCAGTGAGCTTTCAGAGGGAAATATTTCACTGGAGGATTGGTACTGGTATGAACTTAAGAATCAATGAGCTTTCAGAGGAAATATTTCACTGGAGGATTGGTACTGGTATGAACTTAAGAATCAATGAGCTTTCAGAGGGAAATATTTCACTGGAGGATTGGTAGTGGTATGAACTTTAGAATCAGTGAGCTTGCACAGGGAAATATTTCACTGGAGGATTGGTAGTGGTATGAACTTAAGAATCAATGAGCTTTCAGAGGGAAATATTTCACTGGAGGATTGGTACTGGTATGAACTTAAGAATCAATGAGCTTGCACAGGGAAATATTTCACTGGAGGATTGGTAGTGGTATGAACTTTAGAATCAGTGAGCTTGCACAGGGAAATATTTCTCTGAAGGATTGGTACTGGTATGAACTTAAGAATCAATGAGCTTTCAGAGGGAAATATTTCTCTGGAGGATTGGTAGTGGTATGAACTTTAGAATCAGTGAGCTTGCACAGGGGAGTATTTCACTGGAGGATTGGTAGTGGTATGAACTTTAGAATCAGTGAGCTTACACAGGGAAATATTTCTCTAGAGGATTGGTACTGGTATGAACTTTATAATCAGTGAGCTTGCACAGGGAAATATTTCTCTAGAGGATTGGTACTGGTATGAACTTTAGAATCAGTGAGCTTGCACAGGGAAATATTTCTCTAGAGGATTGGTACTGGTATGAACTTTATAATCAGTAAGCTTTTAGATCGAATCTTATCATTTTTTTGTTTTGATAATTACCAATCCAAAAGAAGAGACCTACCTTTACAATCTTGAATTTATGTCTCGGACTAGCTCGATAAAACACTCCAACCTACGCAGAAGAAAAACCAGTAATTTCTTTTAATCAAACAACATTATTTGTAAAATGCCTGAAACAAACCACGGTATCAATTTGTGAACCTTATTTTGTTATAAAATTTAATCTCCACATAAACTCCACGTAAATCTTGAGGATTATAGTTGGTGTATATTCCATTTTCGGTAACACCATGTGGATATATCTACTTTGCTGTGTAGATTTTTGTTCTCTAGAGAACTTGTCTTGCTATTTGTTCTACTACCGCGGAGTACATTTTCGGAATTCAGGAGACTTCTCAGTTCTGAAAAGAACCGTCAGTCTCCTGACGATGACTAAAGCAAGCTAGTCGAAATGTTGAGACCAAAAGGAACTCACTCCGCAGCAGTGAAGTTAATAACGAGAAGTCCCCTCGATCCACTTAGAGAAAGTAGTAGTCCCGGCCGATTTTCTACCTTCTGCCCAGGTAGTAGTTAATAAGCAGGACAGTTCTTTTCAGAACTGAGAAGTCTCCCGAATTCCAAAAAATCTACTCCGCTGTAGTAGAACAATCAGCAAGACACGTTCTCTAAAGAACAAAACCTACACGGCAAAGTAGATATATACAATGGTGTTACTGCAAACCGAATATACATTGATACCTCACCATGCAATGCCTCAAAGATTATAGTTGGCAAGCAATTTGGATTAAGTGACTCCAGTTTGGACAAGTTTTGGCGTGTCTACAAAGTGGTTGAGAAGCTGCAACTTTGGGTTGGAATTTCTGTTTAAACTGGAAGTCCTTACCTGGTTTATCAGACAGGACAGGTTGACCACATCCATGGCTTCTATCTCATCACCAGAAAGGGAAGTACTGCCTTCAGCATAGATCCCCAATCGACTCGCTGTCCAATCAAACAAAATATACAAAAATTACATGCAGTTCTGAGTTTGACAAACGAAAGATCCTGAAATTTGGAGAACAATATCGTCTTGGTCTGATGAAGATGAAGCTCTCTAAAGAAATATGATGCTATATTTCAGCGGTTTATAGACTATATATAGACGATGTGACCTGTGACATCACATGTTTACAAAAGAGCCACAGAGCCTGGACTTCCTGCAGGCACGATTTGTACACAGCTCAATGGAAGAAAGCATAAAATCTTATATTTTATGGAGATTGCACTGTCTAATTCTTATCAACTTTTGATATGATGAAAGGGGGCACATCTAAAAACTTGTCCAGCTTTTACTTTCATAACTCTTGGTTTTATGTGGAAGTTATGACACAAAATGTCAACTTTCCCATAGGACCAGTGTAGTATCTTGCCTGCCAGAATACTCAAAGAATGTACAAGGTCACACTTATTGTAAACAACGTTCACATGGTCTATATCACCACTAATAGAAATCTAGAAATCTTTTGTTTTTTCCAAAGGAAGTTTAATGTATTTTTACTATTTTTTGTTAATGCCTTTTTTTTTTGGGGGGGGGGGATTTCATGTTTTGATTTTGTTGTGGGGTCTGCATGTATGTACTTTGTAATAGTGTTATCTTGCTTTAATACTGCTTTTGTATTGATAGTTGTTTCTTTGTACTTTGCTTTAAAAAAAATATGATATGGCACATTGGTCTTTTGGAAATGGGTTTAATAAATCTTTTTAATAATAATAATAACAATAATAATACAGGTTTGATCACAACAAAAGCGAGTCTTTCGTCTTTGTGACGGTGAGTTTGCCTCTGTCAAGAAAATCTGAGGGTCAAGGGAGGTCAATGAGAAATCCTGAAATCAGGAAAGAATCTTGATAAATCGCAGGCCTGCCACACTGCAACTAAAGTAGCGGAATGAAAACAGACGTCCAACCCCGGGCTGTATCACTTTATCTCTGTACCTATGGGGATGGCGGTCTCTTTCGAATCTCCCGTCACCATCTTCAGGGAGACACCGCTGCCGATCAGAGCTTCCACTGCATCCCTGATGCCTGGCCGAGGAGGGTCTAAGATGCCGACCATGCCGACGAATGTCAAGGAACTCATGTTGTTACCGACTGCCATGGCTACGACTGGAAACAAAATAACCATAAACAGATTAAGGCTAAGGTGAACATAAACAGGTTAAAGCTAAGGCCCTGGGGGAGAGAAATCAAAGCAGAGGTATTGATCTTAATTCAATAAATGATCGTTATTGATAATCGATGATAATTCAACAACTGATAATTGATAATAGTTCAATCATTAATATTCAACGATCACAGTTGGTGCCATCATTAGTATATTGTTGTGCGACGGCCAGTGTGCGCACATGTGCATTAACTGGGTTTGAGTTCGTAAGTGTATGTACAGCCACAGGCCTGCTATGATCATGACGACAGTCCTGCTTTAAGAAGCGCCAACTCCCCAACAATAAGAAAGTAACTTTTGTCCTACCTCTCAATCCAGACACGCCCATGGCAATGGCCTCTCCCCTAAACTCCTCCCTCTGTTTGTCAGTCAGCCAGTCCACCTGGTTCCAGCGATTAAACGTCTGACACATCCCCAAGATCTTCTCCACAGCCCCTTTCACAAAATAAATCTCCGCCCCGTCGGGTCGATTGACTCGACGCTCCCGACACTTCACTGCCATCCATTTGGTGTCGAGCTGAAGGGCTGCTCTGAGATTGCGGGTGTACTGGGAACGGAGGTGGTCGAGCCTCATCTTCACAGATAAAGAATAAGAATGGTTAAAGGAACATTACAGAATTGTTTTTTTTCTAACAAAACAGTTGCTGGCAGTGTAAGCACTTTATGTAATCCACCGAATACATAAACTGACAAACCTGTAGAAGTTTGAGATCGATCGGCCATCTGGGTCACGAGAAAATAGTGAAAAACCGATTTACATTTGCATGAAATCATACAGATTCAACAAATGAATAAAACGCTCATGAGCGATAAACTCCAACCGGAAAATTAGTTTATTCATTTTCATCAAATATGGCATTCAGACAGAAATATTTCAAGGGATGTTTTCTACTATCATCATCAAAAATCAAAAATCAAATAATCAAAAAGTATATTTTACAAGTTTTTTTCTTATCAAGAAAAAACATCTTGCAATCTGAAAGCTTGCTGATCCCTTAGAGACCATAGCGGTTGCAACTGGCTCAATGATATACATTTATTAGGCACTTGTCATCATTGCATCAAAGCGCCTTACACTATTACTACCCCCGTTCATTGGGCCTTAAGCATTACTGAACCCTTCTTACATGTCTTAACTCCTCAGGGGTATGCAGCAACGGCAATCAAATTGGTGCTTTCGTTGCTAATCATTCACAAAAATCTCTACCCTCGCAGGTACCCATTTATTACATCAAGAACACAAGTGTCATGACCAGGATTCGAACCCACACTCTGATGACTTTACAATCAGAACTTGAGTTCGAGGATCTACATCACTTGGCCACGACACACTACGACTTGTACAAAAGAATGCCTGTCGCGGCTGCAAGATATGACCTACATCTTGTTTTTCTTCAATTTGACCCAATGTAACTAAATCGAGGCTGGAAGGAAAAGATAGTACGGTCCCTTTCATGATATGAGAATTAGAACTGCCACTGTCACTGTTGCACGCAGGGTACCTGACACAGACCACCACAGCATATTGACATGTACCATGCCCGCCCATACTTAAACACTCTAATCCACTTGTACAAAAGCAACCCCCCCCCCCCACAACTCTCAAAAGCGTTCCTGAGATTCCAAGCACACAATGAAGACACAATAGGAGGGGAGGGTGGTACATCATGCCCCACATCTTGTTTGGGCGTACAGTAACGACGATACAGAAATTTATGATGGTCTCTAAAGGGCGATGGGTGGGTCATTCCAACAAATCTTTCAGAGAAATAGTAATGTCTGAAATACTATCACGATAAAAAAATAAATCAAAAAAAGATAAGACCTCCAAAACGAACATTACATATTTTGATTGTCGCAATTGAAATAAGCATGCCCCTGTGCCTGGGATACTATACTTTCAATCAACTACAGTCAAAATAAGTAATTGCTACAAAATATCTGACTTCACATTCCTAATGAACACACCTTCATAGCAAGGGATAGTAGGGCTCCCTCTGTTGGTTGACCATAGAGACAATCATTATGGATTTCAGCATTATTGCACATACAGCCAACCTGGGAAAAAAACATGGAAAATAATAATAGTATATTTCAATTACTTCTCATATCTGAGAATTACTGTGATCCACATCAAATCTGATTGTAATACAAATACTGAATGTTTATGAGTGCATTAGTGAGAATACTGTCATGAGTTGAAAGGTGGAATGTGGCCATTCAACAAGGTGAAACTTTCCATCTTTCAACTCATGAAAATTCTCTCCATTGCACAACTGCAAAACATTCATCATTGGTTTTATACAACATCCAAATAGATCTTTGTCATTTCGGAGAGAAAAAACTATCAACAAAATATACAAGATCAGGGCTTGAATATGGGGAAAAAATCCACAAGACTTCAGGGCTTGTAGCTCAAAACTTTTACCGGACCAGAAAATTTGTTACAAGATCGGAATTAAAATGAGAAGAAAACTAGTTTCACATTTAAGCTGTTTTTTGAATCAGCACTAAGAAAAGATTTATCTAGTTTTTCTTACGAGGATACATGTACTTCAATACTCAACGGCATTTAAAGACATTTGTACTACATTTGTACTAATCAGTTTAAATTTAAAATGCAGTGAGGTGTTTTATTAAAAACGCAAGATCGCCGACTTGTATGGTCATAAAATCACTGGCCTTGGGCCTGCGGTCCAGTGTTAATTTCGAGCCCTGAAGAGTGTGTTCTGGCATCCACTACGAGGCGTTCTGTACTGTTGTACGTGGCGTGTCGTGGCCGAGCGGACAAGACACCGGACTCAAGCTCTGGTGTTTCTGATCGCAGAGTGTGGGTTCGAGTCCCGGTCGTGACACTTGTGTCCTTAAGCAAGATACTTAACCATTATTGCTGCGTCCTTCGGATGGGGCATAAAGCCGTAGGTCCCGTGTGTTGTGTAATGCACGTAAAAGAACCCAGTGCACTTATCGAAAAGAGAAGGGGTTTGCCCCGGTGTTCCTGGTTTGATTGGCAGCATATTGCGCCACAGCACCTTGTAAACCATTACATGGTGCTATGTAAAGGAAAAGGTCTAATACTTCAAAACAAAGCTCCAAAATACCTAGCAGGAAAATACTGAATGTTGAAGCGCCTTGAGTGTCACTGAGAGGACAGATATGCGCGCTATATAAGAAGCCACTGTTATTATTATTATTATTGTACTTAATGTGTACAGGCGCCTGCCATGGTCTAGTGCTCGGTGGTCAAAAAGGATGGGAAGTAAACGCACAGTGAATAGTACTGAAATGCACGTTGTATGACGTAGGCGATGTAACATGATTTGAATAATGTGATTTACCCATTTTGGCAAGGTGACGGTGCACGCAACATGAACAGTTGTAAGAGTGGATGATTAAACCTCCTACTGTCAGTGACTCTTGGCAACATTTTCCAGTGAGTCGACCAACCATTTGAAACCATTCGACTGCCAAGGTTGTGTACGGTGACACAACTGTGCACAGAACTAACTGTGTACTTTGTACATGCATTCCCTCATGGTATCATATTTCAGGCTGGCATAGTTTATCTATCATTCAAAACCACAGTGAATGGTATTGAATGGTCAGACAGCAAGAGGGTTAATCACACGATAGAATGGTGTATCTCTGTTTTGTTTTTCGCCTATCTGGCACCCCAAGACTCACTCATCATAGCAGTGACTATTCAGGACTCAAAAACATTTACACTGGCAGTCGAGCGCCTATAAATGTTATTGGGTTTGCCGGCCTTATAAAAGATTGCGAACAGCTGAATTAGAGTATTATGAGTATTACAGTATGTAGTATGACCCCTCCATTGACCACACAACACCCTAAGTAGTTGACGTCAAAACTTGCTGATTCTTGTCGTTCTTTTTTGTTTGTTTGAAACTTACCTCAACCACTCTGGTAATGGATTGGTTGGAGTAACCGCTGACCTCCTGGTCCTCGTGCATGACGCATCCTTTATCATTGTATCCAACACCGGTAACCTGCAGCACGTAAACAACCAGGTATTAAGATGTCAGTAAGTGAGCAAATAGTGGGGCAGAGAGGGGGGACATATTTTGGGGATTGTGCCTTTGATGATACGTGCGTGGAATTTGACACACGGTCAGAGGATGTCATGAGAAAGATATTTGGCTTTAGGGCCATATTTGAATTTCGAAAAAATCTAGGCAAAGTAACAAGCAATTTTCCAAATGGCTGCCATTCCTTGTCATTCTATCTATGTTTTTTTCAAAGGACAAACCTGCAATGGCCCTACTACCAGATATCTTTTACATAATTTGGGGTTGAACAAAGAAAAATTTGACTAGATCGGGATTTGAACCAACGTCCTCCGGATTAACGTGCCAGCGGTCTCCAAACCGAGCTTTCTAGCCCTATGTTGGCAGTCTCCATATTTTGTCAATATCTGTGTTCGGGGGTGCCAGTCAGAAGCCATGAAATCTGTAATTGCCTTATAGCCAGGGATCACACCAAAGGTTTACAATACAACCTGGGAAGCGGCAGCAGAGGGATCTCCTTAAGGGAAACTTAATTACTTGAAATCTACCCAGTCAGTTTTTCCTTTTGGGGGCAGAAACTCATGGTTGCACCTACCTCAGCTTTGACGCCGTCCGACGTATAAATTGCTATGACTGTCATTTCATTCTTTGTCAGTGTACCAGTTTTATCACAACATATCACATTCACACATCCTGAAAAAAAATGGGATAAAAAAGACAACTATTATTCAATGGAACGCTACTGTTTACAAAAAGATTAAAGGAGAATTGAGATGAATAACTAGTGATAACATCGTAACAAAACCAAGTAAGTTTTTAGTTATAGGTTTTTGAAAATTGGCCGGGGAACCTATAAAATCTGAATTTCTGTCATGTCACATCAATAATGAATGACTACCAGTAAAAACAAGATAGAATGGTAAGGTGCTTGTGCCTATACATCTGCTTCAGGATTCTTACTTGGAAGTTTAATATTATTAGTCAAAGTTAATGGAGCCTACAGCTTCAAAATGCCAACAGAGGGACAAAGCAATTATTCTGAAATGGTTTTGCTCAAGGACACAAGTGCCACGACTGGCCAGGCCGGGCCAAATTGCCTATAGCTGCTTCAAGCAGGATATACTGCTTAACAATTTTCTGCAAAGCAAAAATAAGCTGGATACCAGTCACAGGTGGTACATGGGAAATGGAATTTTGGCTGGCAACCTTATTCTGGTGAGCATAACTTTATTGGGCTTAGCTGCTTTTTGTGCTTTAAAGCAGCTCTATGAAATTGGGCTCAGGACTTGGGCTCATGTACCTCACTCTATAATATCTTGAACAGAAACAAATTATGTTCAAATGTTGACTTTGAGTAATGATTTTAAATGTACTTAATACCCTTATAGACATATGAGGTAAATCTTCTCTTATATGTCCGAGTGCTTGTTCAATTAATTGCAAGTTAAACTGTGCAAGGAAGTCTTTTCTCAGTTTGAAACCTGGTCTTGTAAAACTATTTTTGGTCCAGTAAACATGTTGTGATACAAGTCCTGTGGTCTTGTGGATTCCCCCCCCCCCAAATTTGAGCCCTGCGCTGTCATGGACCGGTCCGTTGGACTGCCGGAACGTTCCACTGGAACATTAAAAAAGCCAACGCACTTATTTTCAAGCGTGGCGGCACAATGTCGCAGTCCAGCAGAACATTCTGGCAGTCCACTGGATTGCGGAAGTACGCCTCCAGGAACATTCCGTTGCGCCTAGAATGCGCACGACGTTTTAGACACTCCCTATTATTGCATAAATGAAAGTATGCGCTCCCTGCAGCTAGCATTCCATGGACTCAATTATCAAACAGTGAACAATCGCCAGTAACCGAATGTGAACCTTGTCCTTCACTAGGAGAGAGAAGTGCTGCCACTGACCAACAAAGGATTCGAACCCCCCCTTTTTCCCCACTTACCTAGTGTTTCAACGATGGGGAGTTTTTTGACAATGACTTTACGTTTGGCCATTCGCATTACACCCAAGGCTAGCGTTACCGTGACAACAATGGGTAAACCCTCGGGTATTGCAGCAACAGCAAGACTATGAAGAAATAAAAAATGAAGAGGTTGTTTTCAGACAGAAGAAGAGAAATTGAAGTTCCTTACAAGAGATATGTTGAACGCTGGCTAGTGACTATAATTGTACATGAAAGACCAAGTCGCCTCCTCAATCATTTAACCCTCTTGCTGTCTGACCATTCAATACCATTCACTGTGGTTTTGAATGATAGATAAACTATGCCAGCCTGCAATATGATACCATGAGGGAATGCATGTACACAGTACACTGAGTTAGTTCTGTGCACAGTTGTGCCGCCGTACACAACCTTGGCAGTCGAATGGTTTCAAATGGTTGGTCAACTCACTGGAAAATGTTGCCAAATTTTGTTGGCAGTAGGAGGGTTAATGCGCATGAGTGCATTGTGGCAGAACATAATCACGGGGTGAAAACGGTACTTAGCCATTTCTGGAGGCAAAGCTGAGTGAAATGGAAAGCTATAAAGTTTTTGCCCTTACACTGATGTGTATTTAAAGGCACTGGACACTTTTGGTAATTACTCAAAATAATTGTTAGCATAAAAACTTACTTGGTAACGAGCAATGGAGAGCTGTTGATAGTATAAAACATTGTGAGAAACGGCTCCCTCTGAAGTAACGTAGTTTTTGAGAAAGAAGTAATTTCTCAGTAAAATATTTGAACTGATTTTGAGACCTCACGCGTGAGGTCTCGAAATCAAGCATCTGAAAGCACACAACTTCGTGTGACAAGGGTGTTTTTTCTTCCATTATTATCTCGCAACTTCGACGACCAATTGAGTTCAAATTTTCACAGGTTTGTTATTGTGTGCATATGTTGAGATACACCAAGTGAGAAGACTGGTCTTTGACAATTACCAAAGGTGTCCAGTGTCTTTAAGCAATGTATACTCGATACCCCAATGCAAAAAATTAACATCTATGAAATGGAAAAGCCATATTTCACTGAAATGCATTCAACATTAATTGTTTCATATCATTCACACACAGATCAATGTCATTTGAAATGTCTTCACTATAAACACAAAAAAAGACACAAAAACTTGTACACTCACACCACTCAAACCCCACACTCAAAAATTCTTAAAAAAAAAAAACCCTAAAAAACATGGACGACTCCATGTAGTCACCAACCAGCAAGGTTGATATGTGCGCACTACAAATCTTTGTTATTAATACTATTATTATAAGTAATACACCACAAGGGAAACTGACTGGGTAAATTTAAAAATAATTTGGGGTTGAACAAAGAAAAAGTGAATAGAACGGGACTTGAACCTAAGACCTCCTGCACGTTAACCCAAAGGTCGCAGGTTCAAGTTCTTTGTTTCTTTGTTCAACTCAAAATTATTATTAAAAAAAAAAAGTAAAACAAATAAACATTTTGGTTAAAAAATCGGGCGATGCAACTTGAAGTTATATCATTACCTGACTCCTATGGTGAACATATCCAGTAGTTTTCTATTCTGCAGCCACCCAAGAAGCATGATCAATCCAATGATGCAGAATGAGTAGAAGGACAGCTGTTTCCCCAGGGTACCCATACTCTTCTGTAGTGGCGTCTTAGGAGCCTATCAAAAGAGAAGGTCCAAGTCTTTGAAGAAGTAACTATAACTAGTAAACTTGCGGGTACAGTAAATCCCTTTTGGGAGGAGTGTTGGCTAGATGTTTTGAACAGTATGCTCTGCAAGTCTTCAGAGGCCAGACTCCTCCCAAAGGAGATTTACACATGGTTGTACCTGCAAGTTTACTCGTTATAGTTACTTCTTCTTTTCCACTCCATGCAAAGTTGTAACAATCAGGGAGATATTTAGAATTATATTCAACATAATAGGGACAAAGTTTCCGTAATCAGGGCGATCTCTAATTGTGTTATCAGAAAATTTAAAGATTGGTTTATTTTCAGGGAACCTTCTGCACAATCAGGGAGAGTTGGCAACGGAAAAGTTAGCAAAGGGTACAGGTATTCATCGTAAACTGTGATGTTTGGTAAGGAAGAGACGGACAACAATGGATAGTGTCCTGTCGACTAAAGTCATCTGTAGCACGTTAAAGGTTAAAACATCTGTTTCAGTTTAAACAAAAGACTTACCTCCTCAGCTTGCATCATCCTAAAGATATCACCAAACTGGGAGTTTTCACCAGTACCAATGACCACACCCTGAAAATAAATACATCAATGTTGGGTGAAATTTCATCAAAGACAATTCCTTGAGTCAACTTCACACCGGATGCGGGCCAAAATGTGAAGCAAAGATCCAAAGAGAGAATTTGTGTTAACACATCAATCTAGCATTGAAATTTTGTCAAGAGCAAAGCTCTTTAATTCCTGTTGCTTAACCACTTTGAGTTAATATTCCCAAAAACTATCCGTGCTTCCGTGTGGTATTATTTTTCAAAACGTTTTGGATTTTCCGTAGTAACCTTTTTTCCTTTCAAAATACTGTTGCCAGAATGAAACCATGACTTAAAAGAGGAAAGACAACAAAGGTTCTCATAATAAGCACCAGGATTTGTACTTCTTGTGTGAGAAAATAAGAGTAAGCATTCACCGCTAACCTCAACTGTAAGCCACGGCCGGTAATCTGGAATCTCGGCTTACCTCCGATTGAGCCGAATACAATGATAAACAATGAAGGCAGCCTGTCCATTACTGTATTACACAATAACCCCAGGAAAAAGGGAGATTTCAAGCATAAATTCCAGTTCCTTCTGTCCCTTTTTGTACTGGCGAAACGAAGCATAGCACGGTAGATGCAAGGTGCATGCTTGAGCAGGCTACACAATGGAATGTCCGGGTGGATATTTACGTCAGCCATCCGACTTGTGAGCCCGTTTAGAAAAACTTGGCCGATATACACCTCATCCGACATAAAGTGATAAGTAAATGTATGGGTTCGAATCCTACCCTTGCCAATAAGATGACATTTAATCCGAGCTTACCTTGCCATGTCCACAGCGTACCAGCGTGCCCATGTAGGCGATGTTCTTGCGGGTGTGTGTATTAACACTCCCTTTCATTGAGTTCACTGGTTGGATAATCTTATAACTCTGTTTAGTCTCTCCGGTAAAGCTGGATTCATCAATAGCTAGATCTACAGCCTGAAAATACAACGGGGAGTTTTAGAATCTTACATAACATGGACGGTCGGGTTGGCGTAGTGGTATCTTTCCTCACGTTCCAGCTCTGGGACCCTGGTTCGAATCCCGTCGGGGGCGCTATGTGGATAGGGTTTTCAGTCCCTGCCTGATTACGTGGGTTTTCCATGGAATAATTCTCTGAAGTTTTCCTCCCACACCTAAAACCAAAAATTCCTTCTCTGTCTTCTGTCCATTGGGTTCTTGGGTAGTAGAGAGATTGATTTTTGCTTTTCTGAGAGTCCTTGGCTTTACAACCAAAATAAATTAAATGTAATGAAAATGGAAAGTACGGACTTGGCTTGACCCACCTCAAACATTCTCATGTCGGCTGGTACCCTGTCTCCCACAGTCAGACATACAGTGTCACCGGGCACAAGGTTGCGCGCAAGGAAACTTGACAGTGTCCCATTCCTCACACTATGATTAAAAACAAAAACAAACAGGTAAGAAGGTACTCCAGAAAATGCAGAGGTGATATGGGAGTAAAGAATCTTCGCTTAAAACTGTTTTGAAATTGGTAGTGACATGTTTATCAATAAATAATCGACATGCTTACCAATTGCAAGATGGCGGAACAAGCTTACTCAGCTTCTCCAATGACTTTTCAGACTTGTATTCCTGTAAGGAGAAAAAAATAGTAAAACTATTAATTTGTTCTTCACTTTTTCTATGTTTCACCTGTGTTTTTGAATACACTAGAAAACTCATTCCATCCTCTTTTCTTATTCTTAATCTTGGTCCACCCTCTGCATCTTCTGTCTGCTCTCTGCTCCTTGCTTTTCAGGGACAATTACCAAAGGTATACCAGGGCTCGAATTTAGGGGGAACATCCACAAGACCGTAGGGCTTGTAGCTCAAAATATTGACTGGACCAGAATTTTTGTTGCAAGACCAGATTCAAAATGAGAACAAAACCTTGTTGATGCAGTTTAGCATCCATTTAACAGTTTTGATTTGAATGAACACTAAGACATGCAAGAGAAGATTTGTATCGTTCGTCTTTCATATAAAGTGTGCTTTACTCAACAGAATCGAAAGGTATTTATCAGACCCTAAGTCAACATTTGAACATATTTTGTTTTATTACACATCTGTGTGAGGCATTATTAGCTAGTCGAAACGTTGAGACCAAAAGAACTCACTCCGCGGCAGTGCAGTTAATTACGAGAAGTCCCCCCGATCCACAAAGCTAAAGTAGTAGTCCAGGCCGATTTCCTACCTCCCGCCCAGGTATAGTAGTTAATAAGCAGGACAGTTCTTTTCAGAACTGAGAAGTCTCCCGAATTCCGAAAATCTACTCCGCGGGTAGTAGAATAAATAGCAAGACAAGTTCTCTAAAGAACAAATCTACACAGCAAGTAGATATTTTTTACACATGGTGTTACCGCAAACAGAATATACATTATTATTCAGTTGAGAAAAAAACACAAGACAACCGGACTTGTCAGGTCTTGAGGCTACTGGCCCCGACACTAAAATCACTGGCCTCGGGCCCGCTGCGGTCCAGTGTAAAATTCCAGCCCTGTATACCCTCCCTTTAAAGCATTTTCCAAGTTGTGGCTTGCCAGTTTAACGAAGAAATGTAAATTCCTTTCCAATTTTAATAATTTATAAAAAATATCAAAGTTCTAACCCTTACTCCTTAGGCCTTTTTGCCTACAGGTGACCTCAATCCTCCTCAATCCACCTCTCCTATGTCACTCCACACCAACTTGTTTAGATAAGATTGGAATGCCTGACCCAGTGACAGGGTTCTGCCCACAGTGGTTGGTGCTGGAAAACCCAACCGGCACTCAGGATTCCCCGACCACCACTGGCAGAATTTTATCTGTTTCCGCCCACCACCCACACATTTTCAAAATTTTTCGATCACTTGCAATTTCCTTTCAAAGGTTTTCAGCAAAATGTAAAAATGGGTATTTACCAATTAAAAATGGTATCTGAAGCCATTTATTTTGAGCACTTCTTTGATTTGAGTCTATTTATATGATCTACCGTGTAACTGATCCATCTCGCAATGGTTTCCAGGGAAACATTTTTCCACCACAAAAGAAATCCTGGGCAGAACCCTGCAGTGATAAGCAATTGTACATGGGACAGCCAACCCAGTCCCTTCTGAATCCTTCATTTCGGCAAAGAGGATTTTGATGGATTGGGGAAGGTACATGTAAGGGTTCATGAAATTTCATTTTTCAATTACTCCGTCTTTACTCCGGAAGAACAACTTATTAAACATAACTTACCTGTACAAATGCAACTGTCACCACTATCAAAATTGCCTGTTATTGGAACAAAAGAAGAATATACATTTCATTAATGTTTTGGGTATTTAAACTGGCTGCATGGGTTTTACCTTAGGGATAAAATGACAGGTAAAGGAACAGACATATAGAATTGACAAGAACAAGTATTGGATAAAAAAACTGACAAAGAAGCAAGGGAAAAAAAGCTTAGCAACTATGGCAGGCACAGATCCAGCAATTTCACCAGGAAGTAACTTGAAGGTTGGGATGATTATGGGTTTGACACAATCGCAAACTAGGAATTTAGGCCTGTGGCAGACGACGCATGTTTTTAGTTTACAAAAGGAAAAAGAAAACAAACAGAAGAAAAAAGAGTTTTTTACAAGGCATCCAGAGCAGGCACCCTTAGACCCACCCCCTGGACAATATATAAACTGAAAGGTACACGTTGCCTTGGATCGGTCGAGTTGGTCTATAAAAAGCGTTTGTAACCGTTTGTTATAAAATGCAAATGGCTAGAAAGATGTTTTAAAAGTAGAATACAATGATCCACACAAATATGGCTTGAAATTGCGTGGTTTTCTTTAACTTTGCGAACTAACAAGGTCGGCCATTTTGTGGAGTCAAACATTTTTTGAGATATCACAACAAAACTGGAGCGACTATTTCCACGCAGGAAGAAAACACAGTCTGAAAAGTGTTTCTGACAGAAACGCTTCTCAGATTCAAATTTTGGGGAATAAAAAGTGATATATTTTCCATAACCGATAGTACTTCGATTTAAAAGTTTCTCAAAATTCATTATAGTACCCAAAGCTGCTGTCCTTCTTACCAAGTAAGTTTTTATTGCCATTAACTTTCAGAGTCATTACCAAACGTGTACTGTGCCTTTTAAGCGCAAGGCCTGCCATGATTTTGAAAGATAAGATCTCTCATAGGGAAGATACTACTTACCACAGTGATGCTGATTGCATCATCATACTGACCCATGATGATCGAAACCACGGCTGAGGCCAACAACAGCATAATCAGAGGATCTTTAAACTGTCCAAACAAAAGTGAAAAAACAACATTGCTATTACAAGAAGAGATTTACACATCATGGGTGGAGCTTACTAGTTATATTCAGACCCAGTAACTGGGTCGCTGTATTCCTCTTCTTGAAATTCTAACTTATATTTTTGACTTCAAAGTAAAAATTTAAAAAAAGAGGAGTACAGCACTGCAGTTACAGGGTATATACAATGTAGTTATAGTTATGCTCCTAGATTTGTACTGACATCTTTACCAATGTTTTTATGTTTCCAATCTGCTGCTGTTCAGTTCTGGAACAATCTACCAGAAGTTGTCAAACAGGCCAAAGCATCAGAAAAATTCAAAACCCAAATTAAAGGCAAAGTATACCTTTGGTTTCTTGGAACCCTTTGATTGTTTTAATCCTATTAGATATAAATTATGTAGATACAATAAAACTAACCTGTGAAAATTTCATTTTAAAAGGTGGTAGCGTTTTTTTTTAGATATCGCCAAAAATATGGAGCTGTTATGTCCATGCAGGAAGAATAATCCATAATCGGATTACACAATCTAAGAAACCGTTAGATGCAGACACGCTTCTCAGATTGAAATGTTTTTGAATCCCTCTCAGTAAAACCACATTCCTTTAAAGGTTATCATTTCTCAACATGTTATACATCATCAACAGCTGCAGTGCTTCTAACCGATTAAATTTTTATGGACAATCATTTTTGGAGTAATTACCAACTTAGCTATACCCTCCCGCTAAGACACATCTGTTCAATTTGTGTAATTATTAAATTCATGACAGCGCATGGTCATATGCGGTACATAATAATAATAATAATAACTAATTCTTATATAGTGTATTTTACAATAAAGTATCAATGCGCTTTACATTTATAGTGCCCTGGTCATTGGGCCAATAGCGTTCCTGTAATCTTTCTCAGCTCCCTGGGGAGTATACAGCCCCGAGCTGCCGTGGCGCTCCAAAGGCTTTTTCAAACACAATATCAACCTCTACCCTTGCAGGCACCCACTTATACCCCTTGGCGAAACGGTTTTATTATTATTACCTGATCGAGATATTTCTTCCACAGCGGTTCCTCCTTGGTAATCTCAAAGTCGTTGTGACCGTGCACTCTGAGACGTCTATCTGCCTCGTCATCATGAAGGCCGGTATGGGGGTTGGTACGGAGATGCTGGATGACATCCTCTACTGACTGCTCCGACGCAGCCTCAGACGAGAGGAATTGCATCTTTAGCTTTTCGTCGCTCACAAAATCCAGGATTTCTGCTTTCTAAAAATATTTAAAAAAATAAGTAAAAGGGTAGTGACTAGTTCTCGTCAGTACTGGCTGACTTTTAGGAAAAAACATAAGCCAGTTTACAGTTTAGCGACCTCTTTGATACAGACATGAGTAGTTGACATTAGGTTTGAACTCAAACTGCCTCAAAATCCTGACCAATGCAGAGTTAGCACTTTGCATATCATTTCTGTCTATGTAGATACACATTCAAGGTTTGAGCCATGGCGTTTTTCCTAATTTGTTCTCTTCATCCCCCCCCCAAAAAGGAATAATCTTCTTTTATTTATTATAAATTGATTCCTACGTCTAAATGGATAGTACTGCCATTTATTTTTCTGATTTGTGGCTCCAAAGGATTTTTTGAAGTAAAATAATTACCATCTCCTGATCTAGGATGTGTTTTTGCAGTCGTAACCAATAACTGTTTCGGTTGAATTGGCCACTGGTTGATCACTGGCCAACAACTGAACCCGTTCTCATTGCGATCGCCGAAGCGCTCCCCAAAATGAAGTCACCAATGTTGGCGCAGAATTAAGAACCAGACTTACATTTTTATTATCAAAGTAAAATATATAAGTCCCAAAACACTTTCACTGCATTATGTTCAGTGCTGTAGTGTTACAGCTTTTATAACATTTATACTTAAAAATAGCTGGTGCCAGTAAAATATCCACTGCCAAAACACAACACCACCATGGTATACAGCAGGCCAAGTGACTGGGGCACTGTACTACTTTTAAAAACATTTTGACATCTTGAAAAGGAGTACATCATCCCAGTTACTGGGTCTCGCATGTCTAGGTATACGGTTGATGGTACACCTGACTATGCTGGTTCGTCGTAAAATTCAAAACCCTCAAGTGTGACCAGTCTCTGACTACGACTGTCAGGAGGATGGAGCCTGGAGGTGGAGGGTTACATTGTGAGATGAAGCCTCTTCCTTGATTGTTCTATTAAAAAAAATTGACTTCCATTGATGAGACACACCGACTGTAAATAAGGTTACACACCTTCCTTCAGACACACTTATGTTCCGACACCCCTTGTGACTATTTTCCTAATCCAAACCCTGGCCCAGGTTGGACTCCTCCGTTGCAAGTGTAACGGACACTGACATCCTACCACCAGGGGGCCAAATTTCATAGCGCTGCTTAAGCGGAAAATATTGTTTAACTTTTTTTCTGCAAAGCAGAAATGAGCAGGATGCAGCCACAAATTGTACTTGTGACATGGTAGTTTGGCTGGTAACCTCATTCTGGTTGGCATATTTTGTTGTGCTTAGTTACTTTTTATGCTTATTTATATAATTAGTTATTATAGCAGCTCAATGAAATTGGGCCCTTGGCTAATCCAAACCCCTAACTCCGGCCTAACCAACCTGCCTAGTAACACCATAGAGTACTCTATGGTAACACTAACTCATAACTGGGCATAACCTTGTTGTGTAACTAATGAGTTTTTTTTCGGTACTCGGGGTGTCGGAGTTATAGAGCAGTCACCGACTGTAATTGAATACATGATTGTTGCAACTGTAAATTGTATTATTGTAACGTTGTTTTTATTCAGACCAGGCATGGCCATAGGTCATGTGTAGGTGGCTGACTCACTTTCTGATCGACTTCCCGTTGCTGATCCTGATGATGATGTGATTTATTTTTATAAGTCTCGGCCTCTTTGCTTTGAAGATCTGTCATCGTTAAAATTCCACTTCAAAACCATCATCTGACCTCAAGTTTGCAAAGCACTCTTTAAGTAGCAGAATAAACGTAAACTGATGACATTAAACAGGTCAAAAATCAGGATTTAGAACGACCTCCACGGGACAACATTGAAAATAACATGACACGCATGACACCGGTGTAGTTCAGTTGTGTAGTTGAGAACTAAGGGAAAAGAGCCCCCTCTGTTGATGAGTATTATCCAGATTTATTTTGTCACGTGATATAATCATGTGATTTAAAGGTTTGCTCGTTGGCGCGTTTTTAGATTTTATGTTTTGAGACCGATTGCCTTGGATTGGACCAACATCGACAACAATGGAGTCTTCCCAGATTAGCACATTGGCGTTTAAAGTTGGAATTTCTTCAGAGGATGTGATCAGGTATGTAGTGAATAATCTGCTGCAGTTTCGTTGTGTACTAGTACTACAGTTTCTCAAATGACCGAGCAAATGGCAAATTAATTTGACTAATTTTAAAACAGTTAAAACAGTTATAAAGAAGAAGTTTGTTTACAAAAATACAAACTGTACTAAAATACGATTCTGTATCTGTATCTGTATCTGCTATTTCTACCTCCATGATGTGATGTACAAACACCATTACTGGTTATCGCGTATGTTAGGTTGGGGTCAAGCGCTAAACATGTCTAAATTTTGAAGTGTGCGATTGATTGCGAGTACGGTGTCATTATTTTACATTTTCAGTCATAATCACTATCACTAGTATCAGTACAGTGACATCATTACTAATGATGTCACTGTACTGATACTATACATTATTTAGTTGCGATAATCGTAACCCTCCATCCTCCCGACGGTCAGAGACCGGAGGGTTACGAGTCATGCAATGCAAAAAAGTGGCGAAATAAAAATTTCGACTATTTTGGTCAGACTAGTCACCAGATTTACCAAATGTTTACCACTTTAAAAAAACATGACACACATTCTAAAAACATGGATGTGATCATCAATGTGTCATGAATCCATTCGTATTACTCAAAACATCATGGAGAAAATATTTAAAGAAAAAAAGACAAAAACTTACCAGAGACTGAGCGAAATTTTCATGATGCGTAGACAATCTCAGGTCCGGTTTTTGAACCTCGCGATTCGTGACCTAGCAACATCTCGACCAATCAGCGTAAGCAAACTCGTCGTTGAGGGCATTTTTTTGAGTTGCACAATCACAGGATATTTATGAGGAAAAATTTACAGATTGAGCGCGCACTCAGGAAAGCTGTTCCTGCAATTAATCAGCACAAACTGCAAATAGCGCAAATCCGTTAAATACATTAACTGCGTGCACGCACAGTCGCACACGAGACGATCGCCACGCCTACACAACGGTTTGGTTTACGCTGATTGGTTGATGTAGGGGAAGTGCGGTCCATGGACATTTCGGTCAGTTTCTGGTAAGTTTTTGTTCTTTTTTTCTTAAAATAATTTTTCATCGATGTTTAGAGTGTTATGAATGGATTCATTATACCTTGAAGATCAAATCCATGTTCTTAGAATGTGTGTCATGTTTTTTGAAAGGGGTAAAAATTGGGCAAATCTGGTGACTAGTCTGACCAAAATAGTCGAAATTTTTATTTCGCCACTTTTTTTGCACTGCATGACTCGTAACCCTCCGGTCTGCGACCGTCGGGAGGATGGAGGGTTACGATTATCGCAACTATACATTATTGTGAATGTCATGATGATTGATGATGATGTTACAATTACATTATCATGTGATAGTGATTGTATTGACTTTTTGTTAGTACTAAAGTAATAGTACTGTAGTTTTGTTACTGTTACGACTCTAGTGTTGACTGCAGGACGTTATAGTCAACACTTGAGTCGTAACAGTAACAGTAACAGTAACATACAGTAACACAAACCATTATACACTCAGTGTAGACCCAGTAACTCACTGAGATGCTGTTTTCTTCTTTAAATTTGAAATGTTGACTTTGGCAAGTGCAGTGGTTGCACTATTAGTTGCGATAATCGTAACCCTCCATCCTCCCGACGGTCGGAGACCGGAGGGTTACGAGTCATGCAATGCAAAAAAGTGGTGAAATTGCAATTTCGACTATTTTGGTCAGACTAGTCACCAGATTTGCCCAATTTTTACCTTTTTCAAAAAACTCGACACACATTCTAAGAACAAAGAAAAAAACGTTTTAGGCTTAACTTTTTTGCTCATTGACTTCTGTTTCTGTTTTCAATTTTTAGGAAAGCCCAGGAATTTTTGAGGCTCTGTGATGTGCGATCTGCTGGAGGGACAGCGTTGTGTCCAAACAGCTCATGTAAAGCAGTCATGTGTATTGAACTTGCAGCTAATTCCATGGATCAACCAATAGACAAAGTAATTCATATTGTGATTGTAGAGAGGGAATAATTTAGGGTACACTTTGAAATAAATGAAAATAAAACTAAACCTTGGGGAAACTCACTTAATCTAAGGATCGAATAGGGTAAAGACGCGAGGAAATGCAATAAGTGGGACGACAACTCAATATGTAGGGTTCTCAACAAAGAAAAAAATATAAAAATTACTTTATTGATTATGAGGCAAAAGCGAAACCAGTGATCGAGATATAGCAATAGACAGGGAACTCTAAACCAAGACCAATAGTAACCCCTTTTAACTGAACCCAGAATACTTTAAAAAAAGGAATTTATAGAAGCCACTAAAATAAAATAAAAACAACAAAACACAGTGCCAAAGAAGGTTACAAATTAAAATCAAAATGGCTTTAAAACCGGTTAAATAGCAGTAATACTTGAAAACAGGCAAGACTTGAACATGGGGTAAAATATCACAGCTTGTGATGGGATCAGGAGAACACATAAATGTGGAGTGTTCCCCTTGTGCTGCCAGGCTGCTATCTGAAATGGGTCCTTAATCAAAGGGGCTATTGTTGTAAGGTGTACCTTATCACAGTGTTATTTTACCAGGGGGAAACTTACTAAGAAAGTTTTTATCCAGGGGGCGGACACTAAAGTGGCTAAACCAAAGCAAAGTATGTTGAAGCATGGAGGTGGTTGAAATTATTCCCTCTCTACATGATGTTATCTCCTCCCCCCCACCTCCTTCCCAGGATCATCTTTATGTAGTAATAATATTCGCTCGGCCCCAGCGGCCTATCCAGGACCGCTGGGATGGGCTAATCAGCTTGCACAGATTCTACGTTCAGGAAGTAGGCCTATGTCATGCGTGCAGTGCTTGCAGTGTGAGTGTGATGCATGATGGGACTGAGCATTCATACTTCTTTCACCATGGACACAATCATCGGACGTCTACTTGGCACTCTCTCACAGGCAGATGAGACCGTAAAAAATCAGAAAACAAAAATAATTAGTTCACACATTCTATAACTTCAACTCAAAATGACATTTCACAAAAATTGTTTGAAGTGTACATGGAGTGGCATGGTTGTGACATGATCTTGCGTTATGAGATGCAGAAATGATTGATCGAAACGTGCCAGGAAGAAATTGAGATTCTACGTTCAGGAAGTATGTCATGCGTGCAGTGCTTGCAGTGTGAGTGTGATGCATGATGGGACTGAGCATGGGACTGAGCATTAACGCTAACGATACGTTTGCCCATCCCAGCACCTTTGGTTTTAAGGCAAGGCGCTGGGGACGAGCGAAGTAATAATAATAATGTTCAGCTTTTATAAAGCATTATGAATCATAGATTCCTCAATGCGCTTTACAACAGAAGTAAAGGTTCAAACATTGAACAAAATAAAATAATTAGGCCCACATTACTATGTTAGAATAAACAGTTAAAGAGGGGGGAAAACCCATAACATTTTGATACTATTTCTAAATTACCATTTTCTTTTGGTTTTAGAATTCGCTCATCCGGATTTCAGGTGTGAAAAGAAAGGTCTACACAACAATTTACAAGACATTGGAAAATCTTCTTGAGTTAAACCAAGAAGTCACTGTGAGGGATCTTGCTGTACAGTTTGGCTGTCTTCCTGCCGTAGCTCCAGCCTTAGAGATCTTGGCAAGGTTTGTGTCTGCAATTCCATCAAAGTGTTCTAGTGCGCCGTACTCAAGTTCTGGTTTTCTGGGTGTGGGTGCGAACTAATCCCGATTATGACACTTGTGACTTTGAGCCAGATAGGGCCTACTTAACTATAAGTGCTTCTCTTCACCCAGGGTAAATGGGTACCTGTGAGGGCAGAGATGGTTCTTGTGATTGTTCTAGCTTGGTGGGCTACATATTTGGCATCACAGGCTATATACTTCCAAGGGAGCTGAGATTTAAAGGCACAGTACACATTTGGTAATGACTCTGAAAATTAATGGCAATAAAAACTTACTCGGTAAGAAGGACAGCAGCCTTGGGGTAGTATAATGAATTTTGAGAAACTTTTAACTTCAAAGTACTACGGTTATGGAAAATATATTCACTTTTTGTTCCACAAAATTTGAATCCGAGAAGCGTTTCTGTCTCATACTGTGTATTCCTATGTGGAATATTCTTCATCCATGGAAATATTCTCTCTGGTTTTTCGGTAATATCTCAAAAACGCGACCACCTTTTGAAGTGAAATTTTCACAGGTTAGTTTTATTGTATGTACCTACATTTATACAGGATTAACACAATCAGTAGGCTCCAATTACCAAACGTGTACTGTGCCTTTAAGGAATGAAATAAATGACCCAGTAATAATGTTCAAGCACCATGTGTGTTACTGCGTGACAGATTGGTCGCCATACAATAAGCCACCAATATTATTATTAAATATGCCATGCGACTTGGACTCAAGTCTAACTCAAGTTGTAATTATTTGCTTGACTTCAAAATTCACTGCTAGACTACATTTCTGGTTAACAATGAAGCCAAAAGATAAGCATAAAAGTAAAATTTCCATGGTAACTTCAGGTGAAATTGAAATGTCTTTCCATGAAATTGTAATGGCAGCTTTGAACCTTAAACTAAATTTTATAGAAATATTAACCCTCCTACTGTCTGACCATTCAATATCATCCACTGTGGTTTTGAATGACAGATAAACTAGTGCCGGCCTGCAATATGATATCATGTAGTGGAATACATCTTCACAGCACAACATGTACACGGTCAACCCTCTTACTGTCTGGCCATTCAATGAGCACTATGCCAGCCTGCAATATGATTTTGTGTGGTAAAAGAATCTACACAGTACACATTATTAAATGTAGTTCGGTGCACAGTTCGGTGCACAGAAAATGTCACCAAACAAGAGTAGGTTGGCCTCGTCTGTGTATCATTTTGTGATCCACTTAATGTAATTATTTGAACTTTTAATTTCTCCAGATACAGGAAAGACTTTGATGGTAAAATGACGGAGTCTACAAAAGAAGATGTCAACTTTAATGGGCCATTATTCACAGCTGGTAGTCTGTACACAGCATGCAGGTATGTATCTAGTAATCTGGGAACCAGTGCATTATAAGTACATGCCTTTTGGAAACTAACCCCCCCAAAAAAAATTCCTCAAGAAAGTTGACTGAGTTTTTCAGTTTTACTGAAAACAACAGAGTAAAATTAGAAACATTCTTTGGGCTTACCATGTGAATAAGTATATGTTTAGCGGCGCGACCGAGTGTTTAGTGCACCATATTCAAGTTCTGTCGTTCACAGATTTTGGGGTCGAATCCTAGCCTATAGCTTGGTCACATCATGTGTCCTTGATGAGCAAGATACTTTACCACAAATGCTTTGCCCTTTCTGATTGGACGTAAAGCCGAGGTCCAGATTACTATAAAAGATAGCTACATGTAGTGCATGTAAAAGAACCCAGAACACTTGTTGTAGAGGAGTACGGTTTACCTCGTTTCTGGTTATTGAAAAGCACCTTGTTTACAGGTTTCCACTGGCTTTGGATTTACAGTGATTTAGTTCACTTTTGAGACATCCTCGGTTTCATTACCGGAAATTATTAATAATACTATGTTCCAAATTAATCTGCCCCCTATCATTGTAATCAATTTCTAAATTAATTTAAACTTTTGTTGCAGACACCTGAAATTCAAAGCAGAAAAGAGTAAATACTTGGCAATCGCTGGGGTCAAGAGGTCAACATTTGATAGACTTTGCTCAGAGCTCACTAAACACGCTTTGGCTGTAATAGGTAAGCTGGCATTAGAATTTGAGCAGAAACTTTAATATCCTTCAGAGGGACAAATTTGAAAGGCATCGACCAAAACTTGTCATAAAAATGTGTCGGGTTAAAAACAGTGATTGCAAATAAACTTTTATAATATTATAATTTTAAACATAAACATAATGTGATACGGTGTGGATATCTTCTGACATTAATAATGAGTTTTCCCTCCATATTCTTTCCTCTGGTAGGTGACAAAAGTAGAGTAAATCAAAACGACAGGGACATTGGCTTGATGATCTGGAGAAGTCATTTGAAGGTAAGTTAAAGGTTTTACAGGATTGGTAAGGATAAAATCTTATTTGGTTTTGCCCTTTCACCGATGTGTGTAAAGTACTGTATACTCAGTACTTTCTCGAGTTCTGTGTAAAAAAGTCCACAGGCATATTACTCGGGTGGAATTCGGACCAACGACCTTTGCCATTCTAGAGCAGATGTCTTACCAACTAGACCACTGAGATTGCCCGATAGCTAGAGGCAGCTGAATCCTATATTTTAGCAGGGGTACCGCAACATTTGGAGGGATAAAATCATTGTTTAATTTGAGTCTGAAGCTTACTGGTTATGAAGTTCTTACTAGAATCATTTTCTCTGTGAACCATTTCCCTCTGAATATGAAAGGTTCATATTTGTACGGAATTACTCTTCTCCTAACTCACACAACAGATTATGCCAAAATTTTCACAGTTTTGTTGTTTCATTATATATAGTTGATCACACAAAACATGAACACTGTCTGCGACTATTTTGTCAGCTCTACCAATCCGTTCCTGAGGAGAACATTCTTAGTGAAAATAAAATCCTTAAAATCAATCAATTGGTGGATGTAATATAAAAAATGAAATAAAAGCATTGTAAAACAGATCTACAAAATTTTCTCAAAAAATTGCTTATGAATGAGTGAAGTGTAAAAGTTCAAATTGATAACTGGAGTAAAATTTACTCAGTCTGCAAACTGATACGAATGCAGCGCTCACACAAATGTGCAATGATTCCATCTAATGTGAGTTCTTGATACATAGTGGTCAAGGAAAAAGCTCATAAGGAGGGAGGGGAAGACCGTAAAGATTTGGGTGTACTCAATTTATGTCTCAAAAAGAGTTGATATAAGTATCAGCAGATAAGTGTTTTAGTATTTAAAATTAAATTTGATGTGATATTACTTTAGTATAATAATTTGTTAAAGGTTTTTTTTATCTCACTCAGCTACATTTATAATTTATCTTGAAATTCATTTTTCAGAAGAATGTAGCCCTCCAAAGAAGCAGCTCACTAAGAAACAAAATGGCGGCACAAACAGCGACTACGAAGAGTGGAAAAGAAGAATACTGGAAGGAGCAAACACAGAGACATGACAAAAGAAAAACAAACTTATAAAGGTCCAAAGCTGGCATGGAACAACCTCGTGGAAGCTAAACTACAGAGTCTGATTTCATGCACATGGTTGCCAAAGAATTATGCGCTTATCGCGCCCTGTAAAGTGTGTATTTCTATGGGCTGTAGCAGGGTATAAGTGCAGACTAGCACTCCGAACGAATGCTAAAAGTAGAAGCTAAATACCAAGATCTCAGACAAATGTGTCTAATTTCTCTAAGGCCAAAATAAAAACAACGTTATAGATCCCCGCCCGCTTCCTTTTATAGGCCACCTCCTTTTTTTCCCTCTTTTTAAGGATAAATTTTAAGATTGCTGATGAAAAAAAAAATCTAAAATGAATAAGATTGTATTTTTAGACTTTAGCAGACCAAAAAAACACACCGAAAAAAGCTGGCAACCATCTTGAAAAATAGCCCGGCCGGTTGTCTTGAAAATTGAGTCGGGCAGCCATTTAAAAAAAAAAGGGGAAAAAAGAAAAAAGGCCCTCCGCCTTCTTTTTTCAAAAAAGGCAGGACGCTAAACATGTTTTTTATTTTATTTTGCCTAATATTAGTAATATACTCCAGGTTCTATGTTTCCTAGCATGTACTGACTATACTACTAGTGCAGTCACATTGATGCAGTGATTGCGTAAGTGGTGGAATATTTGTTTGACAGCTGGGTCTAGTGTAGAATGCTGAAATTGGGCCAAGATTGTTGCTTTGATGTATAAATGCTGCAAAAAGGAACAAAGAATTATTGTTAATAAATGTACAATTATTATTTTGATCACCTAAATAAAGTCATAAAGACTGCATCATCTAAAAGTAAAATCTTTGACTGAAGACCATAACTTAAATACAAATCAGCTAAGAAGAGGGTTAATGTTTAAATTTTTTTTTGACTACAAGAAATTGAAAACAGACTGTAAAATCAATCAAAATAACTTTGGTAATTGAATGAAAAGAAAGTATACCACAAAAATGAAGAAAAAAACCAATACCCCCAAACCCAAAATACAACTGTTACAGTAAAAGTGTCTGTTTGAAATGTTTGATTTTGGAAAAAAAAACATCTCAATTGAAAAGAATGAAAAGAAAGTTTACCACAAAAATGAAGAAAAAAACCCAATACCCCCATAACCAAAGACAACTGTTACAGTAAAAGTTGAAACAAAATATCTCAATTGTTCACAGGAATGTTGATTTTTGGAAGAACAAATGAAATAAGAATGGATATTAATGGATGGTTAGATACACTTGTTGTAACTCCTACTCTTTGTTACAGCCATACAGAAGGCTCAAACTCATTGGCTAGTGTAAGAAATAATTGTTACCTTAAAGGAACATTACAGAATGGTAAGAAGAAAACTTGTACAATTACCTTTTGGTATTTTACAGATTTGGTAACATCAAAATCAGTGTCCAATTGATGATTAACATATGCATGAAAAACATACCTTGAAAGTTTGAGCTTCATTGGTCATCGAGGTTAGAGAAATAGTGAAAATGATTGAGTTTATGTGTTCTGTTTTTTCAAATTATCGGCGCGATAATTTACTATGGTTTTTACTTGTTTCTCAGGAAACAATGGCATTTTAGCAGATATTTTAAGAACTTCTACCATTATTACTTTATAATCATGTGATTATAGTGTGAATCTGAGAACATGTGTTTTTTCATCATTAACCAATACTGTAAGGGCCTTTAAGTATGTTGTTCTTTTTTAATGCAATTTTTTTTATATAAAAATTATGTTGAATAATGATTAAATAATGGAGAGCTGATATTTTAGATGTGTTTTGGTTCAATGTTCAAACTACAATACTATAGTTGTTATTAAATAAAAATATAAAAAGAAAAAGGAACCGAGTCACATTTGCATTTATATGCATTTGTAAATTTCTAAGAACAGTCAGACCTACAGTGTATAGGGACATGAACTCCTTTGGTTAGGGGTTGGGGGGGGGGGTTACCCTCATAGTGCCAGACTATTGAGGGGGGGGGGACATATATAAATGGACTGACTTGTAATAAGTTGTGTGTGATGTCAGCTAGCTTGTGACCACAAGTGATATGTCATAGAATTCTGGGTGGGGGGGGGTTGCTGAGTAGAAAATTCTGACATGTTGGGGATCGTGTTATGTCGGCATTTTAAGGTATAGGTTGACCCTTAACCCCACCTCTTGGTCCCGTATAAATAATAATAAAAAGGGGTCTTGGGTCCTCTCTATGCTCTAATTAACAGTTGTGCGCTAGTGTGCTACCATAAAACAGTCATCGAAATATATGTACAGTACTCATAAAACAGTTCAAGGGCTTATGTGTATTCATAAAACAGTCGTCGCAACGATTAACAGACAAAGATAGACAGAACCCTAAGCCAAACATTATATTTATTATCATTTACTTCTTGGAGAGTGCAGGTGCCACCCATGTAGCTTAACGGATACCAGTGACAGAAACTCATTGACAAACGCAGAGATGAGCTTAGTGGCAACCACCGAAATTCCGATCGCACATCACACGGAGACGTAAAACATGTAAACACAAACTCAGAAAGTCCCGTAAACCACGATCGTGACGGTCCAATAAGGTTGATCCTTTTTTGACAGCATTTGTGAAAACAGTGGTTTAATGGCTGAAGACGGCGGAATGGCTCAAATGGAAAATGCTGTCCAGGTATTTGTTTATAGTGAAATATATAAAAACTGACAACTGAAGTTTAAAAACTTTAGGCTTTATTGATAAATAGCAGAAAAATTAAAGTTTAAAAATATTTTTTTTAAAAAACAATATTAATATTGTTTACAGAAATTGTGATTAAATACATTCTTATTATTAGTAAACTATACAAATTGTTTATATTTGGGGTAATCGCAATCCTCCATGGAGGTTGCGATTATCGCAAAAAAATATGTTGTTAGTAAAATATTAAATTTAAATTACACTTTCTGCTCTATAATAGTAATTGTTGTTAATAATAGTCTGAGTGATAGAGCAGAAACTATACAATTATGTTTCACTGCAACTAATAAAAGGCAGTGTTTTTATCAGCGACGATGAAATCAAAAACCAAGTATTTAGCTGTATAGTTGCGATAATCGTAACCCTCCATCCTCCCGACGGTCGGAGACCGGAGGGTTACGAGTCATGCAGTGCAAAAAAGTGGCGAAATAAAAATGTTGACTATTTTGGTCAGACTAGTCACCAGATTTACCAAATTTTTACCACTTTCAAAAAACATGACACACATTCTAAAAACATGGATGTGATCATCAATGTGTCATGAATCCATTCGTATTACTCAAAACATCATTGAGAAAATATTTTAAGAAAAAAAGACAAAAACTTACCAGAGACTGAGCGAAATTCTCATGAAGCGTAGACAATCTCAGGTCCGGTTTTCGAACCTCGCGATTCGTGACCTAGCAACATCTCGACCAATCAGCGTAAGCGGACTCGTCGTTGTGCGCATTTTGTTGAGTTGCACAATCACAGGATAATTATGAGGAAAAATTTCCAGATTGAGCGCGCATTCTGGAATGCTGTTCCTGCACTTAATCAGCGCAAACTGCAGATGGCGCAAATCCGTTAAATACATTAACTGCGTGCACGCACAGTCGCAATCAGACGATCGCCACGCCTACATAACGGTCTGGTTTACGATGATTGGTTGATTTAGGGGAAGTGCGGTCCATGGACATTTCGGTCAGTTTCTGGTAAGTTTTTGTTTGTTTTTTCTTAAAATAATTTTTCAACGATGTTTAGAGTGTTATGAATGGATTCATGACACACTGAAGATTAAATCCATGTTCTTAGAATGTGTGTCATGTTTTTTGAAAGTGGTAAAAATTTGGCAAACCTGGTGACTAGTCTGACCAAAATAGTCGAATTTTTTATTTCGCCACTTTTTTGCACTGCATGACTCGTAACCCTCCGGTCTCCGACCGTCGGGAGGATGGAGGGTTACGATTATCGCAACTATTAGCTGTACTGCAATTGTGGACCTCATTTCCCCCCTCCCCCCCAAAAAAAAATCCATGAGAACCACAAATCAGGAAAAGAAACTTGGGTAATAAGACCAATTAATATCGATTTAAATACAGGAATAAAATAGTTTAAAAAAAGTGTATTCTTATATTTTGGGGATGAAAAGAAAACTGATTTAATCGCAGGACTGGTCTTTTGTGAGGCAGGAACTGGTGTACTGTGTTACACAGTACAGTGTGGATGATAAACACGCTATCGCTAATCTAATTCATGGTATAATGTCGGCTACTCGTATTTGCGTCAAAGAGGGCGCTGGCGAAACAGCGTTTTGGGTTAATGTTATTGAGCTGCTAAAACATGGTCTGCCTTAGTGCAAACACAAGCGCATTTGTGCAACTTGGGCATTCAGGTTGGCTCAGCAGCTTCTTCCTTTTCTCTCGCCTCTCTCCCTGTGACCATGTGATGAATTCCAGACCAGAGCTTTGGACGTGGGTTCGGTTTTCAGTCCCTACCTGATTGCGTGGGTTTTCCCCCTCCCACCTCTAATACTTATATTTTTCCTGAACGTCTTCTTCAGAAAATTCAATGTGATGTTTCCGTCAGGATGAATTGTGACTACAAATTCAGAACTACTGATGGTAATTTTTGGATCCATTTCTAGTTTTCATTCATTGGTTGATTAAAGTCAAACTCACAAAATGTTATCATTTATTGTATTTTGTTGATTTACAGGGCAGTATGAGCCCCAATTCTATGGATATGGTCAACAGTTCTGATGAAGTCAAACAACCTGTCAAGCCACAACCAAAAGCCCGACCAAAGAAAGGTAATGTTTCTCACTCACTCGGAGAAGAATCAGACTCAAGTTCTGGGGGGGGGGGGGGCTGAGTCAGGGAAGTATGGGTTCAAATCCCAACCATGACACTTGTGTCCTTGAGTAAGACACTTTACCCACGAGTAAATGGGTACCTGCAAGGGTAATGATTGTTGATGTGAATGATTTAGCATCCTGCTGTGTGCCTATTTGGCTGCCGGTGCTGCATACTCCTAAGGAGTTGAGATGGTTTTTAGGAATGCTTTTAGGCCTGATGAACAGGGGTTCACAATAAGGCATTAAAGAACACTCGGTGTAAAAGCAGCTTATCAATTTGGTAGTAGATACCCTCGCCGGCACCAGCTAACTTTTAGTAAACATTATTAAAGGTGCTGTATAAGTTTGGTAACTGGAGCCTACTATAATCCTATATTAATGTAGGTACATGTACATACAATAAAACTAACCTGTGAAAATTTCACTTCAAAAGGTGGTCGTGTTTTTGAGATATTACCGAAAAATTGGAGCGAATATTTCCACGCAGGAAGAAAATTCCCCATAAGAATACACAGTCTGAGAAGTGTTTCTGATTGAAACGCTTCTCAGATTCAAATTTGGGAATAAAAAGTGATATTTTTTCCATAACCGTAGTACTTCGAAGTTAAAAGTTTCTCAAAATTCATTATACTACCCAAAGCTGCTGTACTTCTTACCAAGTAAGTTTTTATTGCCATTAATTTTCAGAGTCATTACCAAACGTGTACTGTGCCTTTAAGCCAGCTGGTCAAAGAGCACTCTTTGATTTATATGAGTAACTGACTTTACAATGTTTGAACTTACCAGGAAGTTTGATCACTGTCGAGTAGCCCAGTGAGTTATGCTCCCGCCTTTCAATACATCACATTTTCGAACATTTCTCCTGCCAGTTTTTTTCCCCACATCATCTTGTGACATGTTGTCATGCGTTGTTTTGTATGTGATGTTTAGTTTAAGAATTGTTCATGTTCATTAAGTAAGTTTTATGCCTGTATAGCGCATTGGGGTCTCTCACCATGGACGTAATGCGCTTTACAAGAATGATTTATTATTATTTTTATTATTAATATTATATTGTTTGAAATAAGAGGTTTGTGATGAGGAACACAGATTATCAGCAAGTTTATGAGTTATTTTTTCTCCTTTTTGTTAATTTATTTTTGCCACAGCACCAGAATTACCGATCTTTGAACGCTGTAACTGGCTGATACACTTGCATTATGTTCGAAAGGAATTTGAAACTGCAAAGGTGAAGTATAACAATCTTTAAAAAACTTGAGCACAGTTGCTTTTATATATTTCTTTGAAAGATCTAAGTTGGAATTTTGCAATTTTATCAGAAATTTTATTGAAATAATTGTGTTGTTGACCCAAGCAGTGTTCCAGGCGGATTAGGACTGTGTGTGACTGGGCTGATTAAATCGGCCTTATTTAGAAATTAGAATGCATATGGGTTACAACACGTTATATGGCAGCAAAGTGACCTTTGTGGAAGTTCAAGTTGTGACCAGAATAAAGTTTGGGAAGTCAGCTTTTGAACTTGTGGATGCCTTGACTGCAGTCAATGTTTCTAAAAAGGAAGAAGTAATTAACAGCTTAAAACGCATTGCATTTTACATATCTAATATATGTTTTTTGTGTTGTTTTAAAACATTTTTCTCTGAATGACTTTGGACAGATGATGCTGTTTAAAAAAAAAACACAAACAAAATACAAAAACATTGGTAATTTATCAGAAGTATTGATATAGGCTCTACTTGTGTTGTTAAACCAAGCAGTGTCCCTGGCCAATTCGGACTGTGTATGACATGGCCCGGTTTGCGTTGAAAGAAATTGGTTTCAAGAATATTTTCTCTGAATGATTTTTGACAGATGATGCTGTTTTTCAAAACGAAAAACTTGCAAAAGCTTTTGCATGTGCCATAGACAATGCACAAAAATACATGCAACGTGCAAAGTACATTGGCTTGGACACGTTACATGTATCACCAAGTCCAGGCTTACACCTTGTCAATTCAGTATCAATCTAACCAGGGGATAGATTTTGAAGGATGTGATTATTCTGTAGCGATTTTCCATGATACTTTTCACTGTTTTCCATCAATTTCAAGACTAATCTCTTTTCAGTATTTGATCATATCTAATTGATTGTCCATACGCTGACAGGTGCTGATCAAGGAACAGGTAGCTGAGACAAACGGCATGTGTGAATATCCTCTGTACGTTCAGGCTTTGATTCTAAGGCAAGAAGGACGTATTCAGGAGTCTCTAGAATGCTTCCAGACATGTTCCCTCATCAATGCTGAGAATGCGGACAATCTCAAACAAGTAGCCAGATCGTTGTAAGTGTGGAGTTTATTTGTGTAATAGTGTGCGATTCATATTTGATGGTGTGTTGTGGCCGAGCGGTTAAGAGCACCAGACTCAAACTCTGGTGTTTGTGATCAACAGAGTCCCGGTCGTTGCACTTGTGTCCTTGAGAAAGATACTTTACCACTATTGCTTTGCCCCTCGGATGGCACATTAATTCGTAGGTCCAGGGTATTAGGATTGGTAGTGCACGTAAAAGAACCCAGCCCTCGATTTCACAGAACACTAAGATTCATCTTAAGATGTGTTGTCAGTGTTGCCAGAGTGATTTGTATTGTGACATTACACTTTGCTTAGCAATTAAGATTGATACACAAACTAAGATCAACTAGTGCTTTGTGAAATCAAGCCCAGAACACTCATTGTTGAAGACAAGGAGCTAACCCCGATGTTTCTGGTTCACATAGCAAGTACCCTTGTTTACAGGTTTCCTCAGGCTTGCGAGCTACAGTAATTAAGTTTACTTATAAGGCATCCTTGGTTTCATTACCAGAAATGTATTATAAGGAGGTAAAGTTGTGCTCTCATATCTCTGGAGTTTAATTTACTCCTTTGGAAACATCAAAAGTGCCAACAAATCTGATACTACATAACAAAAAACTCAAATCAAGAACTGCAGACATTCGAACAGGAGCAGCAGAAGTTCCGATACGAACAACCACTGTTGCATATTGTTCTAGTTGTGATAGCCACTATTCCAGAAAAGAACTCAGAACTAAAAGTTTCCGTGTGGGAACCGGCGATGGTTCAAGTAGAGATTCTTAACGGCTACAACTATAAGCCAGGTACTCCAGGCGTGATGTCAGAATGTTCCGAAGCGCCACCCAGATATAAATAGATTCATTAAAATCGCAAACTGAATATACATTGAATGATATTCTCTTGTGGGCATAAAAATCAACAGGCTACTTGGGTGAATGACCAAGTTTTCCAGTTGGAACTGCCGCTGTGTCAATGACCAGTGTTACCATGACAATAAAACCAGTGTTTAGGGGTGCGCTTTTCGCGGCCGTAAACCAATAACTGTTTCGGTCATTGCCCAGTGATTAACCAATCGCCAAGTCAACTGAGTTAATCGCCAGTTTGCCAAGTCAATCGCCAGTTATTGGTTACGACCGCAAAACGCACCCTAGAAAGAGTGTACAAGTTGTCTCTCTCAGCTCTGATCTCTTTGTCCTTTGCCGTGTGATAGGTTTCTTCTTGGAAGGCACAAGGCGGCCATTGATGTATACTCTGAGGCAGCCAGAATGAATAGCAGAGACTGGGAGATAAGTCACAACCAGGGCGTCTGCTTTATGTATCTCAAGGAATACATGAAGGTATAGAACCTAGAGGCAAAAAACGCATTATCCGACTGCCACTTCATCTCCTTTAATTTAGATCAAATTATATCCTTACCTGTCCAGAAAGGTTGTTAGAATGTATACAGAGAGGAACGGGCACTTTTGAACTATTACTAAGTGTCAAAATCATGACAAATAAGCCAGTTTCCGGTTAACGATGGTCTTAACAATGCTACTCGCTACACTCCATTTTAGTTCCTTTTGGCATGAGTAGAGTTCCATCTGTGTGATGAAATGTCCGCTTGAATTTTCCTTTTTGAAAAGTCTACCAATTCCTCAACAGGAATATTAAAAAAAAAAATATTTAAATAAAGTCCAACGTCCATCAAAAAATGTCTCTTAGAAAGTGGAAGTCAGATATGGAAATTTGTGTAACCAAGACAGTGTTTGAATTGACAGCTTTGGCATTTGCTATTGCTGGATTCAGGGGCAAAACCAAGGGGGCCTCGATTGATTTACAGTGGGCGAGACACTGCAATGGTCATGTGGGTTGCATTTTGTGTCAACATAAAGTCAAGAGTCATAAAAATAACTGCTGAACAAGTTTTGAGATTTTAGATGTTCCCCCCTTTCTTCAGATCAAAAGTTGATAAAAATCAGGCAGTGCAATCTCCATAAAATATAAGATTTTATGTCGTCTTCCATCGAGCTGTGTACATACCGTTCCTGCAGGAAGTTCAGCCTATGTAACTCTGTTGTAAACATGTGATGTCACAGGTTACATCGTCTGTAGACCAGTTTAATACGGATAAATTTGTAAAGTAATTCGACTACTTGGTTCATTACAGGCCAAAGAAATGTTGAAGCAGGCAATCCAGTACAATCGCCATGACTTATCCTACACCATGCTGGCTAAGATCTACTTAATGGAAGGTGATATCCACATGGCAATTGATGTTTACAAAAGAGCGGTTGAGTGAGTAATGCTGAAATTATTTGCTTCCAACTTTTTGGCACATTTTATAAATATTTTTCACCCATTGGACGTTTGTACAATTTTACTTTTCATTCTAACGATGCCGTTTGGATACCAAAACCACAAATTAAAACAGGGATCACACTCAAGTTTATGACAGTTTTTTAATATTTTTTGGTGTGGTCCCTTGTCAAATGGCAGTTATTGGCACCCCCGAACAAAAATATTGACAGAATAGGGAGACTGCCAACATTAGGTATAGATGAGGTCGGAGGTTCAAATCCCATTTAGTGCTTGACATGGGGCATGTTGTACCGCCCCTATTGTGTCATCATTGTGTGCTTGGAATCTCAGGAATTCTTTAGAGGATTTTAGGGGGGGGGGGTTCTTCTGTACAAGAGGAAAATAGTGTGTTAAAGTATGGGAACATTGGGGGGGGGGTACCCTCTGCCCCATAATGGCCATGGTATATCATGAGTATATCAAGTCCCGCTCCAGTAACTTTTTCTTTGTTCAACCCAAAATTAAATCCAAAATAAAAAAAAATTAATTAAATAACCAATACATGCCTTGCAAATCACCATACCCCCGACAAACTGTATACTGTGGGAATGAGCATGTCATTCTTGGTGGTATTTATTTTTGCAATATTTCTTTAATCCTTGTTAACAAGAGTACATAAACAAAGACACTGACTCATTGTTCATCTACAGATTTTCCCTTTGGGAGGCATTTACATCATTTATGTGTTCTACAGGAAATCTTGTAGTTACACAGATATGGGTTAATCTGTGGAACGAAAACAGTACTTCCTATAAATCTGTCAATTATTATTATTTTTTTGACAGATTTTCTCCGGAGAATCCTGAATTATTAACAACACTTGGATTACTGTACCTCCAGGTAAAGACATCATTTCAGTGTAAAAAAGTGGGTTTATAGTTTTGAAGAAACACCGTGAAAGGCAGGTATCTGCCTTAAGCTCTTCAGCCTAACACACACATCTCCTTGTCATTTGAATAATTGTTCATAATAAACACAAAATAGACACGGAAACTCCTCCACCCCACACTCTGAAAATAGAAATCCAACTTCTAAACAACGTTTATAATTCCATGCAGATACAAATCCTGTCCGCCATGGCACGAGCCTTGCCTCATATGAACAAATTGGCGGGAAACGATTATTTTTGAACCGTTGCTACGAAGTGTAGCTGTGTAGTGCCCCAAGCGTCCTATATTTATCAATGTAGGACTCTTATATTACATTTTGGAGGGTCACGCGATGCGGCAGTAAATACACTGAAAATAAAGTATGAAGCGTGTTCCACCAATCAGATGACAAGGATCTATGTGTGCAGTTTATACTGATGTTTGTTTTCATTTGTAAGTTGATGTTCTGAATGCAATTTCAACCATTTTTTTTTTTTTATTCTGCAGGTTGGCCAAAACCAAAAAGCCTTTGAACACCTTGGGAATGCTTTGACGTATGATCCTAGTAATGTTAAGGTTAGCATATCAAACTTACACATGTATTGGTCCAAGGAAATTTGTTTTAAAACTTCCCTTGGTATTTAGAATTTAATTAATATGACTAACAAACATGTGTTACAATTTACGAATTGCAAATAAATAATGGACCCTGTCATTATTGAGTTAGGCCGGAATTGGTTAAATTGCTAGTATGCATGATTCTGTTGGACACAATGATTTTTATGAGATGATTGCAAACCCATAATACAAGACCTGCTGAAAGGGATACAAGGTGGTGGCCCATATTGCTGCCAGACCATGCCAGAAAACACCGGGGCAAACCCCTTCTCTTTGTGATATGTGTGAGTTCTTTCACATGCATTACACAACACACAGGACCAATGGCTTTACGTCCCATCCAAAAGATGAAGCAATAATGGTTAAAAATCTCGCTGAAGGACACAAGTGTCAGGACCGGGTCAAGATCCGTAATCTTACACCTTTGATTAACTTGAATGTGCACATAAAATGCTTGCAACTGTTTCTTTTGCAATCATTTTAGAAGACATGCTCACACCATGTGATTTTAACAAATAACTTTTGGAAGTTAATATCTACATGTGAATAGATGTTTATTGGTCATAATTTTGTAAAACAATCATAAACTTGAAGTACATCTTCAAAACTGCAAAAATATTTTTCCCCAACAGTCTGAAGTCTTCCAAAAATTTCTCTCAAGCTTTTGCCTGATTTTGGTCCACCACTTATTACTACTACAATACTACTACTATTAACACCTTGACTGCGCCTACGAGTATATTCGTAGTAACAGGTGTAACGGATTCTGCCCTAAGAGTTGATCGTAGAGAATAAAAAAAGGGCTTTGTATTGTTAATTGAATACACTGGCATCACTGAGAAGCAACATAATACGCTTCTGGCAGTGGTGAGGCCATACATCCTTAGAATAGCATGTTCAAATTTTTTTTATGAACCTATTTGGTATGCACTGCACTTGGCAAATGGGAACGCCCTACGAATCTTGACGGCAGTCAACGGGTTAAAGTCTTTTCCCACATTCCGCTTTGCCAGAGACAGGTTGTTCATGGTTGAACCT
This sequence comes from Pycnopodia helianthoides, assembly GCA_032158295.1. Taxonomy (NCBI): domain Eukaryota; kingdom Metazoa; phylum Echinodermata; class Asteroidea; order Forcipulatida; family Asteriidae; genus Pycnopodia; species Pycnopodia helianthoides. The sequence continues at coordinate 7,941,631 of CM063246.1, forward strand.
TCCTTTTTTTTTTGATTCCAGGCTATCCTAGCAGCTGGTAGTATGATGCAGCAACATGGCGATTTTGAAGTGGCTTTGACCAAGTACCGCATCGCAGCTTCATCCGCCCCGGAGAGTGCACCCCTCTGGAATAACATCGGCATGTGCTTCTTCGGCAAGAAGAAATACGTTGCAGTAAGTTTGATTGGTCCAATTCACAACTGGTTATACAGTATATATTTGTTGTGTTAAAGTCATTGTAATGACTCTGAAAATTAATGGCATAAACTTACTTGGTAAAAGCGCCCAGCTTGGGTATAAATGATTTTGAGAAACATTTATCTTCGAAACTATGGTTGTGAAAATACACTTTATTCCCCAAATTTTAATTTGAGAGCGTTCTTTAAAAACACTTCTCGATGTGTGTTCCCATGGGGAATATTCTTCCGCGTGGAATTTCACTCCGGTTTTTCAGTGATATCTCAAAACGCGACACTTTGAAGTGAAATTTTCACAGGTTAGTTTTATTGTATGTACTACATTTATATAGATTAACACAATCATGAGGTCAATTACCAAACGTATGCAGCTCCTTTAAAGGTAGGAATAGACACCTTGCTCCAATGTTTGCCTCACTGAGGTCAAAGGAAGACCTCCCATTGGTTGCATGTTTTCCTTGTTTGACCTCAGCGTGGGTGGTGTACACAAGGGGTGTATTGGGTAGTTCTCGGGTAAGAGAAAGTTGGCACAAATAAAAATTTTAACCATTTCTTGTGTGTAAATTTCATCTTTGGAAAAGTCAGTCTGTTTTTTGTCAGTGCGTTTTACACTATTTACACATTTCCCTTGAAATTAAAGTGGCAAAAAGTTTTTGTAAAAATGTTAACCACTCCTGTTGTCACGTTTGAGGGCACAATAGGGATAGATCCTATCTAATTAAAATACCTGAGATTGGAAAATACTAGGGTAGGACAAGATTTATTTACATGGATGCACCCATCGTGGCTGTTCGGTCAAACGCACTGGACTCAAGCTCTGGTGTTTCTGATCAGCAGAGAGTGGGTTCAAGTCCCGTTCTTGACACTTGTGTCCCTAAGCAAGACACTTATTCATTATTGCTAAGTCCAAGTAATTTTTGTTGCGACTCATGCTTTGTCAGCAACACTGGAAGACTTTTCCTAGTTGTGACAGTTTTATTTGTGTTTCTTTAAAGTCCATCAGTTGCCTAAAGAGGGCAGCATACCTGGCATCATTCGACTGGAAGATCATGTATAACCTGGGCCTGGTGCACCTGACGATGCAGCAGTATGCCTCGGCTTTCCACTACATCAGCGCTGCGATAAATCTCAAACCAAAGATGGGTCAACTCTTCATGCTCTTGGCCGGTCAGTATTTTTATCAGACCGTAGTTATCTTTGTCTGGTATCCTGTATTCACAATAGAATAACTAGTTCTAAGGCCGTATCCATTTAGCGGCACCAGCTACGGCTACAACTGTTGATAAGGCTGTTGCTAATGATGTTCTATACCTTATCACATGATGAGGCAGCGACCCAGCCGTAGCCATAGCCGCTTATTGATGTAGACAGGTCACAGTACATAGTAACTGTTTCTACCTAAGCTACACCATAATAATGGTCTGTAGTGTGTGTGGGAAACAGAGTGCCTACTTTTGATTACAAAAAAGACAGTCAAACCTATGTGTCGATAGCCCAAAAAAGTCACTATGGATTGTATTCACACTTGGATTATTAGGAGAGATAAATAATTGAAGACATATTTTGTCTGTCTGCCCCCCAAAAATGGCTGTCGTTTCCTCTAATACAAATAAATTGTGTTCTTTGATCAACTTCCCTATTGCTGAGGATACTGTTCCCAGACACTCCTTGAAATCTAGAACTCCAGGGATTATCAAAAGATGGAAATGCTATCATTTCAATATACCTCCTAAAATTGGATCCAAGTTTCAGACCTTTCTTGTTCGCAGTGGCTATCTTCCTTGGTATATGAATGAAAAAAAATCTTCATGCAAAATTACAATCTCATTTTCCGTCTGATCCATTTAATTTAGCTTAAAAACAAAACTATTTTTTCCGTTTAGTTTGTATGGTTTATTGCATAAAGCTAATCATCAGATTTTGTTTTTGCTTTCCTTCTAGTTGCCTTGACCCATCTTGATGATACAGACAATGCCAAGCAAGCTTATGACCAGGCTGTAAATCTTGACTCGTAAGTTAATTTGATTGTTTTAAACTCTGTGTTTATCAATTAATCTGCCTTCTGTCTGACCGTTCAACAACATCCACTCTGCTGTTTTTAGAGAATAAAACAGTAGGGGATGAGGTCTTAAACGGCCGTTCAAAACTGGCAGGTTCATGGTCATGTCTGAACCAAATTCAAGGTATTGCGTGGCCGAGACTCTGCAAGATTTTAATCGGCCATTTAAGACCGAGTTACTACTCTTTTATTCTCGTTCACAAATGCTGTTAATGTTTAAAAGTGTAATAAATGTCGGAAAATCTGTAAAAATTTTCTGTAAACTTACAATTCCTGTCACGTCCTTGGGCTCCGTTTCTTGAAGAGTAAAATTGCATTCGACGCTTGACGAATGTGCGTACGCCTGCGTACTTATAGATTTTACATTGAGTACCGGTATGTATTGATTTCGTTATGCCTAAATTAGCGGCAGTGTAAGCTTGCGCGCCACTTTTTGGTTTAAACACTCCTCACCATGTTTATATCGCACGTTTAAACATGGCCATGTGATCTCCTCTTGATCAATCAGAATGGATAAACTGTCGCGGTTATTTATGAGTGATAGATAAATTATCCTAGCCTGCAATATGATATCATGTGGTGAATGCATTATACACTACGCAGTCAACCCTATACTGTCTGACCATGCAGTATCATCTACTGTACACAGTCAACCCTCCTGTCTGACCATGCAATTTCATCTACTGTACACACTCAACTTTCCTACTGTCTGACCATGCAGTATCATCTACTGTACACAGTCAACCTTTCTGATGTATAACCATTCAGTTTCATTTACTGTGGTTTTGAATGTTAGACTAAGCCAACAATTAAGGATCCCAGCGTGGTCAATTATCAGTCCTGGCTTACGGCCAAGGCTTGGCCGATTCACAGTGAAAAATATCCATCTTTTCTCGATGGATAAAGTCTTTACTTAAAGGTTAAGTCACTGTTTCAATGTGACCAAGATACAAAAATATGAAAAAAATTTTTGTGGAATTTATGAAAATTAATCTCGACATGCCCAATGGTGAATTTTCAGAGTTTCAGATGGTGGTTTAAGATATACATTTACATCCTATCAGTGTGGTTTTTATCAATACATCAATCTATCACATCTGTCTCTTTACTTCTGCTCTCTAGGAAAGATTCAAGCATCTTATTAAATTACGCCGTGTTTCTGTACAACACCGGAGACCGTAAAGCAGCAACGAAACAGTTCACTGCCTTCGAGCAGTTGATGCAGAAACGGAAAGACACAGGATCAACTGACCTAGACCAAGAGGTAAAAAGACTTAAACTGCATGTATTTTTTATTTATCAAGTAATAAACCACAAGGAAAACTGACTGGGTAAATTTACCCAGTCAGTCAGTTTATTACTTGACATTTTAAGTAAAAAGTCGCATCCCCTTAAGGTGATCCCCTGGCTGCCGCGTTCCAGGTTGTATCGTAAACTTGGGTGTGATCCCTGGCTACACAGCATTTAAGTGTTGTATGGCTTCTGACTGGCACCCCTGGACAAAGATATCGACAAAATAGGGAGACAGCCAACATAGGGCTAGATAGCTCAGTTGGTAGAGTGCCTGCATGTTAATTCGGAGGTTGTTGGTTCAAATCCCGTTCTAGTAAATTTTTCTTTGTACAACTCCAAATTATTTTTTTATTTATTTAGTGGTGTTGAAAGGCAATAATGACCAACAGCTGTAGCTGAAAGGGTCACTTAATGATAACAATATAATTACAAACAAACAAACACTGTAGGACCAAAGAGTAAAACGCTAAAAAGTAAAAAGGCATAGATAAAAAGCAATCAAATACAACTATTTTTCAAAACTTGCTGGAAAGGAATGTCACAAAGATAAAAGATATCATGCAGACTGAACTTTTGGAAGCTTGTATATGGGTTTTAATGTGTGTGCGATTTTTGAGGTGTTCGTGCAGCAGCGCGAACAACTCATTGTTTTTGTTCGTTTTTTTTTTTTTTTTTTAAGTTTTTCTTCTTCTGACTGGGCTTTGTCCACAAAAAAACGCATAGTTGCGGGGCCTATGTCAACATGAAACTTTACATGTAGGTAGATTGCAACTAGCAGATGATACAGAGGTTGTGGCGTCATAATGACGTCATCGGGTGTCAAATTACAAGCAAATTTAAGTTCAAAAAGTGACGACAATGCCTGTATGTCTCTGAATATTATAGCCACAGTATTCATATTTGGGCATATGATAGATCTAGACATGGGCAATCTTTGAAAAGTTAACACCAAAATCGTATGACCTTTACTTCCGGGTCGTTACCCTGGGTCGAAGTTTGCCTTTGGGTTTTTTTCTTGAAAAACATCACTTTCGGGCTTATTTACGGCATAACTCAAGATTGAAATTGAATTGAACATTGAAACTCATCAGACATTTGAACCTTAACATCAAGACAACACAAACTTGATGATGTCATGATGACGTCATCAGGTTTTGAATTACAATAAATCAAAGTTTAATATTTGTAAAAAATCATAACTCGTGAACCGCATGTTGGATTTTTACAATCGACACATTATCGGACAGGTCGTTGAAAGTTCAACAAACCCTACACAAAACTTGACCCCATTTGACCTTTACTTCCGGTTCAAATCGGAAGTTGAAAATTTCAACAATTCGTATCTCAAAAAAAACCCAATTATTTTAGTTTATTTTTTGTATCAAGGTGTGGAACGTTAAGCCTGCTCAAACTTTTGCACTCAGATGACAATATTTTGACCTTTACATGAGGTCGAAAAAGGCGCACGCTTAAGTTGACCCACCGTGACAACGCACGTTAGTGAAACTGAAAGAACACAGGTAGACATACGAACGTGCGCCTACACATCGCATGCATTGGAGGCTATGCGTACCGTGGCGTGTTCTGCTCGACTGATCACAGGGGGGCAAAGTCCATTTGGCATAGGCTATGCATAGAGCAAGGCTGTATGGGCTGTTAGTCTAATCCAAGTGTGAGCATTTTTGTCAGATAACAAAAGACACACTTCCAAAGATCACACAACCTTCAAACTTTGCACATAGTTAGCTCTTCAATTGTAGAAGACACCGCTTTCTTGACGTCATAATGACGTAATCAGGTGTTCAATTAAATTAAAAAAAAAAATATATATTTGAAAAATTAATAACTTATGAACCGTGCATCGGAATTTTACAATCTATACATCATCGGAGAGGTCTTCGACTCAATTGACCTTGTCTTTCGGTTGAAAGCGGAAGTTAAGTATTAACGTTTGCATTTATTTCCTGTGTAATAAATGTACTTTCCGTGAAATTTCAAAAGCTATCAACAATCTTTTCCTCGATTTAATTAAACACTGACCCCTTTGATAGCCGAACACCTCAGTGTTTGTTTGTACAAACACTTAAGCTCTAGTTTTCTTTGGTTTCTTTAACAAAACAATTAAAATTTATAAGGCGCTATTCCATCAAGATCATAGCGCACTAGAAAGAAATTAACATGGAAAAAGGTGAGTCTTAAGGACTTTACGAAATGCAGATAGAGTATTAGATTCCCTAATGACAGTAGGGAGATTGTTCCAAATCATTGGCCCAGCCACACTGAAAGCCTTTTGACCTAGAACTTTGTTTGCTCGGGGAACATTCAAGCGAGTGATGTCAAGTGTGGACCGAAGGAATCGTGGAGGAGTGTAATGTGACAGTAAAGTGGTAATGTAACGAGGTGTAGTTTTGTTCAAGCATTTAAAAACTAGAAGAGCAATTTTAAAATGGATTCGTTCTCTTTGGTAGCCAATGAAGTTCCCTAAGTGATGGGGAAATATGTTCTTTGGTTACCACATAGCCAACCTGATGAGTGAGGTTGGCAAAGAATGTGGAGTAGCAATCTTCTGATGTTTGAATGTGCTGTGAGATTAATTCAATCGCCGTATTAAAATCGTTTCTGTTTGGCTTACTTTTCATAGATAATTGAAATCGCTAGTAAGCTGGGACCAGCTTTACAGGTCGGTGAGAGCCTCGTGTGGAAGAACAGGGCCAACAAGCAACCCCCGGCAGAGGTCACAGCCACACCCCCAGCACCACTGACCCCCAACGAGGCGCTAGAAGCACTCAGCAACGCCCCAGCGCCCCCGACCAATGCCCCGGCAGAGTTGGCCAGGAATAGTCACAAGAGTGAACGAGTTGCGTTGCCCGCCGAATGAAGTCGACACTGTGGTTGGATTCTACTGAAGGGAGAAGTTTGCAGAACCACAACGCTAAAAAATGCCTTAATGAGGAGTGTGAGCTCAGGAAAGAACTTAATCCAATTTCACGAATCTGTTAAGCGCAAACAAAAAATGGCTAAACACCGAATACTCTTGCTTAGCAGAAATGGGTTACCAGACAAAGTACTCTGTAATTAACATTGCATGCAACTGGATATTCTGACCGAGCCGTTTGTTTTCCCACTGGAAAATGTTTTCCCTATGGTTTTTGTTTGTTAAGTTTGCATACTGTTACTTCTATTTCAATATTTAGATTACAATCCATGAAACCATCTCCAGTTGGAAACCTCGTCAGAGACTCTGCAAACCATTTTTCCGTCCCTTATTATTTGTTTGTATTTCGCAGTTGTTTTGATAGAGATGTGCAATTCTGTCGGTGAAAATGTATTCCCAGAAACTATTTGTGATAATCAACACATGGGTGGGAGTCATTGCCGGCCAAAAAGCCTGAACTTTGCATCCAGATCAAAGGAGGCATGTTGAAATGATGGCATTTCCACCTTTTGGCAGCCCCTGGAGGTACAGATTCCACTGAGGAGCTTTTAGGAACGGTGTCCTCAGTGCTAGCGAAGTAGCTCAAAGAGCAGAATTTATCTTTATCTGGAGAAAATTGCAGTGCATTTTTTTTCTTCACTAGGCAGACATATAAAGGTCCGATATTTCTCATCCGTGTGAACAGTGTAATGCAAACCATTCTGGTAAACTTGGGGGTCCCATGAACAAACCAGGGCTAGAATTTTGGGGAAAAACCCACAAGACCGCAGGGCTTGTAGCTCAAAACATTTACTGGACCGGGATTTTGAGTACAAGACCAGAATTGAAGTGAGAAGAAAAAATGCCCACACGGGTTAATAATTGAACTGTTTGAATTTGAAAAAAGCAGTAGGAGAATATTTATCTCATTTGTATATATTATGGGTAAGTATTCTCCGATAATCAACAGAATTGTATTTATCAGACTGAAAGTCGACATTTGAACACAAACACAAGACCGCCGGACTTGAGTTTACTGGCCCGATGCTAAAATCACTGGCCTCGGGCCAGCAGTTGAGTGTAAAATTCGAGCCCTGCAAACCAACAAGTTTTTGTGCTTAAAGGCCCTGTACACTATTGGTAAGATCGGAAAACACAATGCTCACAGATTCACACGTAACTTACATGATTTGAAGTAAGTAATGGTAGAAAGGGTTCCTTAAAATATTTCTGCCTAAAATGCTATCGTTTCTGAGAAAAAAATGAAACAATAGTAATTATTGCGCGCGATAATTTGAAAAAACAGAAAACATCTCTTTTCACTATTTTCTCGTGACCTCGATGACCAATTGAGCTCAAACTTTCACAGGTTTGTTTGTTCATGCATATGTTTAATCACACAACTGATTTTGAGCTGTTACCAAAAGTGTACAATACCTTTAAGATTGGACCTCGATATTTAGCTTTGGAGGGTGATTTTATAATATATAAATCACCCTCCATAGCTCCAGGATAATTATTCTAAATATTGTACCTATTTAGTCATCAAAATTGAGGATAGGGTACTTGTGACACAACAAAATCATACACATGCACACACACTGGCATACAGTATACTTTGAGTATCGATTTAATCATTTTTTGATATATAAACATAAAAAATAACATGTCACTATAAAAAGTTATCCATGATCCACCCAAAAATTATGTTCATCAAAACGGACAATAGTGTGTGTTTAAACACAGAAAAAACACATTCCTATTTTTGCATCCCTGTGGAGACTTCTTTTGTTCTTTATTTTTTCCCTGTACTTAATTATTATCATCCTCCCATAGACTATGTGCACAAAATTCCTTTTGGATTATCCTTCCCTTTAGAATTCTCCTGTGGAGATTTTTTTGTTCTTATTGTCTTTGGTCTTCATTAGGTAGCCAATATTAAAACACAAATTCACAGATTGTAGTGAATACATCTACACAGTACTGTTTTTTACCATTCAATGCCATCCACTGTTGGTTTGAATGACAGATGCACTATGTCAGCCTGCAATATCATGTGGTGAGATACACAGTACACTATCAACCCTCTTACAGTTTGACCATTCAATATCATCCACTGTGATTTTGAATGCCGATAAACTATGCCAGTCTGCAAGATGATGTCTGCAACACACATGTACACAGTTAATTCCAGGAAGGTAGTGACAGAACTTAAAGACTAACTAATAACATAACAAAAAATGCACGAACTTTCATAGCAGCAACTGCTTCATCAGTTAATTCTGTGCACAGTTGTGCCATTATACACAACTCGTGCAGTGCGATGGTTTCAAATGGTCGGTCATCTCGCTAGAAATGAAAGCAAAAGTAGGAGGGTTAATTAGTACAAAGGCCGTGAGAACTTCATCAAGGTATTTTAAAACAATGGTACACCTCCCTAAATGAGTTTCAAACAATGTATGGCAGGCCTGGAATTTCATCTTTGAGAGGGCAAGGCCATTCTGCAAAAGGCAGTTTATTTAGTCTTGGAAAATCTTCAGATCTATGGGAAACATCTGAAGGGACACCAAGGTCAAGACCAGGGACAACAGTAATTCCAGGCCTGGTATAGTCAAGTAGTAAAGATGGTTTTCCGAATTGTGTTTTTAAACTGTACACAGTACATGTAAATTTTATTGTACATTGTTGTGTGTATATGCAAATAAAATTTTAGCATTTGTTCACAACTTGGTTGGTTTACAACAATTTCCGTTTATGTTTTAAATAGCGCGACAGAAAACCAAAGCCCAGTAGTAACTCTGTTACCTCTGTAGAGTTGCAATCCTGTATACGTTATATTTGACCATATCCGAATTGGGGTATACAGCTACAACTGTTGCTAAGGATATTGCGAAGGGCGTCCTATACATGTACTTCAACGCATGATGACGCGGTATACAATTCTGTTGAAACTTGCCACGAAGACAAACGAGATCGACTTCAAAATGCTCCATTTTAGAATGGCTTAAAGGGATAATGAATAATCTCCCAGCACCGAATTATACAAACAATATTTATAATAGTACAACATTTACCGCATTGGAAAAAATACACCAGTACAAAGTAATTGAATTTTTTAAAGTCTTATTTCTGTTTTTGGCTTTCTTTCTCTTTGAAGCATTTCATGACGATTCCGTTGAAACGTGCCACGAAGACAAACGAAATCAACTTCAATGGGCTCATCAGGAAAACCTAGACAAAAAATTGTTGACAGGAAAAAAACAACATTAAATAGATCAAATTAAAAGGCTGTGCGGCAATTCCTCAGATTTGAAGAAAACTGGATTAATGTTAATTCTGAGAGTAAAATTGATCACACATATCTTTAAAAAAAAAACCACTTACATATGTATCCAGGATTCTAGTGCAGAGCTGCCAACATTTGCATCTTGCAATCAGGGAGATTTTGTACAACAATCAGGGAGTACATTAAAAAAAAATAGGGGAAAAGTTTCCGAAATCAGGGAGATTTTCAAATTCGTTCTCCAGAGCATGGAAAGATCGGTTTATTTTCAGGGAACCTTCTGCAGAGTCAGGGAGAGTTGGCAGCTCTGCTGTTGGTGCCGATTAAACCAAAAAACTATAAAGACAGGTTTTTAAAATTATGCATTGGAAGAGCAGTCTAGTGCGGTGTAATTTACATAATGTGGGTTTGAATCAAAGATTATAGAACGCCAAAGGGGCAAGATGGGGAACTCCAACTGGAATGTTAAATGTGCACTGGATGCCATTTCAGCAAGCAACTTGTTGAAACAATTTGATAGTTTCAATCTAAAAAGCTTGCTAAGTTTTAAAGGCAGGGGATACTTTTGGTAATTACTCAAGAAATACATTGCCGTAAAAACTTACTTGGTAAGGAGCACCTGAGAGCTGCTGATAGTGTAACACATTGTGAGAAACGACTCCCTCTGAGGTAATGTAGTTTTTGAGAAAGAGGGCATTTCTCACTAAAATATTTGTATCTGAGAAAAGCATCAGGCATGAAGCCTTTCTCAGGCATTTGAAAGCACACAATTCTATGCAACAAGGGTGGTTTTTTCTTCATTATTTTCTTACAACTTTGATGACCTATTGAGCCCAAATTTTCACAGGTTTGTTATTTTACGCATATTTTACACCAAGTGAGGATACTGGTCTATGACAATTACCAAAAGTATTACCCTGCCTTTAAAGTACACATCAGTTCCAACAAATAAGAATGTTATTTCATTTCATTTATTAATCTCACAGGTAAGGATACAAAAGTTCAATGATGAAAAACAATCAGGAAGGCACAAACTGACCAACAGTTAAACATAAAAGTAGCACCCCTGAAGGATTTCAAAAAAAGTTAACTTAATTAAGTACTATCAGGTTGATCTCCTGATGCTACAATTTTATGAAACAGAAAAACATTAGGGGAATTAAATATACAGTAACATGGCTTTGAGAAAAATACATAAGATTACACAAAGTAAAAACATCAAACTACAAAATATAAAAAGCACACAATTCACATCAAAAATGAAAATGCTATTAAAAAATAATAACAATAATAAAAGCACTGTCAGTTATTGGGAATCATAAAAGCAAGGTACATTTGTATTTGCATGGTAAGGATGCTAAACAGTAAGGGTCTAGGAATCTACTGGACCAGGGTCCAAATTTCATGGAGTTGCTTTAAAAGCATAAAAAGTAGCTAAGCCACCATAAAGTTATGCTTACCAGAGTAAGGTTACCAGCCAAAATACAATGTCACATTTTCAGTCTGTGACCGGTATCCTGCTTATTTTTGCTAGGCAGAAAATTGTTACGCAATATTTGCTGCTTAAGCAGCTCTATGAAATTGGCCCTTGGGGCTAATCAATATTTTCTAAGTGAATTTGTGAAGGAAGATAAACCGTAACTGATAGTATCTTAATCACATGTGGGTAGTTCCTTGGAACACGCATAAAGTGTGGGGGGGGGGGCGTGAGTTCGGGTCCCGCCTGGGTGGCATGCCAGAATTGTTATTTTTCAGAGGACTCGGGAAAGTACAGAGTATACAGTGCTTTACATACACCGGTGTTAGGGTAAAAAACAAATAATATTCTTTATCCTCGATGCAAATTTATAATCCATTAAATTGTTGCGATACCAGCTGCTAAAAAATAGGATTTGAACTGCCTTTAGCTACCGGGCAGTCTCAGTGGTCTAGTTGCTGGAACATCTGCTCTGGAATGGGTTTGGGTCCCGCCCCGGTGGCGTGTCTGTGGATTTTTTTTTCACAAGACCCGGGAAAGTACTGAGTCTACAGTGCTTTACATACATCGGTTTTAGGGTATAAAAACCAAATAATATTACAAATAAATCTTGATTGATGATATCCACAAAGATCTATAAATTATTAAGAGACACACGTACCTGCAGAAATACCTCCAGGAGTGAAGTGGCAGGCGACATACCACAGGATACAATGGCTAAGAAAAAACCATCAAAGCCAACGAAACTGTGAAACCTCCCACGCTAATAACAAAAATAATCACGTTGAATCATTCAAATGACATCATCGTAATATAAACAGCAACAGCGAGAGAAATTTATAAAGAGGTCTAAAATTAATTTTAATCCAACATACGTGTGAAAACTCTGACCCTAATAGAAAAAAAATAATCACATCGCATCATCTTAAAATGACAATATCTCACATTCATAAATACCCCAGTTAGTTTAGGCAACCCTATTGGCTGAAAGGTAGTCACATGACGGGTAAAGACGGGCTGATTAAGACATGACTAGAGCTCTGAACGAGCGCTCAGTGCTCTGTATAATACCTTTAAAATTAACATAGAAACAAAATTAAAACTTGGGTCGAGGATTTCTTTTTTTAGAAGCTCCATTTGCCAATCACGTCCAAAGTTATGCGACCATTACATAGTTTTAATGATAACATGAAAGCCAGTTGGGAAAAAAATCTTAATTGTTTACAAGTATCGGCGCTTACGCCATGCGAATTTCACGGGTTAGCAGGGAATTTTTGCTTGTGCCTGTGCGTACTCCACGTTACCAAGCATTCTTCGCTTACACAGCTAGCGCAGAAATTTGGTGCTTACACAGTAAGCGGAGAATGGTGATCCCTGGTGCAGAACTTGGCGCTTAGCAGAGCCATGAAATTGGGTCCCGCAATCAGTCAACCGTTTAATATGATGAATGCACTTTAACTGAGCGTCTGATTTAATTATCTTAGCGAGAGTGTCACAACTTGTCAGACTCGTCTGTCTGCATTACATCAAATGGTTTCTTTACCTTTGCGTCTTTGACAATAATTCTAGCGATTTCGTCAGGTTGATGAAGACCAGACTCCTCTGATATAAGAACGGTCTCTTTTGGCTGTAAAAAAAAAATTATAATAATCCAAAACAACTAAGAACAAATTTTTAAGCATCAGCATTGTCATATAAATGTGATACAAACTTTTTTCTAAGCAATTTTTGTTTCCAGAAAGTTTTGTTCCTTTTAAAACCAATGATAAACCTGGACTATTCTATTTCACGAGATGAAGCTGAGTGAAATGAAAAAGCCAGATTTTTAACCAAGTGATTATTTATGCGACAATGCCTGAACGAAATGCATTTAATATTTGTTATATAAAACTCGCACATAGATCCTTTTCATCTGAAATTTTTCCACAAAAAACACAAAATAGACACGGACACTCATTCCCCAAAATTTTGAAAATTCTAAAAACACCTTCTAAATAACTTGGACAACTCCGTGTGAATACCAACCTTGTCCGCCGTGACACGACTTTGCTTGTTTGGACAAATGGGCGGGCAATGATTATTATGGAAATGACGCTGCAAAACGTCCAAGGTATCCTTTAATTATCCATATAGGTCTCCTATATAAAGTTTTGGAGCATTGTGGCAGTATACTGGACAAATAAAGGATGACACGAGACACATGTTCGGCCAATCAAATGGTAAAGACTTACATGCTGTCTGTACAAAATAAGTGGCCAGTCTGTACAGTCACTACATTTCTGTTAACTGCTTATCATTTAACTGTCATCTTCTACAATATTTGTTAATGCACGTAGTTGTGATCAGCCTAAATTGTTCTTGAAAAATAAATCAGTCAGGCAGGTAGTAGGTAGCTAGGGCTGCAGATGGTGAGGGGGAAAAATTCCTCTTGGGTAGAGAAAAAAAAATTCTTATTAACTTACCATTTTGATTTTATCTTCAGCTAGCATCGGTGTTTCAGTGTCGGGTGGGAAACTGATGGTAATATAAATGCCGTATGGTTTGACCTAAACAGACAAATAATTGAATACAATCTTAGGGCGTATCAGCATTGGTGGCTACATCTACGGCTACGACTGTTGCTAAGGACGTACCATACTTCAACGCATGATGACGCAGCAATCCAGCCATAGCCGTATCCACCTTTTAGGACATGGCCTTATCCAAAATAACATTTGTGAATAATGAAAATCATTTTCAATGGTTGATAACACATACGATGTACAAGGAACAGAACAAAGATAGGGAAACGATACCAGTAAAGTCTTCAAAACAATTTCAAGAGTTTCCAAATCATGTCTAGAAAAGTCAAAGTCCCAAATGCAATGTAGCAAGGAGGTTCAATAATTCAATGAAATCAACTGTGCAATGAAGTGTAAGAAAACACTTCACACTTACTACTTTTTGAATCACCCCCCCCCCAAATAAATCCACAGGAACCCAAGGTGGGACTCGAACCCACAACCCCCTGCACTCAAGAGCTACATCTCAACCTCCACAGCAACGATCCTGAGAGACTAGCGACAAATCTTTTGGTTCTGCTTACCTCGGAATTCTGCACTTACGCACGACCCATAGAATTGTTTGCTTTGCTTGGCGTTGTAAGCGCAGAATTCCGCAGAAAGCAGAGCCATGAAAGTGGATTCAGATTGGGAGTTTGAATCCCACCCGAGTTGGGTTCTGTTGGAAAGCCGTTGTCCTTAATTTTGTTTGTAACAACATAAATCAGTTGTTGTGTTGTTTTAGGTTTCAGATACAGTAAATTTGTTGTTCTTACCAATCCTGTATAATACATAGAGGGCCCACCGTATGTGACATACATGTAGACTACTTCGTAAATACTCGGTACGCGTGCGTTAGCGGTGGAATGAGGTGCATGCTGGTTTAGGTAATGACAAAATTTGTCACTAGCTAGACCAGCATGCACCTCATTCCACGGCTAACGCATGCGCACTGAGTATTTGCGAAGTAGTCTATGCCCATTGTGACATTATCCACCAGCTGACCATCGCTTGCTTACCTCCATCTGCAGTGTCTCAGCCAGGCCACGTAGAGCAAACTTGCTGCTAGCATACGCGGTGTATCCATACACGCCCAGCTGAGCTGCCTGGGAGGCTACATACACTATCCTACCACCCCTACGTTTCTTCATGTATGGTAACACCGCCCTCGTTGGGTAAACCGACCCAATGTAGTTAGCGTCCATCACTTTCTGAAGAAAAACAAAAATAGTGTGGTGAAAATTAGTTCAAAAATTTCCACAATGAATAATGAGGTTGGTATTGTATCGTGCATACGCAGACGCAGATGAAGTGGACTCAGGTGTGGTGTATAAATCTCAACCCTTTATTAACTCTTATGCAAACCTTTATATACAGTTTGATGCGGATGAATATAACCCACTAGATCCTAATATTAGTGCGGCACTGCTGTATTAATATATGTTTCTTGTAGTTAATGGGGATACGACAGTTGGGCTGATTCTAGATGAAGGAACTAATAATTATGTTATTATCATTATTATTACTTGTTATTATTTATTCGGCCAATATCAGAAACAACAACATAGAATAGAATAGAATTGTTTATTCAGCCAATGATTAAAAACAATCACAGGAAGTTAAAAAACTTTAGTATTTTAACACACGATACGATAAAAACAGGCTATATACACAATCAATACAATAAACAAATAAATATACATATTTAAATACCTGAAACAACATTACTCCTAACATGGAAAATTCCATACAAAGTGGTAGAGAAGATAATTAGACGAACGAAACAGGTAACTTAAATACAAGGTTAAAAAAAGAGAAGAGGTATAAACGAAGGGGTCAGGACAGGTATGCAGAAGGGAGGAACAGGAGTCTGGGGAACAATTCATTCTAAGACTGCCAGGATAACAAAAATATACAATTTAATTTTTTTTTTTAAATGAGATAGTGACAAACTCACAAGGACGAACAGCCACTTCAAGGTGAGGGCTACACTTAACTGATTTGGGCTGTTGACCCAGATCAAAAGACACCAGGGGCACGTTTCCACCTACTCCTGTGGCTGAAACAGGGTTACCCCCTTCACAGTCCGAAAGGATGTAGGCACGGGTATCATCCACTAGGAGCCTGGCTGGTAGAGCAGAATGCACTACCTTCCCAACTTTTTACGAAGCAATTATGGCTAAGTGCCTTGCTCAAGGGCCCAAGTGTCATGGCCAGGATGCGAACCCACACTCTGCTGCTGACAACACCAGCCAGAGCTTGGGTCCGGTGAACAAGACCACTTGGCCACGCCACACCACAAAATAACTTAACTGCACTAATAACTTGATAGCCTGTTTTTCCAATCATAGAATAGAGTGTTACAAGTATAAAACTAGATAGATTTTAGACACATTAAAAGAAATTACCAGTAGATCAAATTTTAAGAGCTGCTAATAAACCTGCAGCCAATTTCACGAAACTTTACGCAACTGCGTAAGACCACTTAAGCCAGATTTCTTGTGCTAGTGGTTCACAACTTAAGCAAAAAATGTTATTCAAGATGTTTGTCTGGATATCAAAATAGAAAACAATACTTAAAGTTATACCTTGAAGTCTTCAATGGCCGTATCCTCAAACGATAACGCTCTGGACATTCCTGCTGAGTTAACCAGAACATCACATGGTCCAAGCACATCCATGGACTAGAAAAAGAAGATATTTGATAATTACACGACATTGTTACAGAGAACATTCCTGAGCGGCAAAATCACACGACTTGAACTAAGGAATGCAAGTACTTGAGTATGCCAGTAAACACCAGGCTAGCTGCTCTGGGGATTATGCAATGGGTTCAGGTCAACTGGGTCCGAAGTCAACTCGGTCCGAGTCAACTCGGTCCGAGTCAACTCGGTCCGAGTCAACTCGGTCCGAAGTCAACTCGGTCCGAAGTCAACTCGGTCCAAAGTCAACTCGGTCCCATGTCAACTCGTCGGTCCGAAATCAACTCGGTCCGAAGTCAACTCGAAGTTAGCCTAAACTGCATGACACTGTGTTCATATTTTTTTCTTTGAACGATACAGATCATGGTGTTTCGAAACAAAACCTGAAATGAAGGCTCGTAACTTTCTCATATAACTAAGAAAATTACCATTTGAAATTAAATAAAATCCCTCAAGAGCAACTGTCTTCTTCTTGAGTTTATTTAGTTCAATAATTCCAATTAGTGCAAGTATCCTATACAAAGCTCTTCCCTCACAGTGCCTTCGGTATGGCATAATTTCAAAGCATACTGACGTCATGTATTAGGGAATTAACTCATTTTTGTGATGATAATGCTCTGGAATTTGATGTTTAAAGGTAGAGTTGTACTTTGGTAATGACCACCCCCCCCCCCCCCAAAAAAGAGATTTTTTATCTGAGAGCCTATTTGTTATAAAGATGGTAATGGTAAAAGGCATTCTGCAAAATTATTTCATCTGAAGTGCTCCCTGACTATAAATAAATAAAAAGTATGCTGACAAATTTTAATCTCCAAAGATCGCTTTTGGGATTTGTGCTTTTGGAATCTATAGGTTTATTACAACATTATTTGCATAAACATCAATTGGACAAATTGTTCATTTTTTTTACAAGCAAACAGACATGAAGGTCAAGTCTTATCCTCAAGTTTTCTTTGACGATTTGTTAAATCTATTTTACTTTCATATATTTCATGGCTAAATTTTACTTTCCCAACAACATGATACAGCCGTAAATTACGCTAAACTAAAATTTTGGAAGAAACAGAATCGTGCACACGTAAAACTAAAAATGGTTGGGCCCGACTTGGTCCTGGAAGTTCAAATTAAAGACACATGGTTTGTTGGTCTGTTGGTCTGCTGGTCTGTTTTTCCTACCTTTTTGATGGCAGCATCAACGGCTGAAAAGTCATGACAGACATCGACGGGAATGCTAAGAATTCTCTGAAACAAAACAACAAATGATAATAATGTGTTCCTGATGTACATGTATATGACCCAATTATTGGCCTCGAAGTATGTCTTCAACTAGTGAGTCTTTTGAGAAGACTCACTTTTGAGCTATAGAGGGCCTACTTAGAGGCCTGGAATTTCACGTCGGCCACAGAGTCCATGGCCTCTTCTCTGTGGCACTTGGTCTTGGTCTTGGTGCCCCTTCTAAAGTTTCCCATAGGCTTTTAGATTTTTCAATGGAAGTGCCCCTTGCAGAATGAAACTGGCCTTGCCCTCTCAAAGTTGAAATTCCAGGCCGGATACTTTGCATAATTCGGTTTCTCCTGATTGGCAGAGTTCAATGCCATGTCATTTTTATAGTTACAGTAAATTCTTAGTATTTGTCTTGTATATTGTTTAAAGACGGGCTCCAAGGTCGAAGTCATTTTGGTGATGTACTCATTTTCCAATAGATGTAACCCTCATAATAATAAAAAAACGCAAAAAATTAGTTAGTGGCCTGACGTTTCGACCCTAGCAGAGTCTTTCTCGAAGGCTAAATGACAAGACAACACACATACATGCATACAAGGGGGACAAAAGCAGTCAAGTGGAAAAACATGAATAGAGAGAGTGGAGAGAGAAAAGCAAGAAGCATTCAGAAAAAGCAGGGGGTAAGCAGGGATTATGAAGACAAAGGGGGGGGGGGGTTGGAGGGAAGGGGATGGCTAGACCACAAGAAGTTGGAAACACAAAGGACAAAATGGAAGGTTGGAAGAAAAGTAAATAATTAGTTAATAGGGCAGACTAAAAATATGGATATCTGTGGGGGAACAGGGAGAAGGCAATAATAATAATAATAATAATAAAGACATTTGTAAAGCGCCAAATGCAAAAGCCTCTAAGCACATAAAGAGAACAACAAAATATACAATAACTTTAAGTGAAAGAAACATTACAAGTCAGCAGATTACAAATAAGCAGCTTCAAACAAATGAAAGTAGTGAACAAATTAAAAATTACAAAATTCACTAATCTCACGTGACAATGGTGTAAAGTGTCATTTAATTTGATACTCTTTCAGAGTGAAATTTTAAGCATAAAACATCACAGGACATTAAAAACAACTAGGTCTGTACATTTCAAATATGATTTGTTTTTGCACCAATCAAAAGGTAAAATTCAAAGCCATTTAAACTAAATATCATCCAAATTTACAGAGGGAACTATAAAAATACTCTGTACAAAAAATGTACAAACCATATAATTTGAACCGTAACGCCATCGAACATTTTGGGTTTTGACAAAAATCACATTTTTAAAGGTATCAAACACAGTGGCATTTTACACCGATTTAACCAAACGGTCTAGCACATTAGGCAATCCTTCGGATCAAAAATGCGCTGCAGAATAACATGTTAAATTTATATTAGAACTGTTGTTATCATTTAATCAACAAGCCGACACAGTACAGCCAGACACAACACATCAGTTTTTAAGATCAGCAGTATACGGCAACGCTACATGAGCAATGGCGGTGCCAGACCTTTGGATCTGTGTGGGGGAGGGGGAAAAGCTTAAATTTAAGGGGGGAAAACATGAGTTTTTAATGTAATTTTGTACTGCTGACAAAGCATTGACTTTACCACAATTACTGACTTACACTGTCAGCATTATTCTTGAGCTGGGATCACGCAAACATAATTGCATTAATTGGGCTGCAATGATTTGGGGTTAAAATTAATTTTATTTGGTGAAAAACTGAGGTGGGAATTGGGGGGGGGGCAAAGAAAGTAACTAGGGGCTCAATGAACATCGCCCAGACAGTCGATACATCTCACCGAGCTCAGCATTTTCCACCCTCAGTAGAATCTACTGGTCCAATATATAATCAGGATCCACCCACCATTCCATCAATGTCCTGTTGAATTTTTGGGAACACACTGAAGAGCCAACATTTCTCCCCCAAAAAAGAGACCCTTTTCACATGGTTGTATCCGTAAAATTTACAAGAAATGTTAACAATTTTATTCTTATTGTTAGGCCTACATGTGTACATTAAATACTTATTTTACCTGCTTGGTCTTATCAGTAATATACTGCTGAAGCTCTTGCTCTGCTTGCTGCAACCTTGTCTGTAAAATAAATAGAATTGACATTAGTCTTTATTACTAAAAGTGATGTTTTATAACAATCAAATGCTTACAAAATGTATTGGTTGAAAAGTGTGAACTGAGTATAAAGCAAGCACGAGCACACACCTTCCCCACAGTATCAGAAATACAAGTTTCGGTCTGTATTTCGGGGGGCACATAAAAAAAGAAGAAAAACACTGCAAAATGAGGTGTCCACACATTTATTGTTTTTTGGGGACTAATTTCATGACAAGTCTTGAGTGTATCCAAACTTCCGGGACCAGTGTGGTCCCAAACATATAGGGGATAAAGAATATTATTTGGTTCGTACCCTAACACCGATATATATATATGTAAAGCACAGAACTCAGGAAAGTACTGAGTATACAGTGCTTTACATACATCATTGTTAGGGTAAAAACCAAATGATATTCTTTATCCCCGATGCAAATTTATCATCTATTAAATTGTTGCAGTACCCACTGCTAAAAAGTAGGATTCAAACTGCCTCTAGCTACCGGGCAATCTTTGTGGTCTAGTTGGTAAGACATCTGCTCTTGAGTGGCAAAGGTCCTGGGTTCGAATCCCACCAGAGTAACACGCCTGTTGATTTTTTTTTTCACAGAACTCTGGAAAGTACTGAGTAGGCCTATACAGTGCTTTACATACATCTGTGTTAGGGTTTAAAACCAAATGATACACAGTAACTTCTAAGTTTTCTTACTTCATTCCTGGCAAGGAGTGTGACATTCGCTCCTTGTCTCAACACCTCAACTGCAACGGCTTTCCCAATACCGCTTGATCCACCAGTTATCTATGAAGAAAATATCAAACAGAAAGATATTTTAAATATACGATTTAACTAACAGAAGATTTGTGTTATTTAGTCGGTAAAATACTGTTTTTTTTTATTATACAAAACCAGGTTTCTTCAATAATTTCTAATGATTTGGGGTTGAACAAAGAAAAAACCGACTAGAGCTGGACTTGAACCTGCCCCTCCGGATTAACGTGTTGGTGCTCCTCCAACTGAGCTATCTAGCCCTTATGTTGGCGGGTCTCCCTATTTTGTCAATATCTTTGTTTGGGGGTGCTGACTGGCACCCCCGAACAAAGATGTCGACAAAAAACTTACCCAGTCAGTTTTCCTTGTGGTTTGTAACCTGATATTTTCTAATGATTTACACTACGAAGATCCCCAGGCCCTCTAAAAAAGGGCCCGCCTCCTCTTTTTCAAAAAGGCAGAACTAAACATTTTTTTAAATATCTATTTTGCCTCACAGGTTCCTAGACAAAGAACGGTATGTGACGAGCTTTTGAGGTAGCTGGTCCCAGACTCTGGAATGAACTTCCACTCATATGCTCATCACACAGCAATAAAACAATCAAGGGTTTCAAAAGCCATCTGAGAACAAACTTACCTGCCACTCCTTTTTACAAAGTTAAATAATGTTCTATTACTATTATTACAGAAATGCTCGTACTATTATTTAATAAGTTAGAAATGTCTTTTTGACAGCCTGTCCTCACGTCACTGGGTGGATGCTGTATGGGCCCCACTGTATATAAATGCACTAAACAAAAAATTTTGAGTCGTCCAACTGCTGGGTGAAATGTTTGCACATTGTTTACATTATTATCGTGGAGGAAGAATGCTATTTTACTCACAATAACATGGGCTTGTTTCATCTCCAGCAATGGAGGTTGAATTGATGAAGAAAACCACAACATACCAACTAGACACAACACAAAAATAGCTGCAGCTATGCATAGAAATGGAGAGAATTCCATGTTTATGTTGAGCTGGGAAGTCAACAACAAATGTAGGACTAGGACTGGGGTGGAGCACACAGGTGGATGCTTGTTCACAAACGTTTGGGGCTCATTGCTACACACCAATAAGTATCCGAAAGAAATATTGCAAGCGTCGTGTGTTATTGCTAAACTTCTTCAAGTCCTTTGAGTGTAACAATATTTTTGATTTATTTCTTCACAGAACCCGTCCCCACAGTATCTAAACATCAACGAAAACTCTTGTCATCTTCAGAATCGATTATTGAAGAGTCTCACTTGATGAAAAATATTTGTTCATGTTTTTGTATTATTCATAATTACCGAAATATTTAAAGTTAAACTCGTCTCAAACGTTTAGGGCTCATCGGTTTCCGTATGCACAATAAGACATACAGTCCATGCACAGGCTGACAGCAAGAACAGTATACACATATGGACTGGCAATGAGGTCACTAGAGCACGTCTATTCCCCCAAGGGACTGTGAGTTACCAGAAGAGGGACCTATTTCCCGAGGCCTTCGGCCTCGGGAAATAGGTCCCTCTTCTGGTCACTCACAGGCCCGAGGGTTGATAGACGAGCTCTAGTGACCGAATCATGGCAATCCATATGTGTTTTATAACACAACTCGGTCCAAAATATGAAATAAGAAAAGAAACTACCGTAATCCGATCCAGACGCCGCCTTTTTTTCTATTTAAGATGAGCCTGGTAACCTCTTGAGGGCGCTGTAACCAGTCAAAAATTGAAAGACTATTGCCCGCTTCAGGAACTATTTCCCGCAAACTACGCGCGTGCGATGTCTAGTTCATGGTTGTGAAAATCTCATGCACTAGCCTAAAATAGTTCATCCCACGTGACCGTGTTTCAGCCAACCAGAATACAGAACTAGCAAGAGGTGTGTTATAAACTCAAATATTACACCCCTCAAAGAATCCGTTCTCAAAGTATCTCAACATAAAAAACTTCTTTAAATTCTTTAAAAGGCTTGTTAGCAACCAAGGCTTGTTAGCAAGCATGTCAATATATATAGCTCTTTGTTTGCAACCAAGGCTTGTTTGCAACTAGTCCAGATTCTAGAAGTTCTTTATTAATAGCTCTCCCGATCACACGGAAACCCTTCGGGTTGAGGGCGCTTTGCCCACCTATTCAGAGACCCGTTTTCTGGGCTCATCATCTGGACTGTATTTTGACATTAAGGGCGTAGTTGGAAAAGCTTTCTCTGAGAGCTTTCTCTGCTTGGTTGCAGCCAGGGCTTGGTTGCAGCCAGGGCTTGGTTGCAGCCAGGGCTTGGTTGCAGCCAGGGCTTGGTTGCAGCCAGGGCTTGGTTGCAGCCAGGGCTTGGTTGCAGCCAGGGCTTGGTTGCAGCCAGGGCTTGGTTGCAGCCAGGGCTTGGTTGCAGCCAGGGCTTGGTTGCAGCCAGGGCTTGGTTGCAGCCAGGGCTTGGTTGCAGCCAGGGCTTGGTTGCAGCCAGGGCTTGGTTGCAGCCAGGGCTTGGTTGCAGCCAGGGCTTGGTTGCAGCCAGGGCTTGGTTGCAGCCAGGGCTTGGTTGCAGCCAGGGCTTGGTTGCAGCCAGGGCTTGGTTGATTTGGGGTTGAACAAAGAAAAAACCGACTAGAGCTGGACTTGAACCTGCCCCTCCGGATTAACGTGTTGGTGCTCCTCCAACTGAGCTATCTAGCCCTTATGTTGGCGGGTCTCCCTATTTTGTCAATATCTTTGTTTGGGGGTGCTGACTGGCACCCCCGAACAAAGATGTCGACAAAAAACTTACCCAGTCAGTTTTCCTTGTGGTTTGTAACCTGATATTTTCTAATGATTTACACTACGAAGATCCCCAGGCCCTCTAAAAAAGGGCCCGCCTCCTCTTTTTCAAAAAGGCAGAACTAAACATTTTTTTAAATATCTATTTTGCCTCACAGGTTCCTAGACAAAGAACGGTATGTGACGAGCTTTTGAGGTAGCTGGTCCCAGACTCTGGAATGAACTTCCACTCATATGCTCATCACACAGCAATAAAACAATCAAGGGTTTCAAAAGCCATCTGAGAACAAACTTACCTGCCACTCCTTTTTACAAAGTTAAATAATGTTCTATTACTATTATTACAGAAATGCTCGTACTATTATTTAATAAGTTAGAAATGTCTTTTTGACAGCCTGTCCTCACGTCACTGGGTGGATGCTGTATGGGCCCCACTGTATATAAATGCACTAAACAAAAAATTTTGAGTCGTCCAACTGCTGGGTGAAATGTTTGCACATTGTTTACATTATTATCGTGGAGGAAGAATGCTATTTTACTCACAATAACATGGGCTTGTTTCATCTCCAGCAATGGAGGTTGAATTGATGAAGAAAACCACAACATACCAACTAGACACAACACAAAAATAGCTGCAGCTATGCATAGAAATGGAGAGAATTCCATGTTTATGTTGAGCTGGGAAGTCAACAACAAATGTAGGACTAGGACTGGGGTGGAGCACACAGGTGGATGCTTGTTCACAAACGTTTGGGGCTCATTGCTACACACCAATAAGTATCCGAAAGAAATATTGCAAGCGTCGTGTGTTATTGCTAAACTTCTTCAAGTCCTTTGAGTGTAACAATATTTTTGATTTATTTCTTCACAGAACCCGTCCCCACAGTATCTAAACATCAACGAAAACTCTTGTCATCTTCAGAATCGATTATTGAAGAGTCTCACTTGATGAAAAATATTTGTTCATGTTTTTTTATTATTCATAATTACCGAAATATTTAAAGTTAAACTCGTCTCAAACGTTTAGGGCTCATCGGTTTCCGTATGCACAATAAGACATACAGTCCATGCACAGGCTGACAGCAAGAACAGTATACACATATGGACTGGCAATGAGGTCACTAGAGCACGTCTATTCCCCCAAGGGACTGTGAGTTACCAGAAGAGGGACCTATTTCCCGAGGCCTTCGGCCTCGGGAAATAGGTCCCTCTTCTGGTCACTCACAGGCCCGAGGGTTGATAGACGAGCTCTAGTGACCGAATCATGGCAATCCATATGTGTTTTATAACACAACTCGGTCCAAAATATGAAATAAGAAAAGAAACTACCGTAATCCGATCCAGACGCCGCCTTTTTTTCTATTTAAGATGAGCCTGGTAACCTCTTGAGGGCGCTGTAACCAGTCAAAAATTGAAAGACTATTGCCCGCTTCAGGAACTATTTCCCGCAAACTACGCGCGTGCGATGTCTAGTTCATGGTTGTGAAAATCTCATGCACTAGCCTAAAATAGTTCATCCCACGTGACCGTGTTTCAGCCAACCAGAATACAGAACTAGCAAGAGGTGTGTTATAAACTCAAATATTACACCCCTCAAAGAATCCGTTCTCAAAGTATCTCAACATAAAAAACTTCTTTAAATTCTTTAAAAGGCTTGTTAGCAACCAAGGCTTGTTAGCAAGCATGTCAATATATATAGCTCTTTGTTTGCAACCAAGGCTTGTTTGCAACTAGTCCAGATTCTAGAAGTTCTTTATTAATAGCTCTCCCGATCACACGGAAACCCTTCGGGTTGAGGGCGCTTTGCCCACCTATTCAGAGACCCGTTTTCTGGGCTCATCATCTGGACTGTATTTTGACATTAAGGGCGTAGTTGGAAAAGCTTTCTCTGAGAGCTTTCTCTGCTTGGTTGCAGCCAGGGCTTGGTTGCAGCCAGGGCTTGGTTGCAGCCAGGGCTTGGTTGCAGCCAGGGCTTGGTTGCAGCCAGGGCTTGGTTGCAGCCAGGGCTTGGTTGCAGCCAGGGCTTGGTTGCAGCCAGGGCTTGGTTGCAGCCAGGGCTTGGTTGCAGCCAGGGCTTGGTTGCAGCCAGGGCTTGGTTGCAGCCAGGGCTTGGTTGCAGCCAGGGCTTGGTGTTGCAGCCAGGGCTTGGTTGCAGCCAGGGCTTGGTTGCAGCCAGGCTTGGTTGCAGCCAGGGCTTGGTTGCAGCCAGGGCTTGGTTGCAGCCAGGGCTTGGTTGCAGCCAGGGCTTGGTTGCAGCCAGGGCTTGGTTGCAGCCAGGGCTTGGTTGCAGCCAGGGCTTGGTTGCAGCCAGGGCTTGGTTGCAGCCAGGGCTTGGTTGCAGCAGGGTTGTTGAGCCAGGGCTTGGTTGCAGCCAGGGCTTGGTTGCAGCCAGGGCTTGGTTGCAGCCAGGGCTTGTTGCAGCCAGGGCTTGGTTGCAGCCAGGGCTTGGTTGCAGCCAGGGCTTGGTTGCAGCCAGGGCTTGGTTGCAGCCAGGGCTTGGTTGCAGCCAGGGCTTGGTTGCAGCCAGGCCTTGGTTGCAGCCAGGGCTTGGTTGCAGCCAGGGCTTGGTTGCAGCCAGGGCTTGGTTGCAAGCCAGGCTTGGTTGCAGCAGGGCTTGGTTGCAGCCAAGGCTTGGTTGCAGCCAGGCTTGGTTGCAGCCAGGGCTTGGTTGCAGCCAGGCTTGGTTGCAGCCAGGCCTTGGTTGCAGCAGGGCTTGGTTGCAGCAGGCTTGGTTGCAGCCAGCGGCTTGGTTGCAGCAGGCTTGGTTGCAGCCAGGCTTGGTTGCAGCCAGGCTTGGTTGCAGCAGGCTTGGTTGCAGCAGGCTGTTGAGCGGCTGGTTGCGCAGGGTTGTTGCAGCCACTGGTTGCAGCAGCTGTTGAGTGTTGCAGCAGCTTGTGCAGAGTGGTCCAGCTGTTGCAGCCCTTGGTTAGCAGTTGTTGCACAGGCTTGGTTGACAGCTGTTCAGAGTGGTGCAGCGCTGTTGCAGCCGCTTGGTTGCAGCAGCTGGTTGCGCCAGCTTGGTTGCACGCTTGGTCAGCGCTGTCGGTTGGTTGAGCGTTGGTGAAGCTTGTGCGCTGTTCGAGGCTGTTGCAGAGGTTGCAGAGCTTGTTGAGCAGCTGGTGCAGCAGTTGGTTGCAGCGCTGGTTGCAGCAGCTTGGTTGCAGCCAGGGCTTGGTTGCAGCCAGGGCTGTTGCAGCCAGCTTGGTTCAGCCAGGGTGTTGCAGCAGCTTGGTTGCAGCAGGCTTGTTGCGCAGGCTGGTGAGCCAGCTTGTTGCAGCCAGCTTGGTTGCAGCAGGCTTGGTTGCAGCAGGGTTGCAGCAGGCTTGGTGCAGCAGCCTGGTTGGCAGCCAGGTTGGTTGCAGCCAGGCTTGGTTGCAGGGCTTGGTTGCAGCAGGCTTGGTTGCAGCCAGGGCTTGGTTCAGCCAGCTTGGTTGCACAGGCTGGTTGCAGCCAGTTGGTTGCAGCGCTTGGTTGAGCAGCTTGGTTGCAGCAGCTTGGTTGCAGCATTGGGCTTGGTTGCAGCCAGGGCTTGGTTGCACCCAGGGCTTGGTTGCAGCCAGGGCTTGGTTGCAGCAGGGCTTGGTTGCAGCCAGGGCTTGGTTGCAGCCAGGCTTGGTTGCAGCCAGGCTGTTGCAGCGGTTGGTTGCAGCACTGGGGAGCTTGGTTGCAGCAGGGCTTGGTTGCAGCAGGCTTGGTTGCAGCCAGGGCTTGGTTGCAGCCAGGGCTTGGTTGCAGCCAAGGGGCTTGGTTGCAGCCAGGGCTTGGTTGCAGCCAGGGCTTGGTTGCAGCCAGGGCTTGGTTGCAGCAGGGCTTGGTTGCAGCCAGGGCTTGGTTGCAGCAGGGCTTGGTTGCAGCCAGGGCTTGGTTGCAGCCAGGGCTTGGTTGCAGCCAGGGCTTGGTTGCAGCCAGGGCTTGGTTGCAGCAGGGCTTGGTTGGCAGCCAGGGGCTTGGTTGCAGCCAGGGCTTGGTTGCAGCCAGGGCTTGGTTGCAGCCAGGGCTTGGTTGCAGCCAGGGCTTGGTTGCAGCCAGGGCTTGGTTGCAGCCAGGGCTTGGTTTGCAGCCAGGGCTTGGTTGCAGCCAGGGCTTGGTTGCAGCCAGGGCTTGTGTTGCAGCCAGGGCTTGGTTGCAGCCAGGGCTTGGTTGCAGCCAGGGCTTGGTTGCAGCCAGGGCTTGGTTGCAGCCAGGGCTTGGTTGCAGCCAGGGCTTGGTTGCAGCCAGGGCTTGGTTGCAGCCAGGGCTTGGTTGCAGCCAGGGCTTGGTTGCAGCCAGGGCTTGGTTGCAGCCAGGGCTTGGTGCAGCAGGTTGGTTGCAGCCAGGGCTTGGTTGCAGCCAGGGCTTGGTTGCAGCCAGGGCTTGGTTGCAGCCAGGGCTTGGTTGCAGCCAGGGCTTGGTTGCAGCCAGGCTTGGTTGCAGCCAGGGCTTGGTTGCAGCCAGGGCTTGGTTGCAGCCAGGGCTTGGTTGCAGCCAGGGCTTGGTTGCAGCCAGGGCTTGGTTGCAGCCAGGGCTTGGTTGCAGCCAGGGCTTGGTTGCAGCCAGGGCTTGGTTGCAGCCAGGGCTTGGTTGCAGCCAGGGCTTGGTTGCAGCCAGGGCTTGGTTGCAGCCAGGGCTTGGGTTGTGCAGCCAGGGCTTGGTTGCAGCCAGGGCTTGGTTGCAGCCAGGGCTTGGTTGCAGCCAGGGCTTGGTTGCAGCCAGGGCTTGGTTGCAGCCAGGGCTTGGTTGCAGCCAGGGCTTGGTTGCAGCCAGGGCTTGGTTGCAGCCAGGGCTTGGTTGCAGCCAGGGCTTGGTTGCAGCCAGGGCTTGGTTGCAGCCAGGGCTTGGTTGCAGCCAGGGCTTGGTTGCAGCCAGGGCTTGGTTGCAGCAGGGCTTGGTTGCAGCCAGGGCTTGGTTGCAGCCAGGGCTTGGTTGCAGCCAGGGCTTGGTTGCAGCCAGGGCTTGGTTGCAGCCAGGGCTTGGTTGCAGCCAGGGCTTGGTTGCAGCCAGGGCTTGGTTGCAGCCAGGGCTTGGTTGCAGCCAGGGCTTGGTTGCAGCCAGGGCTTGGTTGCAGCCAGGGTTGGTTGCAGCCGGGTTGGTTGCAGCCAGGGCTTGGTTGCAGCCAGGGCTTGGTTGCAGCCAGGGCTTGGTTGCAGCCAGGGCTTGTTGCAGCCAGGGTTGGTTGCAGCCAGGGCTTGGTTGCAGCCAGGGCTTGGTTGCAGCCAGGGCTTGGTTGCAGCCAGGGCTTGGTTGCAGCCAGGGCTTGGTTGCAGCCAGGGCTTGGTTGCAGCCAGGGCTTGGTTGCAGCCAGGGCTTGGTTGCAGCCAGGGCTTGGTTGCAGCCAGGGCTTGGTTGCAGCCAGGGCTTGGTTGCAGCCAGGGCTTGGTTGCAGCCAGGGCTTGGTTGCAGCCAGGGCTTGGTTGCAGCCAGGGCTTGGTTGCAGCCAGGGCTTGGTTGCAGCCAGGGCTTGGTTGCAGCCAGGGCTTGGTTGCAGCCAGGGCTTGGTTGCAGCCAGGGCTTGGTTGCAGCCAGGGCTTGGTTGCAGCCAGGGCTTGGTTGCAGCCAGGGCTTGGTTGCAGCCAGGGCTTGGTTGCAGCCAGGGCTTGGTTGCAGCCAGGGCTTGGTTGCAGCCAGGGCTTGGTTGCAGCCAGGGCTTGGTTGCAGCCAGGGCTTGGTTGCAGCCAGGGCTTGGTTGCAGCCAGGGCTTGGTTGCAGCCAGGGCTTGGTTGCAGCCAGGCGTTGGTTGCAGCCAGGGCTTGGTTGCAGCCAGGGCTTGGTTGCAGCCAGGGCTTGGTTGCAGCCAGGGCTTGGTTGCAGCCAGGGCTTGGTTGCAGCCAGGGCTTGGTTGCAGCCAGGGCTTGGTTGCAGCCAGGGCTTGGTTGCAGCCAGGGCTTGGTTGCAGCCAGGGCTTGGTTGCAGCCAGGGCTTGGTTGCAGCCAGGGCTTGGTTGCAGCCAGGGCTTGGGTTGCAGCCAGGGCTTGGTTGCAGCCAGGGCTTGGTTGCAGCAGGGCTTGGTTGCAGCCAGGGCTTTGGTGTTGCAGCCAGGGCTTGGTTGCAGCCAGGGCTTGGTTGCAGCCAGGGCTTGGTTGCAGCCAGGGCTTGGTTGCAGCCAGGGCTTGGTTGCAGCCAGGGCTTGGTTGCAGCCAGGGCTTGGTTGCAGCCAGGGCTTGGTTGCAGCCAGGGCTTGGTTGCAGCCAGGGCTTGGTTGCAGCCAGGGCTTGGTTGCAGCCAGGGCTTGGTTGCAGCCAGGGCTTGGTTGCAGCCAGGGCTTGGTTGCAGCCAGGGCTTGGTGTTGCAGCCAGGGCTTGGTTGCAGCCAGGGCTTGGTTGCAGCCAGGGCTTGGTTGCAGCCAGGGCTTGGTTGCAGCCAGGGCTTGGTTGCAGCCAGGGCTTGGTTGCAGCCAGGGCTTGGTTGCAGCCAGGGCTTGGTTGCAGCCAGGGCTTGGTTGCAGCCAGGGCTTGGTTGCAGCCAGGGCTTGGTTGCAGCCAGGGCTTGGTTGCAGCCAGGGCTTGGTTGCAGCCAGGGCTTGGTTGCAGCCAGGGCTTGGTTGCACAGCCCAGGGCTTGGTTGCAGCCAGGGCTTGGTTGCAGCCAGGGCTTGGTTGCAGCCAGGGCTTGGTTGCAGCCAGGGCTTGGTTGCAGCCAGGGCTTGGTTGCAGCCAGGGCTTGGTTGCAGCCAGGGCTTGGTTGCAGCCAGGGCTTGGTTGCAGCCAGGGCTTGGTTGCAGCCAGGGCTTGGTTGCAGCCAGGGCTTGGTGTGATTAAGTTTTTATATAAAAGTTTTCACCCCGGGTTTCGAACCTGTCACCTTTCGTCTTCCAGTCTGTACCTCTCCCTTTTGCCCTAAGTTACTGCCCACCACCACCCTATTTTTTGTTCAATATAAAGTAAACATTCTTTTCGTTATCGTGTAAAAAGAAATTCTTGTCTCTAATAGCCAACTCGGATTCGAACCAAGGACCTGCAATTTTCGTTACCATCAACTATCCAGTTGTGCTATTTTGTTCTGCTGATAAGGAACGTTTTTTTCTTCTCTATATACATTATCAAGTTAATTTTGTTAACATGTAAAAAGATTTTTTTTCTTCTAATGTCCGAGCCGGGTTGGATTCGAACCCAGGTCCAGCAATGTGCATTGCATCAACTATCCACTGCGCTATCTGTTCTCCTCATAAAAAGAGTTCTTTAATATAATATGTATAAGTAATACATTACTTTTTAAGTTATTTTTACAAAAATTCTTTTTATTATCGTGTTAAAAGAAATTCTCGTTTCTTATATAGCCAACTCGGATTCGAACCAAGGTCCTGCAATTTGCGTTTCCATCAACTATCCACTGTACTATCCAGTTGTGCTATTTTGTTCTGCTGGTAAGGAACGTTTTTATTTTCTCTATATACATTTTCAAGTTAATTTTGTTAACATGCAAAAAGACTTATTTCTTCTAATATCTGAGCCGAGTTGGATTCGAACCCAGGTCCAGCGATGTGCATTGCATCAGCTATCCACTGCGCTATCAGTTCTCCTTATAAAAAGAGTTCTTTAATATATTATGTATTACCTTTTAAGTTATATTAACAAAAATTTTGTTCATTACCGTGTAAAAAAGAAATTCTTGTCTCTTAGCAAACTCGGATTCGAACCTAGTTCCTGCAGTTTGCGTTACCATCAACTATCGAGTTGTGCTATTTTTGTTTACTGGTAAGGAACGTTTTTATTTTCTCTATATACATTATCAAGTTAATTTTGTTAACATGTAAAAAGACTTTTTTCTTCTAATATCCGAACCGAGTTGGATCCGAACCCAGGTTCTTTAATATATTATGTATAAGTAAAACTTTACCTTTTATGTTATATTAACCAACATTCTGTTCATTATCGTGTAAAAAGAAATTTTTGCCTCTTAGCCAACTCGGATTCGAACCTAGGTCCTGCAATTTGCGTTACCATCAACTCTCCAGTTGTGCTATTTTGTTCTGCTGGTAAGGAACGTTTTTATTTTCTCTATATACATTATCAAGTTAATTTTGTTAACATGTAAAAAGACTTTTTTCATCTAATATCCGAGCAGAGATGGATTCGAACCCAGGTCCAGCGATGTGCATTACATCAACTATCCACTGCGCTATCTGTTCTTCTTATAAAAAGAGTTCTTTAATATATTATGTATAAGTAATACATTACCTTTTAAGTTATATTAACAAAACACGAACATTCCAGGATTCGAAGCCGGGTTTTTCCTTGTCTCTATATCAACCACCTCCGGTATCCAAATGCGCTAACTGTACTCCTTATCAAACATGTTCTTTATTTCATGTATTACATAATGCATTACCTTTTACAGTTTTATAAAAATTCACTCAATTCACTCAATTCATTCAAATCTACCGGGATTCGAACTCGGGTCTTGCAATGTGCACCACCACAACTTTTCTGGTTACTATAACTGTTCTACTCAAAAGAAGTGCTCTTTATTTTTAGATACAATAACACGTTACCTTTTACGCTTAGAAATCACCTATCCAGATGTTCTAACGGTTCTCCGCGTAAAAAGCCTCCTTGTTTAAAGATATAAATTGCAATCAACCTTTATCTTAAATATAATTAAAGATTAACGTGTGAAAAAGAAAGTGTTTTTTTCAGAGCCAACTCAGATTCAAACCAAGGTCTTTCAATGTGCATTGCCATCAACTGTCCAGTTGCGCTCACAGTAAACGTTTGTTTTCTCTACATACAGTATCAATTTTGTTTGATTAATAATGGTCATGTAAAAAGAAAGTTTGCTCCTTTCTTTTCTGAGCCAACTTGGATTCGAACCAAGGTCCCGCAATGTGCATTACCATCAACACTATCCAGTTGCGCTAACTGTCCTGCTCATAAGAAACACGTTTTTTCTATATATAAAATATATTTTTTATTTGATTAACGATAGGCCTAATCATGTAAAATAAATGTTTTCTTTTTTTGTGAGCCAACTAGGATTCAAACAAAGGTCCTGCAATGTGCATTACCGTCAACTATCCAGTTGCTCTAACTGTTCTGATCATAATAAACGTTTGTTTGCGCTAACTGTTTCCTTCATAAAAGGTTGTCCTTTTTTATTTATCACGAAAACTTTGCCCTTAAAGTTTTCTTTAAAAACACACACAATAATACAGGGATTCTAACCCGGTTATTCCGATGTGCACTACCACGACCTTTCCATTTGCGCTAACTCTTCTACTCATAAGAGGTGCTCCATATTTCAGATACATTAACACTTTACCATTAGTTAGATATAACAAAACAAAAAAAAACTATAAGTGCGTTTTTACTGGGTCTGTAGTTTTGCGTTTTTTCACCAATCCAGTTGTGCTAACGGTTCTCCGCGTAAAAAGCTTTCTTGTTAAAAAGATATAAGAAGTAGCTTTTATCCTAAATATTACTTACCTTTAAAGATGCAAAATATTCGAAAATATCACGATCAGAACCCCGGTTCTGTTCTTTTGTAATACTTCAACATAAATTTGGGCTCAATGTTCTCCACCACGTAAAAAGCGTTCTTTTTAAAGATATCATTACCTATATGTAATTACCGTTATAGTAAGATTATAAAAAAAAATCTTTCATACCAGGATTTGAACCTTGGTCCAGTGGTTTTACATTACATCACCTTTATCCAGTTGCGCTAACTGTTCTCCGTGTGAAAAGCGTGTTTTTTTAAAGACATTAATAATAAATACCAAATTACTGTATAGTAAGATTTAAAAACAGTACCATATTAGGATTCGAACCAGGGTCAGCTCATCTCCATCATACAACTTACGCACGGTAGCTATCTGATTTCTGCTTCGGAATGAGTTCTTTTCTAACAATTTGTACCTACAATTTAATATAATGCCGGACATCATACTTCTGGTTTTACGTTTCTGTTAAAATTGGTTAAGACGGGTTCCGTTAAGGGTATGGCCTAATTGTTAAGGTAATGTGTGCAGCTTTGTTGAAATATACGTAGTGTATGAAACACACCCATGTTTGGAATTGAAAAATAAATAAGTCTCTAATATTGAAGGGAACAATCAATGGATGTCTATTACTCGTTTTAATTTTAAAATGAATTAAGAGTAAATGCACATTTTGTAATGATTTGATTAAATTTAATTTGATTTGAAACAGTTTATTAGAATTAGATCATCGCAACCAACAGCTGAATTGCGGCAAAAATACACAAAAATTGTGCATAACAAAAGGCTTAAAACGAGAGCAAACAAAACCAATAAAAACATAAGGTAGTAACAAGATTTGCCTTTACAACGTCAAAAAGGCAAAGAAAAACTTATGAACTTTAAAAATAGATCCGTTGAGAACATTTTTCTTGTTGGCATTTAAATTATCAAGGGTGGGGAAGAACATCAATTTTATCTGAATCTTAAAAATATGAAGACACTAACACAAGAAGTACATGGTCTACGATGTGTTTCAGATGACTTGCACTTCGAATAAATTACCACGGCGACAAGAAATGTTTTTGGGAAACTTCTTTAAAGAATAAAATAGAATCAGCAGTTGCAAATTAATTAAAATCGATCTTGGTAAAATCGCAACATTTGTAATGGCCTCGCGTTTTGACACCATATAGCAGAGTCTTTCTCAAAGGTTAATGACAACAACGCATGCATATGCCTACAAGTTAGTGTACAATGTATTGGTGCAACAGAAGCAGGTCAGGTGTAGGTAAAAATTAAAGTAGCCGATTGCAGTTGGGAAAATCAAGGGAGGAACAGTGAAAAGGAGACAAAATTATGGGGATGTTCCCTGATGTGCTGTCTACAAACAATGCATTTGGAATTGTGTTTAGAGCACCTGGAAATTCCCTGTGGCGTGCGTTTTAAGTGCATTGTGAAGGGTCTGCGTACGTCTGTCCGAACAATGAGATCCTTCAGACTGGATTGGCGGTCTGTACGCTGACATATGCAAATCTTGACAAACATATTCTACCAAATGGGTTACAGACTCTCGATCCCCTTGCATCACTGAGCATCCCACGTATTGTATCGGAATTTTTGGTATGCCTACCGGTACAATAATACACAATTGCACGCTGTAGGCCTACATGATGGGGTCCATGGCTTTTGATTACAACTGAGGGGGCAAAGGACTGAGGTTGTCATCTCTTACTTTACACCCTCCATAGACTTAGCGCACGAAAAAAATGTGAGGACACAAAAATACAAAGGATTCCAATTTGAGGACAGCATTGTTCCTTTACTCTACTGAGAATACCATGACGTTGTATTTTGTGTACAATATAAAGGATTAGCCTCAAACGTTTGAGATGACTTTAACTTTGAATAAGTTGATAATTATATGAAGCAGAAAAGCCTGAAAAAATATTTATGATCAAGCTAGACTCTTCATTAATAAATTCTGAAGAGTTTAAGAAATGCCGTTGATGTTTAATTACTTTGAAGACTGGTTTTGTGAAGTGTGTAATAGTGGAGTATGTTCTTGTAGTCAGCGTGCGTATTTTTGTTGTAATAAAAGTGGGAGGACTGATGCTGCCAGTTTAATGTAGCGCAAGCAGTGATTGTTACTTCGGATAACATTGGTGGTGTGGGCCGTGGCCGAATCTCGCGGGCCTCTGTAAAAGGCGCCCTCAAGTGTTCTTATTTGGAAATCATTCAGTATGGCTGCGCCCGTGGCCGTGACATCATCTCAAATAATACAGTCATCTCAAATATTACAGTGAGTCCTTTCTCTATGAATGGACGCACCGACCGACCAGTCCAAGGTGAGCAGTTTGTAAACATGCAATTGCAAAAGATAGTTAGTGGCCTGACGTTTCGACCCTTACAAGGCTACAAATTTGGCTGATTATTTAGCCTTCGACTTCGAGAAAGGCTCTGCTAGTGCTACTTACTGCTAGCTGGCTAGGCCTAGGGTCGAAACGTCAGGCCACTATTCACTAACCTTTTTTAGGCCTAGGCTACAGCAGGCTATGCACTGTATATAAACTACTTCCAGAACCTGACCTGAAGGGGCTGGCAGTGGCTGTGTGGCTTAAGGCCGACATGGCCAAGGGCTCACCTTCGCCACACTAGTGCTTGAGCATGTTGAGTGGGGCTAGTTCTTACCATGAGGAAACGAAGTGGATTAGCACTATCTATATGGCCATGGATGGGGATATACTTATTCCCATATGCCCAACCCTGGTTACACCTACCTCTGTATAAACTATAAACTCTAGTCCGACACCCTATGGCCTATCCTACAAATGTCTGTTCCTATTCCTAAAACTTTACCTCACCCTCATCCTAGCCTATTCCTAGTCACTAGACTAGTGTAGATAAGGGGTTATTAAATCCAGTGGAACATAGCCTGATTGGGTTGTCGGAACATAAAGCAGCCCCCCTACTTTCTTTAGCCTAATAAACTCTGCTCTGGTAAAAAGAAGTGAGTCCTCACAACATTACACAATATTACACAGTGGTGCTACCTTTCCGCCATGGAATCTGGATGATTATTATTTGTGAATTAACAGTAATGAACAGTTTTTTATTTTAACTTTTATTCAGCAGATGTTCTGAAGTCGTGATGGTCATTATTCAACCTTCAAGACTAAACTTACGCTTTAAATTCTGGTTGAGGCCTTGGATGTGTGCTCTTTATAACTAACTATGGCTGCTAGAATTGGTGCATTGTTAAATGCACATCCATCATTGAACACAGTTGGGCAGTACCTCAGGCCACTGTGTGCCCAGAGGAGACTACAAAGGTCAAATCTGCTAAACGTTTCTGAGCATAGGAGAAAATTCGCAAGTAGAGTGATTGTTCAGGAGACACTCGGTAAACAAATTCTTCGGGGGATTCGTAACCTCTTAAAAAAACCAAAGATGAAAGTCCCACCTTATGATCACATCTGCCAAGTCGGTGACCCAATACTCAGGGGTCAAAGTTCACCCGTCGACCCACGGCAGATCAAATCAGCAGAGATACAGAACGTTATCAGGAAGATGGTGAGGCAGATGAGGAAGGTTAGAGCTGTTGGTTGCGCTGCGCCCCAGGTGGGCGTGGCCAAACAAATCATCGTTATGGAATTTACTGAGAGACACTTGAAGTGGTTTGAGGAGGAGGTGAGATGACACTTTTGTAAATGTATGAACAAATTAGTGTTTTTAGTCTACCCTAGCCACTCAGAATAGTATCAAAGTCTGTCCAGAGCCAATATGGCTCAACAGGCCGGTGTTTATATCCAGTTTCATTGCCATTATACAACTGAGAATATCTCAGTCCATCGCAGGGCTCCCTAGCGCTCGCCAGTGCCCATTTGTACAACTGGGTGGAGAGAAGCAATTATGATGAAAGTGCCTTGCTCAAGGACACAAACTGTGTCAGAATTGACCAGGCCTGGATTCGAACCCACATTTTGTAAATTACATAACCTGAGTCCACTGCCCTGGACGGCTCGGCACCCCACAGCCATTGGGAATAGCCAGCATGATTGCTCATCATGGTTTGCATGAGTCTGCCAATTGTTAGAGTTGGGCTAGTGGACTACACCAAACCAGTCTGCTGGTGGTCCAGGTTTCTTTTCTCTCTCTCTCTCTATCATTGTGCTATCAGTGAAGATCCATTGTGTCAATCCATCAGTGACAGTCCATCATTTTCATTGTTTTCTCAGCTGAGAGTGAGAATGATTGGCCCCGAAATTATTACTATTATTGTATTTAAATTATTGATTTGCTTGAAGTTTTAGTTAATTTACACCCTATGATCTGACACCACTACATGTATGTTCCTGATGTATTTTTCTAATCCTAACTCTAACCCTAACGTGGGTTAATAATAGGGGTGTCGGAACATAGAGCTGTCACTGTCAAAACAAAGCATTTTAACTAGGATTTTTTTTCTCCAATTCTATGTAGGTTCTAAAAGCACGAGAAGTTGAAGTTTTTCCCCTGAAGGTGTTCATCAATCCAGTAGTCAAGGTCGTTGACCCAAGGGTCGTGACCTTTCTAGAAGGCTGTTTGAGTGTTTGTGGATACGATGCTTGTGTACCTCGAGCCTATGGTGTTCAGATTACAGGTTTGTTCAACTTTCAAAGGATGTGATTTGTTTGTTATTATTGGATCCGAATGACACCACTGCTTTCCTGTTTCCTTTTGTATGTTATTCACACTGTAGGCCTATGTTTCTGTTTGACAACTCAAATGCTTTTGTTGATAATTTTTCTGCTCGCATTTCAAATGCTTTTGTATAAAAGTTTGTGCAACTGTTCTTAATTATGATATTTTACAAATGGCTGGTATGTGAATTTATCTGTACTTTTTTTTATATCTATTTGTTAGTGTTTCATTCACCACAAGTTTGCAATGTACACATTGTTTATTTTGACTCTTTGTTCAAATGTTATCGATTTGTTTGAGAGCATTGTTATTTTTCACATCTAGAATTTTATCATTTTCTAAAAAAGGGTCATATTCGTGAGTTCTTCCATACTTTTTACTATCTGTAAAAAGTTCATTCACCCTTTATAATTTACACATTGTACATTTATACTTTTTATTCTAATATTGGTTCAAGGTTCAAGGTTCATTTATCTTCCACAGTATAAAAAAAAGAAAAGAAGTAATATAAGTCAAAAGGGATCAATACAAATTACAAAAGTGCAATTTCACAGCATAGATTTGGAAAACTAGATGCAACAAAAAATGTAACACTGCAGAGTGATTTATTCTAGAGGCAAAGCTTGCATGCATCAAAAGAATGTAAAGTGACCCATCCAGGTCCATGGTCGAGACACCAATGAACAAAATGTAATAATAAGTCTCAATACAAGACGAATTAACAATCAGAGGAAAAGCACAAAAAGGGGACTAGGCCTCCAAGTCAAAATATATTTGGTGGAGAGAAATGTTCACATCCTGTTTTCACACATTAAATCAAACCGCCTAATGATCAATGGTCTTGAGGGAAATAATTAGGAGCTTAGGGTGTCAGGTTACCCCTGTTTAATAGGAACCTAGGTAGCAGCAGGCATACAAGGTAAACTTCTGTTGTTTACTTTTTTCTCATGACTAGACTAGCCCCCCCCCCAGGATTAAGAAAAGTACAGGTCTTACAAACACAATCGTTTCATTGGATAAACATATACCTACCAAACCTTGCAGGCGTTTGTTTGTTATTTTGTTATTTTATTTTTTTAACTTCAGTACGGTGCTAGACTTTGCTTGCCATTCTAAGAAATTGTACCAAAGGTTCAGGGGCAGTTATCAGACTCGGTGTAATTTGTTTGTATTAATTTAGCTTTTGTGTATTTTAATTATCTTTTTCTGTGTGATTGATTATTTTTTTACACTTTTACCTTTTAATTTTTTGTTATAATATATCTTTATTTATTGTAAATTGTAACAATTTTGGCCGTTTGGAATCTTGTGTAATTTTTTTTAAATTAATGAACGAACTTTTATTCATGAATCAACATTTATTAATAAACTAAACCAGAATAATAATACTACCAGAGTGATACAACACACCCATGTGGGTGTGTATGTACACTCAGCATTATGGCATGCAAGGTCAAACAATTTATAACACCGGTAAGCGTTAGGAACCAGCAGGCTGGTATCTGGCGTTGTTCACGAGCCTCGCGGCGTGACGTCAGATGTTCGGTCTATTCTTGTGTACATTTCTGAGAACAATGGAGCACATTGGAAAATTCATTTTACACGCGTGCTAGCCGTGAAGTAAGGGTGCACTCTTGTCTAGTTGTGAAGTTTGTCATTATCTAGACCAGCATGCACCTTCGGCTAATGCGCTAAAAAATGTATTTGCGAAGTAGTCTGTGTTTAGCTTGCCACCTATAATAGCATTACCAAAAGTCTCCCATTGTTTGATTGTTTTGTTGTTCAGGATTGAATGAGAAAGGAAAAGAGGTTTCCTGGCGAACCACTGGCTATGCCGCTAGAATCATCCAACATGAAGTGGACCATCTACACGGAAAACTCTTCATTGACATTATGGACCCTCTTACTTTCCTCGACAAAGAATGGCCAAAGTGGAATCTAAAGTGACCAGTTTCTGACAATATATTTTCACATATTTTCACGTTTTGTGAAAATCACAGACAATGGCCAGTTCTATGGTACCGTAGCACGGGATTTTGTCATTCTCCCCCCCCCCAACGGCGAGTGAAGACATTTAATCTAATAGCGCCCTCTTTTGACTCAACTTCCTTCAGCCCATGTTATTTACCAAAGGGGGGGGGGGGGGTAATGACACATCCATTCCCCTACGGGTGCATCCCACTAAATAGGGAGAAAACAGACGGCCTCACGAATATTATTTTGTAGGCCCTCAAAATATTCTATTCTAGACACAGATTTTAGAGTCGAATATAACGACGTAAAAATTGTTCGGTTTTCCTTATACTTCGTGAACTGCGGTCCGCCATTTTGTAGAACCAAAATGTTGACTTCACAAAATGGCGGACCGTGTTAGTTCACGAAATAAAATGAACACCACACAATTCTTGTCAGATGCCTTCAACAATCCTTTTAGTAATACACTTCCCCTTCCCATTTTTTCACCCCTAACAACCAACCCTAAAAAAAAACTTTAAAAAACAACAACAAGAAAAACCAACAACTCAACAACTTAGAAAAATAGATATCGTGTTTGTTGCAAAGCAAACACAGGGATTTCGGTTGCAGCAAAATAAACGTTTGAGAAGTGTATGGTGTCATGACGATTTAATGTTGTTTGGTGACTAAATTAAGTTCTCACATTCCAAATATTTCAAATGTCCCGACGTGAACATTTTTGTTTTGGAAATGAAACCTCTCGCTAGAGGGCCTTTTAAGATGTGATGACGTCAACATACCTGTTTTCAGAGAGCTTAGACTTCACATAATAAAAAAAACCCCACATAAATGAAAATCTCGACGAAAACAAAGTTGGTCTCTGCTGATGGCCGAAACCCCTGTATAATTGAAATTAATGTTTTAGCCCCACCCCCACCACCAGGGCCCCTGACACTCGTAGTCATTGGTAATTATTGACTGTATCTTTATCAAAGTAGGCAAGTTTGTCACTTCGGACTGACTACAGCGCCTGCTGTCCTGTTTATCACGTTTTTAATGAACTGTAAAATTACTTCACACCCGGCAAAGACTGACTGCGGTGGTCTTTTGGGTTATCATATTACTCCGTTTAGTTTTCATGGAAGAATAAAGGAAGTGCGCTGGTTATGTTTGAAGTAATGAGCGATTGAATGAATCTGCACATTATTTTTTAAAGGGCTGGGCCTGGAATTACATGGGCTTTGTTACCCTGGTCTTGGCCTTAGTTTTCCTTAGATTTACAGTTTGTTCAATGGAAGTGCCTTGTGCAAAATGAAAAAGGCCTTGCCCTCTCAAAGATGAAGTTTCAGACGTGAAAGAGTAAATTCAAAGAGTGATTTTCAATACACGTTGCCAAACAGTCTTTTAAAGTTTCGATCAAAATCTATTCAAATTTTGTGTTCACACACTTTAAAAACTGCCTGCATTACTTCGATTGCTCAGATCAAAATAAGCAACAGTGATTGTGCCGGCTAGTAGTGCAGGTTAATTTTAATCAACCAATTAATTATGTATGAAAACAAATTCGGTGTACAAATGTAGCCTAAACAGTGGGGGAAAGTCGGGCACAGCAAGAAGACAATAAATGGACGGGAAAAAAACCCAAATAAAAACAACACCACCAACCTTTTACCCGGTACTTGTGCTTTGATCTGTGTAAAATTTCGGTCAAATCTGCCCCCCCCCTTAACCAAAAAGTTCCCATATAAAAGCCTACGCATGAATCTGCCTGCGTAATGTCAGCCCCGTACCGAAAGCACACCTTGTGCAGAAATAGCTGCCGGAGCCCAAGCCCTGGCCGTGGTTTGGAAAGGGCCACAGCTGGCGGCTAGAGCAGACATTTGGCGCTAATTAATGGTGACCACATTATGAGCACACAATTTCGCTTTAAAAACAGAGCCGTGCCTATTTCTGTAGTAATATTTATTTTGTATTTTACTTGAGTGCCCCTCACCGAAGGTAGACTATTATTACTTTCCTACAGACTATTGTCACCTGTGACATCATTATTTACAAAAGAGCCGCAGAGCCTGGGCTTGATTGGCAGCATATTGCGCCACAGCACCTTGTAAACCATTACATTGTGCTATGTAAAAAAATAGGTCTCAAACTTCAAAAAGTAGCTCCTCATAATACCTTGCAGGAAAATACTGACTGTTGAAGCGCCTTGAGCGTCACTGAGTGACGGATATGAGCGCTATATAAGAAGCCACTATTAATTAATATATTACTTCCTGCAGGCACGATTTGTACACAGCTAATTAATGAACTTGGATCTTACATTTTGTAAAGATTGCACTGATTTTTTTAATCAACTTTTGATATAAAGAAAGTGGGCACATCTCAAAATGTGTTCAGCTGTTACTTTTGTAACCCGTGAATTTATGTGGAAATTGTCACACAAAATGTACGACCAGTGTTGTATCTCGCCTGCCAGAAAGGCCCTGGAGTGTACATGGTTACTCCTTTAAGGTTGTGGTCATGGGTGTACCATGTCTGACAATTAAAGGGGATGACTGTGCTCGGACTTCCATGACGCCATCAGCCACGAGCCAACCCCCTTTAATTGTCAGAGTGTCCATTTAAAGGAACATTACAGAATTGGTAGGAAAACAACTTGTAAAATATACTTTTGATCACAGATTTACATAAAACTTACACGGTCTAATGATGATGATAGTAGAAAACATCCCTTGAAATATATTAATGTCTGAAATGCCGTATTTGATGAGAAATGAATAAACTAATTTTCCGATCGGAGTTTATCGCTCAGTGAGCGTTTTGTTCATTTGTTGAATGTATATGATTTCATGAAAATGTGTGATCGGTTTTTCACTATTTTCTTGTGACCCAGATGGCCGATCGATCTCAAACTTCTACAGGTTTGTCAGTTTATGTATATGGTGGATTACATAAAGTGCTTACACTGCCAGCAACTGTTTTGTTAGCAAAAACCAATTCTGTAATGTTCCTTTAAGTTGGGACTCTACAATTAATTTATTTCTGGTCAGAGGTTTCACGGTATTCTACGTGCCCATTGTATATTAAAATACGTGTAAATACTAATCACAAAGGCTCTGTCGAGTGCCGGGTTGTAAACGCGATCCGAACGGGATCCCATTGTGTGCATTAAAACTCACGTTATCAGTTTGTTCACACAGATCCCGGTGGGAGGGGCTCATCAATATCTATGAAGTCTGGTTCCGCATCCACGAACACACACACATGTACATGTACATACAAGGTAAGCATGCGACCGGAACCTGACTTCCTGAATCCGCTACAACCTATGGTTGGTGTTCCGTTTGGCTGGACCAAGGTTGTCTGATCACAGTTCCTTGTCCATTTTCCAATAGTGGGGCAATTACTAAGTCACTTGAAGAGATTTCCGTGTAGTTGATCTCTCCGGACAGTGGTAAAAATGGCGTCACCCGTAAGTGCAGAGGCAAAATCGAAATTGTACGAGGCGTATACGGACGTACGGAACGACAGTTCTGAAACACGGTGGTAAGAAAATTTACTGAAACTCTTATAAATAATTATTAGTGGTTAAAACAAAGTCTCATCTTGTTTACAAGCAGAATCACAGAACTGTCTGTTAAGAATTCAATGGAACCGGTGTTCATGTTTTGTGATAAACAGTCTTGAGCTGAGGTTTCTTATTTCTGCACACTGACTATTTTATTGCCTTGCTTTTTCAGGACAACTTCAAGAAGTGTGTGAAAACGTTCTGTTGTTTCAGTTAAGATAAAAACACCAATGTCCCAAGATGACAGGATATTTAAACGGGGATTTGAAACTTAAGGCACGATTGGTTTTACATATTTAATATTCTTCAGAATTTCGATGATTCATATTTCTGACGGGGGCCTACTATAGTTAGCTAAAACTAGCCGAATATTAATATATTTGGATATGACAATACGAAGTGGATATGTCGATCGGATTGCCGCAAGTTGTGATTGTTATTGAATTGACCTATAACCTAGGAATGAGTAGGTGGGTATTTGATCTATTGAATGAGGTGAGGTTAAAGGAAGTATCCATAACAATGAACCCACTCTGCGTAAGAATCGAAGAGTGTGACAGAGGTATACTACAAAAACAAACTAAGAAATGCAGTTCTGAAACTGGCATATTGACATGTCTGATCTGTTGTCAGACTGTAGAGGAATCCAGTTGCTAAACCATTGTTGTTATAATTGTTATAAGTGTACCGGAGATAAATAATAACTATCTGTAATTGTAAATGTAATTGTAATTTAGTGTAGACAAAGACTCACATGTGTTCTCTTTTATTTAATTCTGTTAATTAATATTATACAGTCGTTTTCATGAATTGAAAGTAGAGAATCGCGGCCTTGAATTTCTTTTGATCGGAAAAAATATATATAAAAGTAAACGGCCCTTTAAAATGGAGAGGTTAAACAAACAACTTGTATATTTTATACTCTGTGCTCAAAGTTTAAGTGGATTGCAAATATAAACAATATTGAGAGCAATGTACTAACAAACAAAATACAAAATAAAATCAATATTATTATTATGTTTATTTGAACAAAACAATGCTCAACGAGCAAACGAGTATG
Source organism: Pycnopodia helianthoides (assembly GCA_032158295.1). NCBI lineage: Eukaryota > Metazoa > Echinodermata > Asteroidea > Forcipulatida > Asteriidae > Pycnopodia > Pycnopodia helianthoides. The sequence continues at coordinate 7,985,673 of CM063246.1, forward strand.
GCAAGGTATCGTGCAACGCTTTTATCTCAAAGCTTTTTTAAAAGCTAACCTTGATACTATAAAACAAATCTACCTGAGAAAGACCCTTATACTGTCTGATTTCAAAGGAGCACAACATAATATGATAAAAGATGAACCGTTTTTACCCATTTTTCTCTCGAAAAACGTCAGCCTAGGCTAGGCTTATATTATCACACTAGGGTTGTGTGGTGTTTTTATTCGATAACAAAATAATCAAACTTACTTTTAACACATATACAGCTTTTCCCCTATACTGCCCGACGCAACTTATTTTAGATTTTCATTCTTACTAAAACATATCTTTACAAAATGGGGGCACAACTGAGATGAGAAACGGCATCTTAATTCATTACTTTTATCATCAACGATGGACGGTAAACTTCCACAATTTTTTATGATGCTTTATCTTCAGGAAGATAGGCCCCACCTATGTTTTCGTCATGGTCCTGTCTTTTTCCCTTCTGAGCACCATTCTCTTTATTTAGTTTCCGAACCAGTTGAAGCAGCTCGTTGCATTAGTGTCACTAAATTAAAGTACAGCATTGCAGACCATAAACCGATTACGAAGCATCGCAAAGAAAATGTGATGTCAGTTTATTTGCTCAATTTTGTAATCCGTCTGGAGCGTCGTAGTTGCCCCCCCCCCGCACAAATAAAAAAGAAAAAAAAGGACTACAAGATGGTTGAACATGAATCAAAACCACTCACAGAATTAAGGTATATTTCTAGAACACGAACTTATATTCCTTGACCATCATTTTGTTTAGGAGTTTATTTTGCGGTACATTTACTCGGGCTTAGCCACCCACACTCGATTATCGAAACACAAAACCATTTTAAAAAACACAATTTAAACACATGACCTATGTGAAATATGAAGATAAAATGCTTCATATGTTGTCTGCCGAAATTGTCTATGTTTTCGGTGCAAACATGTTTTAACCTTACATTTGTCCAAATAGCTTTAATACGAAAAATTGATTAATGAGTCTTACCGCACAATTTACACTAATCTTCTGTCCAAACACGCACATTCTATGTTTTGATTTGTTATCTAGTCAAATAGTTGAGCTGCTAAGCTCCAAAGCAGAGGACCTACATTTCTACAGTAAACAATGGTATAAGCCTATCAAATGTCAAGTTATCAAAATAAGGAATCAAACTCAAAATACTCAAACATTTCAAATATATTTTCTTGTTCAATGGTCTGGAAGAGAAATGTTTAACGCTATAATGATTTGAGTATTATTGAATAAGGCCATTATCACCATGCTACTATACCATGTAAACACTTCCGCCTATTATGGGTTTTTGCCTGTCATTTTCGGCGAAAAACCAGCCTATTTTACTTTGGTATTAAAGTGATTTTGCCTCTGCAGTTGAAATCGTCATTCGATTTCAGTTTGAGTCATGCAAAGTTATACAGCATTATTCAATTCAACTTATACATACGGCGGTCTTTTTAGCCATGCGAAATCGACATTCAGTAAAACAGAGTAGATTTTCCCATTTGGGGGTTTTCCTCCCACATCCACAACTGAATATTTTCTTCTCGTTTCCTATACCAATAACATCCTGTTGTTGGCGCTTGTGCTGTTAGGCTTGAGTAAATAAATAAATAAATACAAACTGTGATTTGGGGATCTTCAATGGCTATAATTCTCGACTTCAAAAGTTTGCAGACATAAATATTCATCTAGAGGATAAAGGTGGTATGCATTTTATAATCAGTGAGCTTCTAGAATGGATCTCTATATTGTGTCAACTATATTAATTAATGCACAAAGATGTACTTACTGTACGAAATGCCATCATCTTGAACTTGTCATCTACAGAAAAAGAAAGTATGATAATGTTTAATGTTTGTCAAGTAATAAACAAGGGAAACTGACTGGGTAAATTTCAAATAGTATGGGGTTGAACAAAGAAAAATTGACTAGAGCGGGATTTGAACCAACGACCTCCGGATTAACGTACCGGCGCTCTACCAACTGAGCTATCTAGCCCTATATTGGCGGTCTCTGAATAGCTATCTGAATAGCTCAGTTGGTAGAGCGCCGGTACGTTAATCCGGAGGTCGTTGGTTCAAATCCCGCTCTAGTCAATTTTTCTTTGTTCAACCCCATACTATTTGAAATTTACCCAGTCAGTTTCCCTTGTGGTTTATTACTTGACATTTAAATTAAAAAAGTCGCATCCCCTCAAGGTGATCCCGTGGCTGCTGCTTCCCAGGTTGTATCGTAAACTTGGGTGTGATCCCTGGCTACACGGCAGTTAACGGTTGTATGGCTTCTGACTGGCACCCCCGAACAAAGATATTGACAAAATAGGGAGACCGCCAATATAGGGCTAGATAGCTCAGTTGGTAGAGCGCCGGTACGTTAATCCGGAGGTCGTTGGTTCAAATCCCGCTCTAGTCAATTTTTCTTTGTTCAACCCCATACTAATGTTTAATGTTTCACAGATTTGTTATATTCTCCAGTATTTGATCTCGTCTTTGTTTCTACACTTTTTGCTATTGATTTTCAGGTGTGTAGCTTCGTATCCAGACGATGGCAAACAAATTGATCTGACGGGAAGCGGGACCGACTACAGTGAATTCCTGGAAGCTGCAAAAGGTAATTGAGTTCATGTTAAAGTGTGTCTCATGACAATTTCCGCAAAACTCTGTCACTAATCCTTGTTAAAGAAGAAATTGTATCACGATATCTGCGTATTTTTTTCTGACGAGAAATGATAATTCAGGGACCAAGGACGGGGTGCGGGCAAGAGTTCTGAGCATGGGCTTCAGCCCCTGACTCCCATCTGGTTTACGCCACTGGTGGGCAGCTAGTTTTCTCGTGAGGTTTGCGGAAACGCCATTAAACTCTCTGCGTGAGTTGCGGTGGTTCTGCAACTAGAACCGGTGGTGTAACATCTCGACGTTTCGATCAGTATGCTCTGATCGTCTTCAGGAGAATGCTATTATATGGGCTTAGCTCAATGGTGCGCGAAGTCGGGAGACATGAATGCAATATTAGCCTGGGCCTAGCTTAGTTAATTAAAACGGGATGTTTTACATGGTTTAAATGGTTTTAATGTTATGGGATATACACAGCAACATATGCCCACCCTTTTTGCTAAAATTTGACAAACAAATCACTTGATTATTTTGAATAAAGAAACAATATACTGTATAGATTCAAAGGGAATGCTATTTGAATATAATGTTTGGTTTCCTTTTTCAATCTGTTTTTCCCCTAATAGATGATCAGAGGGTGTATGCTTATGTCCGGTACCAGACTGGGGATGAAATGAGTAAACGAAGCAAATTTGCTTTCATTACGTGGATTGGACCAAATGTAAAAGCTCTTGCCAAGGCCAAAGTCAGCACGGACAAAAGCTTTGTTAAAAATATATTTTCCGTAAGTATTTTATGATTTGATTATTCATTGGTATGAATTATATATAATATATTTTTATAAATTATTTGATTTGGTTGATCTCGTTAAAAAAGAAAATTGTAATCAAGTCGATTACAATGATTTGCTACAATTTGACTTGGATGCAGCTGAATTAGATTTGATTTAACCCAGGTTTATTTGATTTGATTTGATCCAGTTGAGTTTGATTTGATTTATCCACTTGATTTCATTTGCTTTGATGCAGTTGAATTTGATTTGATTTGATTTGCTTGATCTTGTTGAATTTGATTTTATTTGATCTACCTTCTTAGTTTTGTCTTCCATCTGGAGCATGTTGCAACCTATTATTGTTGTATTCTGCTACAATTTGCTATATTATTTTTCTAATATTTAATCTGCACCGTTATTGTCTAAATATATTGTATATTTTTTGATGTATTTCTGTTTGTTTGGAGTGTCCTTGTAGATAGTGATTGAGTTCGCTTTCATGGTTTACCTGAATAGAAATAAACGAAGAAATAAAGAGATGTAGGCCTACATGCTATTATTGGTCGACTGCGTGGGCATGCTCTCTGCATGCTCAGATTTATGCAGATCAGTCTGACTATTATCACACTATCTTCTTCTAGCTTTATAACAGTTAACACCACAGGAAATCTTATGTTTTCCTCTCACTGCATGCGTAATGTGCGAGATGAAATAACACCTTATTATTTGCCAACTCTCGATCGGGTTACCTTGCGAAGACTTCCTCACACGGTGTCTGTTAATAGAGTATAGGTGACCAGTCCTCCGTGGTGTGACAGATAACACCGAGTGCTGATAGTAATCAGACAATTAAATTGGGAGGAAAAGTAAGGAGGATGGGATTGAGTTAGCTAGTCTTGATTGGCGCTCGTCACCGATATGCACTACAAATTACTCGAGGAGAGTTTATCTGTATCAAACAAACATCCAGATTCGTAGACTTGCCTAGTCCTCCGAGCAGCCGATGTTGCGCCCGCTTGCCCAGTGACGACTAGTACAAAACTAGCGTGCCAATCAGACCTTGAGTTAGCAAGATTGCTGAATACAAAACGATTGCGCCACATGATTTAAAGAGTATTCTCTTATTGTGTACGTAGCACGATAACTGTGTAACGTACACGATAACTGTGTACGTACACGTTAAGAGACATTCCGCAGTTGATAAACCAGATGGCCCTGTTCAAATTGACGGCAGCGGCTGCAGCTTGAGTCATGTGTACATGCATTGAAGCATACGAGGCACATAGCAACACCTTGAGCAACTGCCGTACACGTAGAAATAATTTTGTACAATTTTAAGGGAACATTAAATCTTTATGTTTTAAAGTTATTGCCATACTTTGGTTGTTATAAAGGGAAACATCCACAATGTTTTCGATGATCTTACATTTTGTCTTTTTTCCCGTCTTTCACCAGAATTTTGGCGTGGAAGTCTTAGCTGATGACGTAGACGAATTAGCAGAAGACAATGTCCTAACGCTTCTAAAAAATGCCGGTGGCGCAAACTACGGGTCTGCCGGTAGAGGGCGGTGTTTCTAGGCAAACATTATTAATTAGCTCGTTTCTGAAACAATGGGTTTGTCTACGGCTGTGGCTGGATTCCGTGTCTGCATATTGTTATAGCAATGATGTCGAAGTCAGCAGCCATAGCTAGCCATAGCCAGTGCTTAATTCGGACTGGGCATTTTGCTAATGTTGTTTGTTTGTTCGTTTGTTTGTTTGTTTAGATTCCTCCCCTTGAAATATCACAATGTTCAAGGCGTAATTAGGTGCGACGTCATATACTACTTCGCAAATACTCGGTACGCGTGCGTCAGCCGTGGAATGAGGTTCATGCTGGTCTAGGTAACGACAAAATTTGTCACTAGCTAGACCAGCATGCACCTCATTCCACGGCTAACGCATGCGCACTGAGTATTTGCGAAGTAGTCTGTGCATGATTTAGACGATTTGATTAAAACAGCAAAGACTGTCAGAAGACCGTACAAGTCTATCGCATATTAAACCGTTGACCCCCGTTAAAAATATCCGCGTTTCTTTCCTTTGTTTGATAAAACCTCTAGGAGAAAGCGGACAGGTTGCAGTTTTCCATTTTACAAATATTTATTTTGCACTATACAACTGAAACAAGAAACTTGTTCAAATGCTGACAGTCAGCGCCCTGTGGAGGATATAGCAAAACCTTGGTCATGTGAGCGGTTCGAATTACACGTGACATTGGATAAATGTTGCTATGCACACGTGCACCGTGAGCGGGTTGACAACGGCACACGTAAAGACAAATTCAGCTTGACACTTCAGTATTACCATGGAGAGCTCCATGGTATTACCTGGGCAACAGTTCACTGAGCTGGTTAAGCAGCAAATAATCTAACAAATGTTCTGCTAATGAGCAGGATACCAGTCACAAATCAAACCAGTGGAAGAGTAATGTGGCTGGTTTCCTTATTCTGGAAAGCAAATTGGACCCAGTGTGCTCCAAATGCTACCCCCCAAAAAAAGAGAGGAGATATCGTGTCACTCTAAAACATCACAAATAGGTTATTGAGAAATGGTTATTGAATTAACGAACTATGTCGTGGTTTAGCAAGTTATATCTAAATACGTTTTGACAAAATGAAAAGTACGTAGTTAATGCGAACATATTTCTCAGGCTTTGGAGTATACAATATTAATTGTACGTTTTTATGTAATGATGATCAATGAGCCATGTTGAGATATGGTGGACACAATACTAGTACACTGTTAGGTTTGGGAGAGTCTGACTACACCGAAACCAAACAGTGCACTCTTACATGTATAGTGTCCACCAATCTAAAAAAGGCTAATTAATGGATTGTCTTTTCCAGCGACCGAATTTGTATCATCTTAGGTAAAATTTTTATCGGTTCAGTAAAAAATGTTTTTTTTTATTATTATTTTTTTTTTATATCTAACCGTGATGAGTTAATTACAATAGATTTAGGTAAAAATTGTAGTCAATCCATGATTGGAGCATGATTATAGACTCTTCTCATGAAATTATTTAAATTGCACATCGCGCGTGCGCACTAGCACGCCTGGTTTGCAAAATGAGGGGAAAACGCGCCTTTGTTTATATGGGGCTGATGGTTTCGTGACGCATACGCGTTTGTGCGTCTGTCTCTCTGGCGTTTGCTTACCAAAAGTGTATGTACGCATGCGTGAATGTAATTAGCATAATTATTACGAGGGCTATAATCGCTCGCTCATTGGTCGGCTGAGCTGTTGACGTGACGAGAAAACCGCATTATTTTCTTGATCAGCTTTTCCTTACAAATAATTTAATCTAAGATGGGTTTTGACATCTTTAGAAACCTTAAAAATTTATCATGTCAATTTGTGTTTACTAGCCGATATAATGTCGATTTGTTTAAAACAACTTTAGAGCAGTTTTTGTTTATGTATTGTGTGAATAGGTACACAATACACTGTGAAAATAATACGTCATGCTTCACTGAAGTATTTTAAACTTAGCCTAGAATAAAATAATGATTGATACGAATGTTCGAAGTAATTTTATTGACCTCTCTGTTGTTTACAAACAGTCTCACCGTTTTGTACGAGCCGCCTTGAGTATCACAAACAGTGTTGGCATAGCATAGATTAGCCCTTTTTGATAAACATTTAAAGCGGCATGGCCCAATTTTCGCTGAAATATTATTTTTCTCGGAACGAATTTTGACAACATGATGCAGTTTCAAAACGAGAAACATATCAACATACATTGTACATAGCATGCAGAGTTGTCTGTACGTGGCTGGACGTGAAATAATGTCGGGATCTCGACAAGAATTCCTTTTCAGTTTTTAATTAACTACAATTTGGCGGATATTCTTTTTGTGTCATACCTTAAACTAAAGCTTATACCTTTCTCAAATAATTAAAGAACAGCTGGCGAAATCTAAATTGTCCGGTCAAACGTCGGCCAAACATCGGTCCTAGAATTTTTAAACCTTTCTGTTAATGAAAATATGTGTACATTTTTGTTTAAGGTACCGGTAACACAAATCAATTGTCAGTAATTTTCAGTGTTTCAGTAATTTTCAGTATTTTTGTGCAGTGAAGACCACCCGTGCTTTTTGCCAAACCAGGTTCACTTTGATCTTGTTTGTACTGGGACGTCATCACGATGGTGTGTGCATCTGCTGGACTTGCAACCGGGTTTTCCTCAAAGAACAAAAACAGGCATATACGTTTGTGTAAAATTGTGTTTACTGAAACTCAATAATAATCGTTTGACATTTGAGAGACCCGCTAATCACCCACATCGAAAAAATCACCCCCCCCCCAAAGTGAGCACCGATTTTCAACGAACTTTTCACTGGTTGGTTTTTATGGTTTCACGGTGTGTTTCTTGCAAACTATTGGTGGGAATAAACTAATTTACTCTCCCGAAAACAAGAATGGACTTTCTGTTGCTTAGCAACCCTTTGTAAATTTTAGGATAGGACTCCATGTTGAATGTGACCAGTGACGCTGCAAATTTACAAAAGAGCCAAAAGAAAGCCCGGACGCTACTTCATTCAGGCACAATAATAATAATTATGTACACAGCTCAATGAAAGAAAACACTCCATTTCACACTGGAAAAAGAAGTTGGACCGTGTACATTACTCATGTTCTCTAGTAGGACAGCTATGTGCCCTTTTATCAGCGGAACTTGATTCATGTACACACATGAACGGTTTACAATGTCTAGCCCCCCTGTTGACGTCACAGCCGCATGTTTGGGCATGACTGTGTCACTAAAGCAAAGGTGATCCCGTTCCGATCGGAACTATGTGAATCATCCGCGGATCACTCTTGCGTATAGGGAGTGCAGCTCAGGCTTTGGGCAAATGTGTTGACGTCATCGTTTAGTACTGCTTGGCCGGTTGTATCCAGCAGCCCCAAATTCAGTTCAGTTGTATGTCCATTTAAAGGGGAGTTTAATCTTTGCACGGTGGAGATACAATCTAGTAAGTTTTGCAGTAAAACCATGTAGGCCTACATGAGTAGGATTTGAAACTTTGCATGTTGGAGATACAATCAGTAAGGTTTGCAGTAACACCATGTACATTGTACAGAATTTGAAACTTTGCATGGTGAGATACAATCTAGATAACACCACGTACATTAGTAGGATTTGAAACTTTGCATGGTAGAGATACAATCTAGTCCTTGTTTTATGGTTTAATAGATGCCAACATGAAATAACAAACCTGTGAAATGTTAAGCTCAATCGGTCTTCGGAGTGATGAGAAAACAGTGAAAACACCGCCATTTAGATCACCAACTTTTGGTATAATTAACACTGTGTCAGTGTTGTCGCATACCAGAAACTAAGAATCAATTTAACCCAAGAGTTTTTGCAGAGAAGAGCAGAGCCAAATAACAGCGAAGAAGCTTTCTGAACATAATAAGTCAGCAGTGTGTTTTATTTGAAGTGGAGCTCAAGGGTTTAAACGTTTGGGGACAGAAGTTGTTTACAAGAAAAGTAATAGCCATCAGCGCTTTTAAAGTTCGCTTGACAAACTCAGCTGTCTGGGTCTCGGCTCCAATTGTACATTGAAAAACGACAAAGAAACAATACACCAGTTGTCCCCCCCCCCACCCCGTTGAATCCAACACCGGACAATGGTAAAATAAATCAACATTAATACACGTTCGCCTCCGCAATTTTGCCTCCAGCTGAACCATTGTTAATTGTTTAGCGAGCCAAAAATATCAACGGCTGTTTCAATGTTAAATCAACCAGAACTTGTGGCCTCCATGCATCGAACTACCACCTCGGCGTTACTACTTAGAGGGGGGCATGAAATGTCCGTTTGGTTTCATTCTTTGTTTATTTTCGAAAGCCGCTGTATTACTGAATGGATTTTCCCTCTATCGAAAGTTGAGATATTTTATGACTAAACAGTCTGAACCTACTGGAACACCCCTGTGCTGCCAAGGTCGACTGAGCTTTATGCAAAGGTGTGCCCGTAAACTCTGCGTCACGCCACGGTCGTGCGAAACTCAAAAAATCGCTGGGGAAACAGCCACGTATAGTAGTACTTCCAATGGAGTACAGATTCAATTTGTTTGCATTGTGTGTGTAGAAAATTCTCCTTCTGAGCCCTTTTAGTCGACTGGTGATTGAGAAGTGAGTACTAAACGCCGTGTTCTTTCATGGAGGGAACCAATTTTGAAGGTTGGGAATTCTTGACGGATTAGTGACTCATTCACTCATTCTGAAGCTATTAGGCGTACAATTAATGGATCTGATATAGGCAAATAAAGTATGTACAACTATGGCGGACGGAATTGGTCCAACTTCATGCTGAATACTGAACATTGATTGAACATTTACCCCGCTGTACCATTGGACACAGAGCTACCGGAATTCGCGGAAATCGTTCTTGTTTTAGTTTGTTTTAAACACTGACAAGTGCATTCAGCCACCGGATTACGCAGAACTGCCATCCAAGTTTACAGCTTCTTGTATTACGCAGATCGTCAGCAATATTATAGCTACTGGTGTTACACAGAAAGCATTGAGCAGGTGGCTGCATCAGCTACTGGATTACGCACGGTACTGCTACTCGGCCACGGACCGCATAACTTCTTCAGACAGTCCTGTTTTGCTAGTGGATTACACCCGATCGGCTACACCAAAATCCAAAACTTCTAAAGCCACTCGATTGGCTACTTGTCTAATTATCAAACCGTTAACGACTGGCTACCTCGACCAAACGATTTTACAGTAAACGGCCGCAGTGTAGACAAATAACGCTATTTTTTGTAGGCAAAGCGTTTTAGACACTATTCTGTTAGCATGACAAGACTAAGTCAGATGAACGTGTTGTGGACTTTTGTGGCTTGCTTGTTGACTACCGCCGTTCGAACTCAAACTATCGGTGAGTACACGCATAAGATATCATTGTTTATAACTTTCAGAAACCAATCTTTCTACGATGTATTACAATTATACTTGAAGTGAATTAAGAAACAAATGTAAAACGATGAGAGTAAGTCATTATCTGCACACAAAAACCAAAAGGAAAATGTCGGAGTGCAGTTTGTGAACGTCACCCTTACATGCAACCAATGGTGTTTCCCTTAGGTTTTGGGTAAAAGCTCTGTTGTTGTTTTTTGATCAGCTTGTTTCTAACACACAATTTTTTTAGACTCGCTTAACTCTAAAGCTCACCACCTCCATGTCCAACTGAACTAGTTGGTACCCTTTCATGTGTCCGTTTGATTGTCAAAGAAACATTTCTATTTAACCCACAATTGCGTTGTACGGGGTTACCTTGTTAAAAAAGGAAGACAATTATAAACCTGGGCCTTGTCACACCATACAGAGACAGATTTAGGAGCAACTTGGAGGCAACCAACTGCACTGCATACTAAATTAAAGAAAACACTTTCGGGCCAGTTAACACACATCCCAACAATTTTCAACTCTCCACAAGAATGCCTATTTTGAATAAATTGGTTTCTTTTTTGGAAGTGGCCTTTGAACTGCTTATTGTAATTGTTCTCATGTGATGTGACCCTCATAATAATAATGATAATAATAATAACAATAAAAACCCAATACTGATTGTTAATAAAATCATTGTCTACATATGGTAGCCATGTCATTACGATTTTCATTCAAAGAAAAATGAGACAACAAAGGAAATTAAAAGAATAAGCATGCAATTAAATAAAATACAATGAATCTGTAATTAACTCGGCAAAGATGCATGCAAACGATGAATAGAGGGAACGTAAGACTTCACACTCCCCCAAAGCAATTTCCACACAAACAAACAGACAAACACCCAGCACCCAAACAACAGACAAACACCCAACAAAAAACTAAACAAACACCCCAACACCCAACACCCCAACACCCAACAAACAAACACCCCAAAACAAACAAATAAACCAACCCACAAAACGAGGATCCAACAACGACCGCCCCAACACCCCACCCTCATCACCAAGACCCAGACTCCGCCAACCCCAGAGCTAAAGTAAAGACAGATTTGACGGAGAAGACGGGTACAGGAGGGGGTATGATTAGTAACCCATAAATATTCTCAAATTGAATTAATTTTTATATAACTTAACTTCATACTTTCTTTCTCTGCAGCTTACATGGACCTGCAAATACGGGCTGAAAATTTCACAGGATGTGGAGACACGGTTGAGGGTACGATCTCAGGTCGGGTATACTCCTTCATACCTCGTTTCTCGCCTGACCTGAACTGCAGCCTGGCCCTGTTCTCACCCCCGGGCACCAGACTGAGCCTTACCGTTAATGAAGTCAAACTTTCCAACAGCAACCTCAACACGTGCGGCGGCGGCAACCGGCTGAAGATTCTCGGGAGTAACGAAAAGGGCGCTACGTCACTTTTACCCACCTTTCCCCACGGGCTCTGTGGCCACTTTAAGCCCAGCCAGCCCATTGAGTCAACTGGAAATCAAGTGTTTCTAATACTGAGATCGGTTCGGTCTACAGTAGATATCTCATTTTCTATAAAGTATACAGCATTCAAAACAGTACCCGGTAAGTAAGAGTAACAGAAAAGCCCCATAAAAAACCACTGTTTACAAATGAACAAAAAAAAAAGTTAATTGTGAGATACAACTCTTCCACAGGAAGCAAGTGCATTTTCAGGTAAAAGGGGGGCTTGCACAACAAATAGCTGGAGAATCGATAAAAAACGCTGGCAATGGGCTGCAGTCTGGGCCTCACCATCAGAAAATGTCTCCGCCTGTAGTCCTTCAAGTTTTTGACTGAGTGACCGAGTGACTGAGCGACTGAGTGACAAGGGACTGAGTGACCGAGTGATTAAGTGACTGAGTGACCGAGTGACCTTATGACTAAGTGACCGAGTGACCGAGTGATTGAGTGACTGAGTGACCGAGTGACTTAATGACTAAGTGACCGAGTGACCGAGTGATTGAGTGACCTAATGACTGAGTGACAGAGTGATTGAGTGACTGAGTGACCGAGTGATTGAGTGACCGAGTGACCTAATGACAGAGTGATTGAGTGACTGAGTGACCGAGTGACCTAATGACAGAGTGATTGAGTGACTGAGTGACCGAGTGACCTAATGACTAAGTGACTGAGTGACCGAGTGATTGAGTGACCGAGTGACCTTATGACAGAGTGATTGACTGACTGAGTGACCGAGTGACTGAGCGACTGAGCGACTGAGTGACAAGGGACTGAGTGACTGAGTGACCGAGTGATTGAGTGACTGAGTGACCGAGTGACCTAATGACTGAGTGACCGAGTGACCGAGTGATTAAGTGATTGAGTGACTGAGTGACCGAGTGACTGACTAACTGAGTCACTGGGTGACTGAGTGACTAAGCGACTGAGTGACCGACTGAATGACTAACTACCTACATACCTTCCTACCTAACTAACTAACTAACTAACTAACTAACTAACTAACTAACTAACTAACTAACCATTTAACTAATTAAACTAACTACGAAATAGCTGACTAACGTTTCAGCTCATCGTAACATAGATTTATTTAGTTAACATTCATTAACTAAAGTAACGATTTCTGTTATATGTTTAAATGCAGATGAGTCTTGCTATAGGTGTGAAGTCAGTGGACTTCGCGATACGGAATTCTGCATTGATAATAATCTGGTTTGTGACGGCGAGCAGAACTGTCCCCAAAATTCTTACTCGGAGGAGAACAACCCCACATGTTCAGGTAAGAATCCCACTACAGAGTACACAACGAACAATACTGTGGCGTAGTTAAGGGTTCGTGGTGCCTGGGTGCAAGGTTGGAGGGTGCCCGGGGCATGACTAGAGGATGGTTCCCGGGGGCAAGGTCAGAAGGTTGCGCCCATATTAACTCTCGTTCACGCTTTCATCCGCACACATCAGTCCATGTCACTCCTTAAACAGCAGGGTGTATCAGCATATTCTGTAATCGCACCGATGTGTAGCCGGTGTCCTAGGAAAATCTGTCCCCCGGAGGTTCCGTCCCCAATATGGGAAGTTAACATGGGCTGAAGGGGGTTGATTAAAAGAGGGCGCTATCAGAAGAAGTATAGTACATGTACACAGTTCGCCGTATGGGGGACAGAATTCCGGGGACAGAATCTCCTGATACACAGGCTCCCTGATACCCCTTTAAGTTGATGTGAACCGCTGATTGGCACACTGAGACTTCATTTATAGTGGCTTTCTGCCTTGGCTATTGTTCAACTTAGTATTAAAGAAGAAAAAAGGAAAGAAAGTCTTTCAGCAAAGTTATCTATCTTAACCTGTAATGGAATCTTGATGGTCTTTCATTTACGTACGGATAACCATTGTTAAACAATGTGATAAACGTTTAGGGTTATGACAAATGACCTCTGAACTCTGACACTAATTATCCGTTGATCCCCCTTTTGCATGCAGCCAGTAGGCCTACACCAGCCCCAGGTGGGAGCAGCTTGAGTATTGCCGTCATAGTCGTCATCGTGATCTTGATGGTTGTACTCCTAGCAATCATCATCTTTACCATTCTAGCCCTTATGGCGAAAAGGGTTCACTCCAAGCGAGCCCGAGACAGCGTCCGTCGCCCTCAGCGGGCCAGTCAGTCCAGACAAGGGAACCCATCACAAGGCGGTGGTGATCGCCGACCAACTCCAGATTCAAGGCACCCCGACACGGCGAGGAATTCAACCGGTGCTCCGACGTTCACTACAGAGGGCGAGTACACTGATGATCTAAATTTCACCGAAAGACCAGTGGGCGAATACACGAGAGACGGTCCACCTGCTGAGCGTATTATGAATCCTGCTGGGGCGCCCCCACCGTACTCAACGCTACCTAGACCATACGAAGAATCTCTACAGATAGCTGAAGGTACAACCCCTATCTCGAGATCACGTCTGGCGAGCATTAATATCGACTTGGAAAACCATTGACGTGAATTAGCTCTTCCTATGAAATATGCTAATATTACATTTACGCAAGCGTACAGACACTATTGGTGGGCAAACGCCATAGGCCCTTTTCGAATTCACGGCTTCGGCTCCAAAATCGGCTCAGGCTAGCTAGGCTCCCTCAATTATTTTAACTTACGCATGCTTTGCGGTCAGGGCTTCAGACAAGAAAACTGGGCCTGAAGCCCTATCCGGAGCCGAAGCCGTGGATTTGAAAAGGGCCATAGAGTTAGTTATGCACTAGGCAAACTCACAAACGCGTATGCGTCACGCCATCATCAGCCCAACGCAAAAATGTGCGATGCTCCCTCATTTACTTTTGCCAATCAGTGGTGTTAGTGCGCATGTGCTGAGTGCATTTTAAATATTTGATAGGAATGGTCTATTGTCTTGAGCAAAACCTGTAAATGACAATGCTCTCTGCCCCAAAGTTGCCGACCCACACAAAAAAGGAGAGTAATTTTTATAAGATTTATCTCTAAATTCCCCCATTTGAATTAAGAAAGAAAATATCATACAGATTATTAATAATTAAAGAGCAAGAAATCTTTACTGCGTTTATTCTTTCATGTGCAACAAGCCCCGTTTAAAAAATATTTTTGAATAATTTTGAAGTAAACCATTAAGCAAGTGAAACTAATAATATATTATTATTTCTTTTTACAATACGTTTTTTTAAGACACGGGTTAGTGTCATTTTGTTCAAAATGTGTGTATGCTTTTAGAACCTTGAATCTCTTTCCGCTCCAAGCTTCGTTGTCTTAATTTTGTAAACTTGTAAATTTCAAAGTAAGTCGATTAAACCTTCCAAGTATTTTCTCTTTAATTATCTTTGTTTATTATTGCTGAATGATTTTTGAAGTAAAAAGATGCAAAAAAACCTTTTTTGTGCAAAAGATGATGTTGAGTATTGTGTCTAAACTTTCTTTTGAACGGAATAGGCTTCGCAAAGCTAACAAGAGAGAACAAAAACTGAATTAACACCTTGAATATTATGTTTACGAAGGCTGGCTGATAAAAACAACTCCAAAAGCAATGGGGAAGCATCTAGATGAAAAAGGAAAAACTGTGAGGGTGGAGTTACAGAAGGCGGCGCTTTTGGGAACAGCGAGGATCCTGAGAAAGACCATTGAGATCTACTCGAGGAGTTTAATACCGGCACAAAGGAAAATGTGATCTTTCTTTTGCATGCTGTGATAAGACAAAAAGCACTGGAACAAACAAATGTAAATAGGACTAAAAGCACAATCACTTAACAAGAAGAAACACTACGTCAACAAAATATTGAAATAAAGTTATAGATACAAAGCAAATATAGAATATACGACAACGGCAAAACGTTTGTAAAAGGAATTAAGCCGCAGCTTAGGTCATTCAAACAATTATCAATTTTGTTTATACACGTGATAGCAAAAGCTCAATTATGCGACATTAGTTAGAAACTTTTCTAAAAGGAACAAGCCAAAGCCCAAGCTAAACCAACAACGAACACGGATTAGAATATTAAACTAAAATCGTGAGTTTTTAAAGCCTTTTTAAACAACTGAGGGAAGACATGGCACGGATGTTATAAGGTATTATTGTTGTTCCAGACTCTGACTGAAAATGCAGCAAATGTTCAGTCCCCATAAAAAGTTGTTCTGCTTGCGAAAGTGTGGCTAAGAATAAGGCAATGTGAAGAGGAACGTAGTAGTAGACCAGCCAAACTTGAAAAAGTTCTCTAGAAAAAAATTCCCCGGCATATTTTGTTAATAGCTGGCATCCATGCTAGATCTATTGTTCATGGGATCAGGAAGACGACTAATGTGGATGCCACCCTCAATTTTGAATTTTAAGGTAATTTTGAGCTCAAAATAAGGTCAAAATGGGGATTTTTTTTATTTTGCACCAAATTTGACCCCGAGTGGTAGCTCTGTCCATAATATGTATTTTTATCATCATATTGACATATTATCAAACCAGACTTTTTTTCGGATGACACCTAGCAAACGAACTGCTACATTTTACAAACTGTTTCGTCGTGTTGTGATGTGTTTTTAGTGAAGCTGCCATCTTTGTTAATACATGCACATTATTTGCATTTTTATCTTGATGTACAACATGAATTGCTGGCGAAAAAGAAGTATATAAAGGATCAAAACAAGGGTGCAGCCTCCAGAAGGGCGCCACCAACAACAAACAATAGTCTAAGATAGAGACTACCACGGAGTCGATGACTACCCAACAATCCTGGTATGTTTGGGGAAACAGATTTCTGTGGGATTTCGTTTCAAAAATACCTCTGCCATTTGCCTGATTCTATTCACGTTGACATGAAAACATTGGTGTAGAAACAAACACTCTTGGGGGGGGGGGGGAGTGGGGTCGTGCCTTTCTATCGCTGCACCTTATACATGTGGAATCATCTTCCTGCGATCAGCATACAATCTCCTTCAATGGTCATTTTTAACACTTTGCTTAAATCCCTTTCGAGAGCTTACTGTACTTTTGAATATAACGATAGATCGATTGATAGATCAGGGCTGACTCACTGCATGCATCGGCGAAAATATTCAATGACACTATAGTTAGTTAGTTAGATTAATATGAGTTAACAGTTTGATGCTAATGAATATTGAAAAGTTAATACTGGTTGGAAAGTGTTTGAGCCAGAATCTTCATAAATCATGCTTCGCCTAGTGGTTGCCTCAATGAATCAGATATAAACGGCATTAATTATGCCAGAACGAGAAACAATCTTGGGCTAATCTTGGGCTAAACGTAAACGTATTAATAACAGCATGCACACAAACTACCATTTAAAAAAAAAAAGGGGTGTTCAGCACTCAGCAGTCTGTGATCCGATCAGCACATCATTTAGTCATGGCCCGAGAGGTCAGTTATCGATAGTGGATTGTGTTTGGACGTTTATAGTAATTCGTGATAGCGCGCCCTCTTACGGCACGATTTAACCAACTTGACCAGCTCCCATTGCCATCATGGGAACCCTGCAGCTCTGAGTTAAGTTTTGTTTCGTTTTCTCCCCAGCCTTTCCTATGGAACCAATCAGCGCACGATCGTACTCAATTAATTTACATAAAACATTGTGTGGCACAGGGTCATTTTTGTTCATAATAATAGTTTATGAAAATTAATTTCTGCAATGGCGCAATAATTGGTTCCACAGGAGGAGAGGCTGGGGATTAAACAAAGGTTATCCAATGCCAATGCTGCAGGGCTCCCAAGACGTTACAGGCTCAAGTTGGTTAAATTGTGCCATAAGAGGGCGCGCTATTACGAACTATATATATTACGAGTGTACATGCACAACTCACTATCGATAACTGACGCCTTGTGCCAAGACTACACACCATTCGACTCTCAGCTTAATGATCCCTATGTTCTTTGTTCTCTTCTTGCTAATTTTGACGACCGAAGTCTCTCGGGGTATGGGTGTCCTTTTGCCGGCGGGGACCGTCTCGTACAGGTACCATGTGAAAAGTGTCTTGCCCAATTCTGCAATTATTGAAAGGGATTAAATGTACGTTTAGGTAACAAATTTGATTGTTTGCGGCTTTCTTTTAAATTCATGACCACTACGCATCATCACATCAAATGAGTATCTGCAACATGATTTGTAAAAACAAAATGAAAAAGTGTTTCCGGTAAAATGTACACTCCCAAACCTCTTCCAGACTGGTACTACACACAACGAGTTCATGTGTACACACACGGTATTATGGCATGCAAGGTACATCTCTCAGGAACCAGCAGGTTCAAAAGCAGGTAGCACATTTATGTTCTGCAGCACACGCTGGCTACGGAGTCAACAGTTAAGGGATAGGGAAAAACAGCCTATTATATCCCTTAACTGTTGACTCCATAGCCGACGTGTGCTACAGAAAAAAAAAAAAAAAAAAAAAAAAAAAATCGCAAGCAGGTATCTGGCGTTAGTGACGTCAGATATTCAGTGTACTTGTACCACGGCCAGATGTGAACATAATCCCTCAATAAAATTCACTTGGCGTGAACGATCTTTTCAAAGCCCCACCACCAGTTACCTGTATGACCCCCAGTTATCTTTAGGAGTGTCAACCTCGGACTTCAATATCCACGTGGTCAGGAGGGTCTTTTTGCCGTCACAGTTATGACACTGTCCGGTCCAGCTGGTGACTGAGGTGCCATTCTTCCACATGACGGTCATGCCAAAAGTATCATGCTCACCTTTGATAGAAGTTTGCCCCACGAGCTTAGAGGCACATTTACCTTGGGGGGGGGGATAAAATATTGATAACTGAATTAAACGTCATCGCAGCCAGAGGACGAATAAAGACAGTTCTACAGACAAAAGATGTTAAGAATTATACAAATCTAAATACAGACATAAACATACAATGGAGAGAAATGCAATAGAGAAATGAATTTAATTTCAAAAATAAATATGTTTGTAGACTGTGCTACAAATGCGACTTAGAGACAGTCAACTGCACTCGTGCAAGAATAATACGCCCATAGCGTTAGTTTAAAGGCACTGGACACCTTTGGTAATTGTCAAAAATCAGTATTCTCACTTGGTGTATCCCATCATTATGCATAAAATAACAAATCTGTGAACATTTTGACTCAATTGGTCTTCGCAGTTGCAAGAAAATAATGAAAGAAAAAACACCCTCGTTGCCCAAATTTGTGTGCTTTCAGGTGCATAATAAAAGGCTTCGCTGAAGTCTTTTATTATTTGAGTGAGAAATGACCTCTTTCTCAAAAACTACATTACTTCAGAGGGAGCCGTTTCTCACAATGTTTTATACTATCAACAGCTCTCCGTTGCTTGTTTCTAGGTAAGTTTTTATGCTAACAATTGTTTTGAATAATTACAAATAGTGTTCAGTGCCTTTAAAACACTTTCTTTAAACCGAAGTCAAGAATATAGAACTGTGATCGTTCTTCCTTCATCAAGATTGCCTGGAACTGCAGTTACCTATTAATTTGCTTCTCTCAACCTTTGTCACTATTGGTAAGATCGAAAAACACAAATGTTCACAGATTCACACATAACTTACATGATTTAAAGTAATGGTAGAAAGGGTTCCTTAAAATCTTTCTGCCTAAAATGCTATCGTTTCTGAGAAATTAGTAAAACAATAGTTTTTATCACACCTTAACACATAAGGTCTCTTTTCACTATTTTCTCGTGACCTCGATGACCAATTGAGCTCAAACTTTCGCAGGTTTAAATGTTCATGCGTATGTTGAATCACACAAAATGTGGACACTAATTTTGAGCTGTTACCGGGTTAAAGCACATGTACAACATTGGTAATTTTCAAAGACTAGTATCCGCACTTTATGTGACCCAACATATACATAAAATAAAAAGCCTGTGAAATTTTAAGCTCAATCAGTCTTCGGAGTCATGAGAAAACAGTGTTAAACCTCTATTATATGTTTTCACTGTTTTCAAGCATCGGGTTTTGGACCCGCGAGATAAAAACTAATTGTTTTACTCGTTTCCTAAAAACTAAAGCATTTCAAGCAAAACTAAAGTGAAGTTTTCAACCATGATCATCTTTATACAAAGTTATGTGCAAATCTGTGAATATTTATATTTTCAATCTTACCAATGTTCTACACACCCTTTAATCTTTACAGACAGCGCGTCACCGTATTAAGTAAACATAGGTCATCTTGCTTGTAACTTGAGGAGCTACAGAAGTTTAGAACCCATAGTCTGGAGATTGCATATTTTGTAGTGCCCTATGAGATACACGAGTTAAAAACCTCGGGGGGGGGGCATTTGATAAAGTGTTCCCCACGCATCAAAAAGTGGGATGGGGATGTATCCCTCTGTCCCCCCCAGGATTGACGCCCAATTTATTTCGTCTAAGTGAACTTATCGTTCAAGAGAAGGGGGTTTGGTTTAGTTGGTTAAAAGGTGCTATATAGGTCTCACAACTCTCTCCAAGTGCTATATTATTAAAACTGCGTATCATTTCACTGGGATGATTGAAGTGATAGCCCGGAAATTTTGCATTAATTAAACAAACAAAAAAACATTTTTACAGTGGACTCCTGAGTTGTCGCATAAGAAACAATCTATTATTATTTTCTGCCTTTGGTGACGATTTAAACACTAAACCATCCATTGATTGAATTGAATTGCAATCTTACCGGCAGCTCCCGGCTTAGTTTCGACAGCTGTCCGATATTCCCCAGTCAAAACCCCGTCATTACCAACGGGGTTGAAGATGACCTCAGATCCAAGCTGATTGTACCAGGTACCTTCAAGTGAGCAATCTAGAACAAGGAATTAAAATAAATACACAGACAATAGTAGATGTACTGCTTGGCACAAGCTTATCGAGGGATGTGCAGACATTCTGAGTGTCTTTTAAATTGAATTGAATTTTTATATACCCTTTTTGTGGCAACAAATAAATAAATAAATAAAAAGGACATGCACACAATTTTGTGAAAACATAATGTCTTATGTCAACTTTTTTGATGGATGTTTTTCTGACAAAACTTGTCAGTAATACCATTTCATGACAAAAGTCATTGACAGAACTTTTTCTGACCAACCATGTGTCGACAAAAAGTTGTCTGACAAAACATGTTTACAAAAACTTTGGGACTTTCACATTTTGAATATGCAATTCTTACTCAAAGCGCAACACAAACAATTCATTTTTCAAATAAATCTGTTCAATTGCTCACTTTTTTTGGGCTTTATATTTTCCTCCAATGCTTTTGCCGTCAACTGAAAAATAAACAATACATTCAAAAATATAACATTATTGTTGTTGAGTCTTTTCTTTTCTTCTGATCAATGTTGGTTAATATTCAAAATTTGAGTTACATTCAATGTAATTAAATCTCAAACGGAATTTACCAAATATAGGCAATAGCAAAATAATTAAGAAATCAAAAAAAATTTCTTTCTAAATAGAATTCGGGAACATTACAGAATAAACTAGTAATTAAACTTTTATTTGCTTGAATTTAACTGAACGAAAAACTTTCACTCCCAAAGTACTAGCTGAACCCAAAACAAAAGAAATGCAGACAGAAATCATTACCCTATAGTCTTCAAAAACACACGCTAAAACCAATCTGTGAGAAGTCTACACAAAGTCGCTGGTCAACGTTTCAGTAAAAAAACAAAAACACGAACGGCTTACGTATTGGCAGGGACTTGGTACAGGTCAGGCCCAGAAAAATATGCTTCAAAAACTACATTTCCATTATTTCTATTGTGGCAATTAAAATATGTAATTGTGACTTGGGGGTCAATTTCAAACCCAATTTCTTTGACTCGGACAGGATTTCAGACGGACAGTTTTTCTCTTAACTTTGGCTTTTACCTTTTAATATCACAGTGCAGACATCTTAGTCAGAAACCCTGTATACACAATAGTCTTGGTTCCAAGACCTTCGTACCGAAATGGATCATGGATCAATTCCAACAACAGAGGGCGTCACTGTCCCTGGTTCGATTTAGCTTCCACGAAGGTCTTGGGTATCTTGTAAAAGGGTGCTTAAGTGTTTCATTGTTTTTCCCCCGACTTTCCGGGGGAGCCAATCAACGATCGAGTTTGCAGCTTTTCGTGAATTATTTATGAATCGCCATGCGTTTATAACAGGGAACGTTGTTGTGACTGTGGCGAAAAGTACCTTCACGTCAGGAATTATGCCCAAGTGAATAAAATGCATTCTGAAAGAGCTTGACAATGAATGGGTTTACCTTAAGTTTTGGACTGAACAATTCTATAGATTATTCTGGAATTGCTTATTTGTTCATAACAATATTTAACTTGTCCTTGTTTGTGAAGGTTTTACATGAACAGTGCAGGAATTGTTTAATAACGAGGAAGTTTATTTGCTACAAATGTAGCTTTCTACAATAAAACTAACCTGTGAAAAATTCATTTCAAAAGGTGGTCGAGTTTTTTAGATATCGCCGAAAATCCGGAGCGAATGTCAAAACGCAAGAAGAATAATCTGTAATTGGAATACACAATCTGATCGTTTTTGCAGTAACTTTTCACAGCTTTAAATTTTGGGGGATAAAAACTAATATCTTTTTCGATAACCACATTATTTCGATGTGAAATGTTTCTCAAAATTCTTCATACTATCAATTAAAAGTTGCTGTACTTCTAACCAAGTAAGTCGATTGCCATTAATTATAATAGTGAGATAACGCATTGATTTCCACACTGTATGTACATTGTACAGTAGTAGGCTGGCTACAGTACTTGCGTAAAATGTATTAATACATTTATGTATGCACTTTGACCCTGCAATAGAGAAACTGCATGTATGCCATACACAGGGCGCGCGGTATTTGAAACGCTCATTTTATGCAGCAAAATACGTACTGTTGAAAGTAGCATGTTGGAGTGATGGCCATACCAACAGTACACGATCCAAACAGTCTTGATCGAGTTCACCTCTCTTTGTGAACGCATATCAGTGAATTAGGCCTATAATGCAGTAAATTATCCCGCTTAGACAGAAAATTAATATTATTGCTACACAAAAATCATAATTCGTGTAGGTGTAGTGCATGGTAGAATTCTTTAATTGCCAATAGTTTATTTTCAGGGCATGTCGGATGGTAGAATGCCATATTAATTCAGATGCTTCAAATTACATGTTTGACATCGACAACAAGATTTAAACGTCCAATAACAATGACCAACCGATAAACCTAATTCCGACTACAACCGATGCATATCATTTAGCTTGAATAATTTCAGAATCACTTGCTAATATGCGTTGATAATGCGATAGAAGCCACATTATGGTGGTCAATCAAAACGAGAGTTCATGCGATGTAACACAGCTAGCATGCACATCACAACACACAATATGCACGTCTCGACGACCCCTTGACCTTTCACATCTTGCTTGTCTTGCAAGCTTGTCATTTAGTCAGTAATATGAATAATACATGACTTGATGCTTCATAACCATAATTTGGCCACGCCCTCTAAAACAAGATATCCAAGACGTTACTACAGCCAGTCGTCAAACCGCGACGAATTCAAGAAGAAAAGCGCGCCCTCTGTCGGGTTATCACGAGTATGAGATAGTGACGTCTTGGACCAAGACTATATACACAATGACACTGATGGTTTTTATTTTCAATTCATGGAAAGGAGTTCAGACTATTTACCATTCCAGCCTTATTAGTTTGAGTACATTGGTATGAATGAAAGAAAACACGATCCTGGCTGCACCATGATAAGAGTCCATTGGTACAAACTTTATTGTCAGTGAGCTGTCAGATTGAAACTGTAGGGTTAAATGTTAATAGTTAATCACTGATGTGGCTTGAAATATTATAGTCATTCCCTTTTTGGCACAAACACTAGTCTTTAGTCAAGGCGCATGCGGCAACCCTGGTGGTGTACATCACACACAGCGCCACCTCGGCGAACATTAAAAAGGACCGTAATGCGAGCGCCTTGACAAAGGCTACGCCATTATTTAAAAACCTACCACGTTTTTCCGTTGAACAGCGCGTCTCGTGCCTTCCGCGGCTAGCACGCCGACTGCTAACCCAAGAGGGAGGACCATCGCTTTCATGGCTGTAAATAAGAAGTCATTTAACAAAATTGTTATCAAATCATGTGAAGTTTGCCTCCTGTTCCCCCCCCCCGGAAGCAGTAATTGGATGTTTCCTTCGAACATGAATGGTTACATGAAAAAACAAGCAAGGCTAATGTTGTGGGCGCAGGAAAGAGCATGACTCAGACGTCAAGCTCTCTGGTGTGTGTGTGTGTGTGTGTGTGTGTGTGTGTGTGTGTGTGTGTGGGGGGGGGGGGGTTAAACCATCTTGTAACAGGAAAAGGTGGCCAAGACAGGAATCCAGCGTTTCAATGATTCCTTCTAGAAAGGGGTCTGAACTCATTTAGAAGTACTAAACTTGATCAGGGAAAGCGTAAGGATAACATTTGATTAATTATTAATTACGATGTCTATAACAGTGGATGTCATGTTTGTTGTACTGCTGGTACTGCTGGTGTACACAGATGGTGTGACTGACAGAGTTTTCTGTTTACTGAGGAGCGTTTCGTCAGAAATGCTTCTCAGAGAACGCTTGCTCTAAGATGAGTTGAAATGAAATGAATTGAAGGATCTCCATGCTCTCAAAAAATTGAACACCCCATAAACACCCAAACTGTTGGATTATTGTGGTATGTCTGATTTCGTGTGAAGTATACATGTAATCAGTTTACTAATACAGTCCTCAGTCCAACAGAATCAAACAAAACATGCAGCAGGATTTTGATGGGTTCGGGTGATTATTGGGCCCCTTGCCCTTTTAAACCTTTTTTGAATTAATACGTAATCCCCACCCCCAAAAAATAAATGATAGAAAAGAAGAAAAAAGAAGAAGAAGAAGAAAAAAAACCAAACAAACAAAACAAACTCCTTTGTGCACTAAAGCATAGGTTGATCGAAACTTGTTTACAACTTGTTTACAACAACTTGTTTGCAGCAACTTGTTTACAACATCTTGTTTACAAATTTTGACTTGGCAAGGTTAGTCCATGATGAGAATGATAGTGCTTTCGCTAGCATGGATATGTGGAGTGCAATGACACTCAACTCCAACTCAATCTTTGTAATCCACAAACAATTGCATAATTTATAAAGCAAAGATGATAAACAAACTATGTTGACAAATTTGATGGCACTGCCTAATTGCTGCAGTGATTGATCGTTAAATTAGTCACAAGACTTTAAGGTAAAACAAAGCCTGTAAACAGGTGTGTATTGACCCTGACTTATCGGGTATTTGGAAACAATGGAAATCAGTATCTTTTTGTGGCTTACCCTGGGTATAACAGAAATATTAATAAGTATAAATAAAACTAGAGCTTAAGTGTTTGTACGAACAAACACCGAGGTGTTCGGCTATTATAATGGGGTCAGTGTTGTGTAAACGCCTGAGCTATTACATTCAGTTCAGTTGAATTTGGTGCTATTACTGTTTTGTGGGGTGCCTAACAAGCTACACACTTTAGCAAAAGTCTATAAAAAAGCACACAATTAAAAGCCTGACGTTAATTGATTGTTAGCGAGGTTTGCATGGACGGCTGTTTTAAAGACTGACAAAGAGAACCTTGAACAGAGACTAGAGTTTCGTATAGTTAGAACTTCCTGTTTTGACCGAAAGGGAAGGTCAAAGTGGGGTCATGCGTCAAATAAAATGTCACAATGTGTTTTAACCTAGCAAGCAGCACAAAGATTAAGACTTCATGACATGTGGTTCAGGAAATATTATTTTTAATATTTGAACTTCCTGTTTGGACCAGAAGGAAAGGTGAAAATGGGGTCATGCGTCTAAATAAATTGTCACAAGTGTTGTTTGCTACAAGACAGCACAAACATTATGACTTTATGACATATGGTTCAGGAGATATGATCATTTGAATTTTTGAGCTTTCTGTTTGAACCGGAAGTAAAGGTCAGACTTGGGTCTTCCGTATGAACAAAATGTCACAAGTGCTGTAAGCTACAAGACAAAACAAACAATACAACTTTATGACATGCGGTTCAGGAGATATGATTTTTTAAGTACTAGGCTTTGAGTTACTGTAACTTGACACCCGATGACGTCATGATGAAACAATTGTGTTTTTCTTACTAACAAATTTTATATTGCCTGGTTCAGAAGTTTTATTCAATATAAAACTTCAACTGCCGGTTTGAACCAGAAGTAATAGTGCAAGATTTCATGTTTATTTTCATTAAAAGAGTTACGATTTTATGAAACAATATTTGTCACAAGAGGGACGTCATCAAATATATATTTGAAAGGGCAGAGGTTCAATATTGTCATTTAATACATAGCATACATTTTGTGAGTTCCCTTTCATCTTGGATGCAGATCTCGATAAGAGGCTTTGAAATACACACACAACTATATCAAGTATGCCATTCATTATTAAAAGCTAATTTATTGTTTAATGAAAACTTATTCTTTATTGGTTCATCATAAATCACAAGTTCACACAAACTATGTTGATCAAGTTGACATTATTAAGCTATAATTATAAGAAATGTTCAAAGGATTTCAAATAAATTTGGATTCTCATTACGTATCGGTGGATGAACAATGATTGTTCATTACACTTGATGATGATAACCTTCAAATAAGCCAAGCATTGTGTAAGCTTTCAGTTGCAATTTATAAATGGCTTGCTTGATTTTTAAGTATTGGTTTCCGTACAGAACGTTTTGTTTATTTAGACTTGAGAAAAAATTAAACCTTAGAAGACACTTGTTTGGAATAGTTATGCAATACAAAGGCACATCATGAAGATGCAAGACTAAGCCTCTTGTGAAGTTAGACTATTAACAAAACTGAGTCAAATACTATTTCTACCTTCATGGTGCATGATACAGTGACTTGGCAGGGAAATAAGGAATGGAACATAACAGCAAGTGTCACAATTTTCACTGTAGACCGTTCCGGTACTGGATGTGCTGTATTCTGATGAAGAAAAAACAATGAACACAGTATGACTTGATGAAAATATCTTCAGAAATTTTTTACAACCTATCAAGTTAAAAAAACAAAATCATATAACACTATAAAAATCATAGCACAATATTTTAAAGACAAAGGCACATCATGAAGATGCAAGTCTAAGCCTCTTGTGAAGTTTTTTAGACTGAAGTTAGACTGAAAAAACTGAGTCAAATACTATTTCTACCTCCATGGTGCATCATACAGTGACTTGGCAGGGAAATAAGGAATGGAACATAACAGCAAGTGTCACAATTTTCACTGTAGACCATTCCGGTACTGGATGTGCTGCATTCTGATGAAGAAAAAACAATGAACAGAGTATGACTTCGTGAATAATCTTCAGACATTTTTTCATAACCTATCAAGTCTCAAAAAAAAATTCATATAACACGATAAAAATCATAGCACAATATTTTAAATGCATGAACAAATTTACAATAACTTATGTTTAGAATGTTTCAAAAATATGTAAATTTCTTTAAATAGAAAGTCTCACAGTAATAGTTACGCAAAGTCATGTTATCCATGCCAACAAAAAATGCAATAAATTAAAAGGAAAATGGGCTCAACCGGAAGTTTTATTTCAATTCCTTTGGAAATGTTTTACCTTGCAAAATAATTTGTGTCATTTTGAACTTTCAATAAACTACTGTAAATTTACCTCTCAAGAAAAGACCATCCATAATCATGATTTTGGCCGGTATAATCATAGTTGACAACTGACAGGAGCAGTGAAGACTAAAGATGGCTCATATTGACAGCTGCAACTCCTTTCTGTGTACCAGTCCTGACCCAGTCATCAGACGCTCATCCCGCCATCAGACTCTGTTCCATATGTTCCTTGATCACTGTACTAACTGGTAAAATAAACAAAATTCAAGACTTAAAACATTTCAAGATTATAATTTAATAAGTGGAAGGTGCCCATACTGCTTTGGAAGTGAACAACTTATAAATCTTAACCTTTGGGGAAACTTCATCGAAAGGTTGTGACATATTTATGGCATAATAATATAAATAGTTGATGGAACACATTAATCAAATCTGACCATTTTCTGACACTAGTGACAAAGCCAACAATCATACCAATTCCCCATTGCCCAATTCTTCCTCCTCCATGATCATTAAACGATCCTTAGTTTTAAAAACGTCACTACTTGACACATTCATTTTGAAAAGTGATTATGTTGAAAAGAAGCTTACCGTTGTATTCACCGTGTCGCGCCGATAAACACTGCCGTGAGTGCCGGTCTGAAACGCCATTGACAAGGCGATGTCATGTCCGTTCGTTTCGGTGTAGGATCAAAACATAACCAATGTCAATCCTTTTCTGCTTGCATTTTCTCACATAATAAAAGTGATACAAATCACTGAAGCAGGTAGATATCTCAGTGAAACTAGGTCTTCAAATCCATAATCACCATCAAACCACCAGAAGGGCGAAAGGGAAACAATTTGACGCCAAAAATAGCACAGGTTGAGAGAAACTCATTTCTGCTGCGTAGCGCCATTGTTAAAAGTACAATGAACTGTGACATGTCCAAACGTGTACAAAATTCACGCCGCTACGCATAGCCTTCAGTGTGCGTATGTGTGTACATGTACATGTAGGATACCTGTGTTCTTTCACTATCGTGCGTTGTCACTGTGGGTAAACTTAAACGTGCGCCTTTTTCGTCCTGATGTAAAGGTAAAAATGTTGTCATCTGAGTGCAAAAGTTTGAGCAGGCTTAACGTTCTACACCTTGACACAAACAAAAAACTAAAATAATTGGTAGTTTTTGAGATAAGAATTTTTGAAATTTTCAACTTCCGATTTGAACCGGAAGTTAAGGTCAAATGTAGGGTTTGTTGAACTTTTAACGACCTGTCCGATGATGTGTCGATTGTAAAAATCCAACATGCGGTTCACGAGTTATGATTTCATCATGACATCATCAAGTTTGTGTTGTCTTGATATTGAGGTTCAAATGTCTCATGAGTTTCAATGTTAAATTCAATTTCAATCTTGAGTTATGCCGTAGACAAGCCCGAAAATGATGTTTTTCAAGAAAAAAACCAAAGGCAAACTTCGACCCAGGGTAACGACCCGGAAGTAAAGGTCATACGATTTTGAGGTTAACTTTTCAAATGTTGCCCATGTCTTGGTCTATCATATGCCCAAATATGAATATTGTAGCTATAATATTCAGAGTTTCAATGTTCAATTCAATTTCAATCTTGAGTTATGCCGTAAATAAGCCCGAAAGTGATGTTTTTCAAGAAAAAAAAACCCAAAGGCAAACTTCGACCCAGGGTAACAACCCAATTTTGGTGTTAACTTTTCAAAGATTACCCATGTCTAGATCTATCATATGTGCCCAAATATGAATACTGTGGCTATAATATTCAGAGACATACCGGCATTGGCATGACGTCACTTTTTGAACCTAAATTTGCTCGTAATTTGACACCCGATGACGTCATCATTACGCCCATCTTCTGTATCATCTGCTAGTTGCAATCTACCTACATGTAAAGTTTCAAGTTGATATAGGCCCCGCAACTATGCGGTTTTTTGTGGACAAAGCCCACCGAGAAGAAGAAAAACTAAAAGGTAAAAAAAACAACCGAACAAAAACAATGAGTTGTTCGCGCTGCTGCACGAACACCTCAATCAAAGCTAAAGTCTCCGCTGTAAGAAAACCAGTAAAAATACCCATGAAGGAAAGCGGGATTTAAAAAAAAGCGTTGAACATTGAACGCCGTTTTCTCCGATTGTTACTTTTCACTGGGATCTACGTGTGTGTGGCGTCGGTGACGATTTGATTGTTACCGCAACATTGACAAAATGTGTCTCTTAAGTAAGCATTCGTGACTTGTCGCATGACTGCTTGCAATGGTTAATTGTCTTATACAATGTATACACGACATGAAACTTAGGAGTCTAGACACTATTGTGTACATCTGATATTTTAAAAGTTATAGGTCATTTTTTTTGTCGCATGACTGCTTGCAATGGTTTATTGACTAATATGATTTAACGCTACATAACACTTTGGAGTCAAGGCACTATTTTGTAGATTTACCAGTACACACATTTGTACATTTGATAGTTTCACAGTACATTGACATTTATTGTATGATACATTATGACATGAATATAATTAGCAAATCTTGAGACCACCATATCTCGAAAAGAATAAGTCCGATCAACTGTTTTCGATTGTGTACCTTTGGGATGCTGTAGATGTATTTGTTATGCTAAAACATTGTGCGACGTCATCATGACGTCACCAGTACCCAGCGTAAAGTCAATACATTTCGCTCGCCACAATTCATGTCCTATGGCCTGTGTGGTAAGAAAACACCTCCATAAGACTGTGTGGCGCGGTATCCTACTTTATGTGTTCTCTTATGTTATGATGTAAGGAATTATGAAGTCACCACCTGTTAGAGCACGCTCTATCAATCGTCTATTTTTTCAAGAGTGTCAAACAAAATAAGTTTAATTTTGAAATCTACAGAATATGCTTGATCGAGTCAGAAGTTGTTTCCCATCCCATCCCGGAATACTGTGAGCTACGGTACTCATGTTTCAAGCTCGAAAACATTTTGCATCAATTTTTGATTTCACGTACTAACACAAAACGTTTTACTTTATTGCTTATTAATTTAGGACGAAAAGCAGTCATAAGCACCATTATTTTTATATATGAAGTTCAAAGCAACAAGTCTTCACTGTAAGAAAACTAGTGACGTTTTGAAGGAAAGCGGGATTTTATAAAAGCCTTCAACATTAAATGCCGTTTTATACAATTGTTACCTTGGGGTGTATACGTGTGTGTTTGTTTGTGAAATCGGTGGGTGACGATTTGATTGCTTAACAGTTACCTTCACAAATGTGTCTCGAAAGTAAACATTCGTGACTTCTCGCATGGCTACTTGCAATGGTTTATTGTCTGACAGACTGAATGTACTAAATTAAACTTCGGAGTCTAGATACTATTGTGTACATTAACCCATCGTGCATTTGATAGCTTCACAGTTACATATAAAAATATGTCTCGAAAGTAAACATGCATGAATTGTCGCATGACTGCTTACAGTGGTTTATTTTCAAGAAAAAACAGCGAATTTATTGTTTTTAGTTTGTGAGTTCTGGTTGTTAAACCAACAACTCAAAATTTGATTAAAATTAATTACATTTAATTACCCAATTAACCATTGGATGACGTCATTATGTTGTAAAAACTTCTGTTTCATCTATTTATCAGGTGTAACACTGTTGCTAAGTTTCATGACCGTACGATCTTGGGAAGGAGGTCAAAGTCTGCGGACAACGATTTGTGTGTATTTTTGAGATGAAACAAACTCAAAAATTCACTAGAATTTAGTGTTTGTACGAACAAACACCGAGGTGTTCGGCTATCAATTGGGTCAGTGTTTAATTAAATCGATGAAAAGATTGTTGATAGCTTTTGAATTTTCATGGAAAGTACATTTGCTACACAGGAAATAAATGCTAAGGTTACTACTTAACTTCCGCTTTCAACCGAAAGACAAGGTCAATTGAGTCCACACTCTGTGTAGCGTTTGATTATTTTTCGAAGACCTCTCCGATGATGTATAGATTGTAAAATTCAGATGCACGGTTCATAAGTTATTAATTTTTCAAATGTGTTAATTTTTTACAATTTAATTGAATACCTGATTACGTCATTATGACGTCAAGAAAGTGGTGTCTTCTACAATTGAAGAGCTAACTATGTGCGAAGTTTGAAGGTTGTGTGATCTTTGGAAGTGTGTCTTTTGTTATCTGACAAAAATGCTCACACTTGGATTAGACTAACAGCCCATACAGCCTTGCTCTATGCATAGCCTATGCCAAATGGACTTTGCCCCCTGTGATCAGTCGAGCAGAACACGCCACGGTACGCATAGCCTTCAATGCATGCGATGTGTAGGCGCACGTTCGTATGTCTACCTGTGTTCTTTCAGTTTCACTATCGTGCGTTGTCACGGTGGGTCAACTTAAACGTGCGCCTTTTTTGACCTCATGTAAAGGTCAAAATATTGTCATCTGAGTGCAAAAGTTTGAGCAGGCTTAACGTTCCACACCTTGATACAAAAAATAAACTAAAATAATTGGTAGTTTTTGAGATACGAATTGTTGAAATTTTCAACTTCCGATTTGAACCGGAAGTAAAGGTCAAATGGGGTCAAGTTTTGTGTAGGGTTTGTTGAACTTTTAACGACCTGTCCGATGATGTGTCGATTGTAAAAATCCAACATGCGGTTCACGAGTTATGATTTTTTACAACTATTAAACTTTGATTTATTGTAATTCAAAACCTGATGACGTCATCATGACATCATCACGTTTGTGTTGTCTTTATGTTCAGGTTCAAATGCCTGATGAGTTTCAATGTTCAATTCAATTTCAATCTTGAGTTATGCCGCAAATAAGCCCGAAAGTGATGTTTTTCAAGAAAAAAACGCAAAGGCAAACTTCGACCCAGGGTAACGACCCGGAAGTAAAGGTCATACGATTTTGGTGTTAACTTTTCAAAGATTGCTCATGTCTAGATCTATCATATGCCCAAATATGAATATTGTGGCTATAATATTCAGAGACATACAGGCATTGGCCTAACGTCACTTTTTGAACTTAAATTTGCTTGTTATTTGACACCCGATGACGTTATCATGACGCCACAACTTCTGTATCATCTGCTAGTTGCAATCTACCTACATGTAAAGTTTCAAGTTAATATAGGCCTCGCAACTATGCTATTTTTTGTGGACAAACGACTCTGAGAAGAAGAAGAAAAACTAAAAAAAAACAAAAAACTAGAGCTTAAGTGTTTGTACGGACAAACACCGAGGTGTTCGTCTATTAATTGGTTGTGTCAACGCCTGAGCTATTGCTTTTAGTTGAATTTGGTGCCATAACTGTCTTGTGGCGTGCCTAACAAGCTACACACTTTAGCGAAAGTCTAACAAAAGCACAAGATTAAAGGCCTGACGTTTGATTGTTAGCGAAGTTTCCATGGACGGCTGTTTAAGAGACTAAAAAAGCTATTGCCAAAATCAGATTGCGGAACCTTGAACAGAGACTAGAGCATGTTTGGACTATGGACTTTGCGGTCAAAATAGCGAAAAGCCGCTCACAATGCAACTGATATAGATCACGCAATGTGTTTGTTTACGGTGCAATTATTTCCCCGCGGTTTAACAGCGGGTCAATGCATACCCGATTTCAACCGGAAGTGAAGGTCAAATGGGTAACATCTCTGTGGCAAAGTTTGAGAACGATTATGGACCTACAACATGATGTAACATTTGTGATTAGTTTGTGCGTAAAAATTACGGATAAGTCTTAAAGTATGAAATTTGAAATTTTCAACTTCCGGTTTGGACAAGAAGTCAAGGTCAAATGGTGTAATACTCTGTGTAGTAATTGCTACATTTTTCAAGACCTCTGCGATGATGTGTAGATTGAAATAATAGGTAAAGTACTTCTCGAGTTATGAATTTTTGAAGTATTAAACTTTGATTTACTGTATTTTGACACCTGATGACGTCATCATAACGTCACAACTACCTGATGGAGGTCGTATTACGGTCCTAACATGGGAATAATTTGAAGTTGATCTGATATACAGAAGTTAAAGTTTTTACCGGGAAAGTGATTTTTTAAAGAATTACACAGAGGCAAACATTGACCTTCCGGTACGACCGGAAGTAAAGGTCATGTGAATTTTGCGTTAACTTTTTAAAAGTTGGCCGTGTCTTGATCTTTCAATTGCCTTAATATGAATACTGTAGCGAAAATATTCAGAGACATACAGGCAATGGCATGAGGTCACTTTTTGACCATAAAAGGCTTGTAATTTGACACCCGATGACGTCATCATGACGCCACAAGTTCTGTTTCATCTCCTAGTTACGATCAACCTACATGTAAAATTTCAAGTTGATATAAGCCTCGCAACTATGCGTTTTATTGTGGACAAACGACTCTGAGAAGAAGAAAAACTAAAAAAAAAACCGAACAAAAACAATGAGTTGTTCGCGCTGCTGCACGAACACCTAAAAAAAACCCCAAAAAACAAAACAAAAACAATGAGTTGTCCGCGCTGTTGCACGAACACCTCAAAAAAAAACAACGAACAAAAACAATGAGTTGTTCGCGCTGTTGCACGAACAACTAAAAAAAAACCCCCAAAAAACTAGAGCGTAAGTGTTTGTCCAAACAAACACGAGGTGTTCGGCTATTAATGGGGTCAGTGTTGTAGTCAACGCGAGAGCTATTGCATTGAGTGGAATTTGGTGTCATTACTGTTTTGTGGCGTGCCTAACAACCTACACACTTTAGCAACATTCTAAAAAAGCATATGATTAAAATCCTGACGTTTGATTGATAGCGGGGTTTGCATGGACGGCTGTTTTAAAGACTGACAAATGTATTGCCAAAATCAGGTTGGGATAGAGTTTCGTATAGTTAGAACTTCCTGTTTGGACCGGAAGGAAAGATCAAAGTGGGTCATGCTTCTGGAATAAAATGTCAAACGTGTATTAAGCTAGCAAGCAGCACAAATATTAAGACTTCATGACATGTGGTTCAGGAAATATGATTTCTAATATTTGAACTTCCTGTTTGGACTAGAAGGAAACATCAACGTGGGGTCATGCATATGAACAAAATGTCACAAGTGTTGTAAGCTACAAGACAACACAAATATTACGACTTTATGACATGCAGTTCAGGAGATATGATATTTAAAGTAATAAGCTTTGAATTACTGTAACTTGACACCCGATGACGTCATGATAAAAAAATGTGCTTTAGTAAAGTAAAGGTCAAACGGAGTCACATTGTGGGTAAGATTTGTTTAATACCTTAAGAGCTTTCATATGGTGCACATATTTTGTATTTAGCATGGTTCTTGAGATATGATTATTTTTAATATAAAACTTCAATTTAATGTAATGACGTCATTGATGACGTCGTAATTCAAAAACAAATGTATTCTGTCATGTACACACTGTGGTCTAGGTATATGGTAAGTTTCAAGTCCGTACAATCTTTAATTTTTGGAGATAGCAAAATTTTAAAAATGTCGACCTCGTTAACGATTGTCGTTGTGACGTAGCTATGACGTCATATATCATATAAAATGCTCATGAGCTAAACAAAATATTATGCGTTGAAAGTTTTTTTTTCATATTTTTATTCACTTAGGCTCTTGAGCCCCCAAAACATAATTTTTAATTTAACTTCCGGTAAAGGTCAAATGAGGTCACAATTTGCATACAATGTGTACAACATTACAAGACCTTTCATATGCATCAAAGATCCTGTATGTAGCATATATGGTTCTCAAGATATGAATTTTTCAAATTATTTAACGTTTATTTAACGTAATGACGTTATCAATTACGTCATCATTCCAAACAAGTTGCGGATTCATCTAGTTTCAAAGATCTTTGTACACGGTAAGTTTCAAGTTCATACAAGCTTTTCTTTTTGCGAAGAAGAAAACCCAGAAAAAAAAAAAACAGAGCAATAACAATAGTTGTTCGTATGTTGGCCGAACACCTAAAAAACAGAGCAATAACACTAGTTGTTCGGCTGTTGGCCGAAATCCCTAATGAAACATAAATGTTAATAATTATTATTTGCGAATCGTTAATTATCATGAAAGTACATTGTATTATGGTTATTTCTAGTGGCCAAGAATAACTCTTCGTAAAAGCATTACAAGCTGCACAATTTAGCAAAAGTCTAAGCAAGCTTTTGATTGTTAGCGAGGTTTGCATAGACGGCTGTCCTAGAGACTAACAAAGCTATTGCCGAAATCAGGATGCGTGAACCTTGAACAGAGACTAGAGTACAAGCATGTTTGGACTTCGCCCCCTTGCGGTCAATAGAACGAAAAGCCGCTCACATTGCAACTGGTATAGATCACGGATTGTGTGTGTTTTCAGTGCGGTTATTTTCCCGCGGTTTAACAGCGTGTCAATGCATACCCGATTTCAACCGGAAGTGAAGGTCAAATAGTTAACATCTCTGTGGCAAAGTTTGAGAACGCCTTTGGACCTATAACATGATGTAAAATCTGTGAGTAGTGTGTGTGTAAAAAGTATGAATATTTCTTAAAGTATGAAATTTGAAACTTTCAACTTCCGGTTTAAACAGGAAGTCAAGGTCAAATGGTGTTACACTTTGTGTTGTAATTGCTACATTTTTCAAAACCTCCCCGATGATGTATAGATTGAAATAATAGCTAACGTACTTCTCGAGTTATGAATTTATGAAGTATTAAACTTTGTTTTAGTGTATTTTGACACCTGATGACGTCATCATAACGTCACAACTACCTGGTGGAGGTTTTATCCATGTCCTAATGTGGTATTAATTTGAAGTTGATCAGATATACTGAAGTTAATAATTTTACCGAGAAAGTGTTTTTTTAAAGAATTACACAAAGGCAAACGTTGACCTTCCGGTACGACCGTAGGTAAAGGTCATGTGAATTTTGCGTTAACTTTTCAAATGTTGCCCATGTCTTTGTGTATCATATGCCCAAAGTTGAATTGTGTAACTTTATTATTCAGAGACATACAGGCATAGGCATGAAGTCACTTTTTGACCTTAAATGGCTTGTAATTTGACACCTGATGACGTAATCATGACGTCACAACTTACTCGGCTTTTGCTAGTTATGTTCTAACTTCACATGAAGTTTCAAGTTGATCAAAGGTTTACAAGCATGCGTTCGCTTGCGGACAAAGCCCACTGAGAAGAATAAGTAAAACTAACTAGAGCGCAAGTGTTTGTCCAAACAAACACGAGGTGTTCGGCTATCAATGGGGTCAGTGTTGTAGTCAACGCGAGAGCTATTGCATTGAGTGGAATTTGGTGCCATTACTGTTTTGTGGCGTGCCTAACAACCTACACACTTTAGCAAAAATCTAAAAAAGCACATGATTAAAAGCCTGGCGTTTGATTGTTAGCGAGGTTTGCATGGACGACTGTTTTAAAGACTGACAAAGCTATTGCCAAAATCAGGTTACGAGACTCTTGAATAGAGACTAGAGTTTTGTATAGTTAGAACTTCCTGTTTGGACTGGAAGGAAGGGTCAAAGTGGGGTCATGCTTCAGGAATAAAATGTCAAACGTGTAATAAGCTAGCAAGCAACCCAACTATATCAAGTATGCCATTCACTATTAAAAGCTAATTTATTGCTTCATGAAAACTTATTCTTTATTGATTCATTATAAATCACAAGTTCACACAAGCTATGTTGTTCAAGTTGACATTATTAAGCTAAAATATAATTATTAGAAATGTTCAAAGGATTTCAAATAAATTTGGATTCTCATTGAGTATCGATGGATGAAAAATGATTGTTCATAATACACTTGATGATGATAACCTTCAAATAAGTCAAGCATTGTGTAAGCTTTCAGTTGCAATTTATAAATGGCTTGCTTGATTTTTAGATATTGTTACTTGAGAAAAAATTGACTTGAGAAAAATTAAACCGTAGAAGACACTTGTTTGGAATGCAAGACAAAGGCACATCATGAAGATGCAAGTCTAAGCCTCTTGTGAAGTTTTTTAGACTGAAGTTAGACTGAAAAAACTGAGTCAAATACTATTTCTACCTCCATGGTGCATCATACAGTGACTTGGCAGGGAAATAAGGAATGGAACATAACAGCAAGTGTCACAATTTTCACTGTAGACCATTCCGGTACTGGATGTGCTGCATTCTGATGAAGAAAAAACAATGAACAGAGTATGACTTCGTGAATAATCTTCAGACATTTTTTCATAACCTATCAAGTCTCAAAAAAAAATTCATATAACACGATAAAAATCATAGCACAATATTTTAAATGCATGAACAAATTTACAATAACTTATGTTTAGAATGTTTCAAAAATATGTAAACTTCTTTGAATAGAAAGTCTCACAGCATTAGTTACGCAAAGTCATGTTATCCATACCAACAAAAAATGCAATGAATTACAAAGAAAATGGGCTCAACCAGAAGTATTATTTCAATTCCTTTGGACATGTTTTACCTTGCATAATTTGTGTCATTTTGAACCTTCAATAAACTACTGTAAATTTACCTCTCAAAAAAAGACCATCCATAATCATTGTTTTGGCCAGGTATAACCATAGTTGACAACTGACAGGAGCAGTGAAGACTAAAGATGGCTCATGTTGACAGCTGCAACTCCTTTCTGTGTACCAGTCCTGACCCAGTCATCAGCCTCTCATCCCGCCATCAGACTCTGTTCCATATGTTCCTTGAACACTGTACTAACTGGTAAAATAAACAAAATTCAAGACTTAAAACATTTCAAGATTAAAATTTAATAAGTGGAAGGTGCCCATACTGCTTTGGAATTGAACAACTTATGAATCTAACCCTTTGGGGAAACTTCATTGAAAGGTTGTAACTTATCTATGGCATAATAATATTAATTCTATAGTTGATGGAACACATTCATCAAATCTTACCATTTTCTGACACTATTGACAGAGCCAACAATCATACCAATCCCCATTGCCCAATTCTTCCTCCTCAATGATCATTAAACGACCCTTAGTTTAAAAAACGTCACTACTTGACACATTCATTTTGAAAAGAGATTATGTTGAAACGAAGCTTACCGTTGTATTCACCGTGTCGCGCCGATAAACACTGCCGTGAGTGCCGGTCTGAAACGCCCTTAACAAGCTGATGTCACGTCCGTTCTTTTCGGTGTATGATCAAAACATAACCAATGTTAATCCTTTTCTGCTTGCATTTTCTCGCATAATAAAAGTGATACGAATCACTGAAGCAGGTGGACATCTCAGTGAAACTAGGTCTTCAATTCCATAATCACCATCAAGCCACCAGAAGGGCGAAAAGGGAAACGATTTGACGCCAAACGTAGCACAGGTTGAGAGAAACTCAGTTCCGCAGCGCTGCGCCGCCATTGTTAAAAGTACGATGAACTGTGACATGTCCAAACGTGCACGGAATCACGCATAGCCTTCAGTGTACTGGATTTAACACATATACAACGTTTGTGTACCTGTGTTCTTTCACTATCGTGCGTCGTCAATGCGGGTCATTTTAAACGTGCGCATTTTTCGACCTGATGTAAAGGTCAAAATATTGTCACCTGAGTGCAAAAGTTTGAGCAGGCTTAACGTTCTACACCTTGATACAAAAAATAAACTAAAATAATCGGTAGTTTTTGAGATATGAATTTTTGAAAGATTCAACTTCCGATTTGAACCGGAAGTTAAGGTCAAATGGGGTCAAATTTCGTGTAGGGTTTGTTAACTTTTTAAGGACCTGTCCGTTGATGTGTCGATTGTAAA
This sequence comes from Pycnopodia helianthoides, assembly GCA_032158295.1. Taxonomy (NCBI): domain Eukaryota; kingdom Metazoa; phylum Echinodermata; class Asteroidea; order Forcipulatida; family Asteriidae; genus Pycnopodia; species Pycnopodia helianthoides. Next base: position 8,024,975 of record CM063246.1, read on the forward strand.
AATCCAACATGTGGTTCACGAGTTATGATTTTGTACAAATCTTAAACTTTAATTTATTGTGATTTAAAACCTGATGACGTCATCATGACATCATCAAGTTTTTGTTGTCTTGATATTGAGGTTCAAATGTCTGATGAGTTTCAATGTTCAATTCAATTTCAATCTTGAGTTATGCCGTAAATAAGCCCGAAAGTGATGTTTTTCAAGAAAAAACCCAAAGGCAAACTTCGACCCTGGGTAACGACCCGGAAGTAAAGGTCATACGATTTTGGTGTTAACTTTTCAAAGATTGCCTATGTCTAGATCTATCATATGCCTAAATATGAATACTGTGGCTATAATATTCAGAGACATACCAGCATTGGCATGAGGTAACTTTTTGACCTTAAATGGCTTGTAATTTGACACCTGATGACGTAATCATAACGTCACAACTTACTCAGCTTCTGCTAGTTATGTTCTAATTTCACATGAAGTTTCAAATTGATCAAAGGTTTGCAAGTATGCGTTTGCTTGAGGACAAAGCCCACTGAGAAGAATAAGTAAAACTAAAAAAACAAAAAGACCGAACAAAAACAATGAGTTGTTCGTGCTGTTGCACGAACACCTCAAAAAAACAAAAAAAACGAACAAAAACAATGAGTTGTTCGCGCTGTTGCACGAACACCTCAATAATGAACAAACATCGTTATTCTTCCTTTTAGCGCAGTAATTCGCAAATAGGTTCGTTGCTGTATGTTGAACCATGGTTGAATAAAAAGGGTTGCGTGCTGGGCACGCTACAATCTTTCCTGATTGTTGATAACGTAGGTAGGCAGCCAATCGGCAAAATGGCTTCCGTCATAAACCCTTACAACCAAAATGACCTTGCTACGACGACCATGACAGTAAACTTTATTGACTGACTAAGTATCAATGTCATGTTCATCCCTCATTACAACTTCATCAGCTTACGATAATAACTTGTTCACTTACCCATGACTTCTCAATGCGTAATCGTCAGACTAAGCAGAACACGTCTTTGCAGCTACGTCACCAAGTAGATTCTGCTCGTCTGCTTTCCAAACTGTGTATTTTATATTCACTAACAAAGGCTCCTCGCTTAGGTTTCTGTTCAGTTTGTGTCACACCTTAATAAACAAAAACTTAGCAGAGGTAAAAGTCTGAAGGCTTATAACAACCCTCTATTGCAGTTAAAGTTGTTGGCCTAGTCGCAGCAACCGTGTCAAAACCAAGGTTCACGCTCCCAGTCTTTGCATTATAGACACCGGATTTCGCAATAACTGATTTGGTAAAAACGTTGGTACTTTCCCCTTTCCTGCAATATCGTTGCTTAAAGGAACATTACAGAATTGGTAAGAAAAACACTTGTAAAATATACTTTTTGATCAGAGATTTACATAAAACTTACACGGTCTAATGATGATGATAGTAGAAAACATCCCTTGAAATATTTCTGTCTGAAATGCCATATTTGATGAGAAATGAATAAACTAATTTTCCGATTGGAGTTTATCGCTCAGTGAGCGTTTTATTCATGTGATGAATCTATATGATTTCATGCAAATGTATAATCGGTTTTTCACTATTTTCTCGTGACCCAGATGGCCGATCGATCTCAAACTTCTACAGGTTTGTCAGTTTATGTATGGTGGATTACATAAAGTGCTTACACTGCCAGCATTTGTTTGGTAGCAAACAGGTATTGTACACTTTGGTAACAGCTCAAAATCAGTGTCCACATTTTGTGTGATTCAACATGTGAACGAACAAACAAACCTGTGAAAGCTTGAGCTCAATTGGTCATCGAGGACACGAGAAAATGGTGAAAAGAGACCTTATGTGTTTTCTGTTTTTTCAAACATCGAGTTTTTATCGCGCGTGATAAAAACTATTGTTTTACTCATTTCTCAGAAACAATAGCATTTTAGGCAGAAATATTTTAAGGAACCCTTTCTATCATAACTTACTTAAAATCATGTAAGTTATGTGTGAATCTGTGAACATTTGTGTTTTTTCGATCTTATCAATAGTGTACAGGGCCTTTAAGAAGGGGATTTAAAAAAAAAAAAAATCTTATTGGCAAGTATCCAACATTTTTCGCAGGTTGAAATCGACCCCCCCCAAAAAAAAATTGAACGCTTGCTGATTTTGTGTAAATATGATAATGGCAAAATCCGAATAACTCTAGTGCATCTGAAATTCTGAAAAATTAATTGGCTTGCATACAATATCTTTTGTTTTGGAAGCTTTTCAGCCTAGCTTAGTTGCAAAGTATAATTGTGAATTTCCTCTCTGATGGATGTGCACTGCCACACTGTAATCGGATGCATTTCCCTGGATCCGACAACCTACAGTGTTGTGAATTGACACCTTTAGGGGTACTTTTTCTGCACACGTAATGGGAGACTTTTGAACGCTAGATGGCAGCAGACATACCAGGTAAAATTCTATTGTTAACGTAATTCTAAACATGCGTACATTGCCGAGAACGATTGATTTACCCGGTAAGTCTGCTGCCACCTAGCGTCCCAAAAGCCCCCCATTGGAGGCAGGTATAGTTGCAAACAATTGAAATTAGCAATCGCGAAATAGCAATCATGTACGTACACGATGAGTCTAAAGTTGCATGACACATATCGTGTTCGTTCACAATAAGAGCGGGCTTGTTTTGACTCGTGTGGCGGCCCTTCGCTTCCGTAGATACGAGTGTTCCTAAGGGGCAACACAATATGACGTCATCACAACTTAACCACTGGGGCATGTTTTGTAACTTTGATTTTGAACCTCCGCCAAGAACTATGGTTGGGGGTTGAAGTCGTGCCACAGGATGGTAAGGTAACTTGGTAAGAATCACCCGCAGCTATTCATAATGTAGGCCTATAACATGTTGAGAACCGATTCCCTTCCAAGGAATGTGGTTTTAAGAGAGCGGGATTAAAAACATTTCTATCTGAGAAACGATCCTGAATAAAACGGCTCTCAGATTGTGTATTCCAATTACAAATTATTGATTCCTGCGTGAGGTCTCAAAATCAATTCAAATATTTTACTGAGAAATTACTTCTTTCTCGAAAACTACGTTACTTCAGAGGGAGCCGTTTCTCACAATGTGTTATACTATCAACAGCTCTCCATTGCTCGTTACCAAGTAAGTTTTTATGCTAACAATTATTTTGAGTACTTACCAATAGTGTCCAGTGCCTTTAATGTACAAAGTGACTCACGTTTTTAAATTAAGTATGCTGATATAGTACTGACAGGTCTGATAATTTGCAATGATGAGTCGGAATATATAGAAACAACTTGAGAGGGTGTGTGTATCAAGTATATGAAAATGTCAGGGGATTGCACGTCAGGAATTTGTTGTGCACTGATTAATGAGGTCATTCTGTCTAGTGGTATGATGTACGGATCACAGAAGCCGCCGATCAACTCAATTTTCTCTACATACCTAGCCCGACTCGCGAAATCTAACTTTTCAGCATATGCCGACAAGTATGGAGCAAAAGTTGCCATATTTCTGTTAAAGGAACACGTTGCCTTCGGGTTGGGCGCTGTTGGGCGCTTTTGGGCTATAAAAAGCGTTTGATGTATAATGAGCACAGTCGGAAAGATGTTTAAAAAGTAGAATATAATGATCCACACAAACGTGCCTTAGAAATGCTTCGCTTTTGATAACTTCCGCGAAACAAAACGCTCCGCCATTATGGGAGTCAAGATTTTGACTTCCATAAATGGCGGACAAATTCTATTAGTCTTATTTCCAGTCGCAGCTGTTGAACTACGACTGAGCAATTATTTTATTAAAAAGGTTACGATTACCATCTGTTTATTGTGTTCCAATAAATATCCAGTTAATAAATGAATGAAAAAAGAAAGAAAAAACATACGTTAAATAATAAAGTAGCAAGTCCCCATGTCTCGGTCCGTCCGGGCGTCCAGGGACGTACCAGCAGCAGCAAAGCCCCGCGGCCATACCACCCATAGACCTCCCCCTGCCTGCTGCAGTACAATAGACGACGCGAAGACAGGGTTCTAGTACAATGTATGATTTTAGCGGGGCCAACCTAGTAACACCGATGCTTTGTGTGGTGTAAGAAGGTCTGGTACCCGTTACTGTTATTTTATCGACGATCGTATTGACGGATTGAAAAACGTATACATTTCGCGGGACATGTCTCGGGGGTCAGAGGTCAATTTTTTTTTTTAAATTACCATTCACTAATTATAACACATTAAAGGTGTTTTATTGCAAGAAAAACTCTTAATAAGTATAAGGAACACCTCCAAACAGTAAAATTTCATGAGATTTGAAGGCAACGTGTTCCTTTAAGTTTGCATGCAATAAAGTACCTCTTAAGTTCAACAACGTGTTTGACCTTAACAAGTTGCTCCGCCTACGGCTGGTGACGTCACGTGCAAAACCTCAAGGCACCCCAACACGGCGAGGAATTCAACCGGTGCTCCGACGTTCACTACAGAGGGCGAGTACACTGATGATCTAAATTTCACCTTCGCTCGGCCCCAGCGGCCTATCCAGGACCGCTGGGATGGGCTAATCAGCTTGCACAGATTCTTGTTCAAGAATTACGTCATGCGTGTAGTGCTTGCAGTGTGAGTGTGATGCAAGATGGGACTGATCATTAACCAATGAGCGTGCTTGATACGTTTGCCCATCCCAGCGCCTTTGGTTTTAGGGCAAGGCGCTGGGGACGAGCGAAAATTTCACCGAGAGACCAGTGGGCGAATACCCAAGAGACGGTCTACCTGCTGAGCGTATTATGAATCCTGCTGGGGCGCCCCCACCGTACTCAACGCTACCTAAACCATAGGAAGAATCTCTACAGATAGCTGAAAACCATTGACGTGGATTAGCCCTTCCAATGAAATATACTTATATTACATTTACGCATGCGTACATACACTATTGGTGGGCAAACGCCATAGGCCCTAGTTTCGAATTCGAGGTTTAGGCTCCAAAATCGGCTCAGGCTAGCTAGGCTCCCTCAATTATTTTAACTTACGCATGCTTTGTGGTCAGGGCTTCAGACAAGAAAACTGGGCCTGAAGTCCAATCCGGAGCCGAAGCCGTGGATTCGAAAAGGGCCATAAAGTTAGTTATGCACTAGGCAAACTCACAAACGCGTATGGCGTCACGCCATCATCAGCCCAACGCAAAAATGTGCGATGCTCCCTCATTTACTTTTGCCAATCAGTGGTGTTAGTGCGCATGTGCTGAGTGCATTTTAAATAGTTGATAGGAATGGTCTATTGTCTTGAGCAAAACCTGTAAATGACAATGCTCTCTGCCCCAAAGTTGCCGACACACACAAAAAAGGAGAGTAATTTTTATAAGATTTATCTCTAAATTCCCCCATTTGAATTAAGAAAGAAAATATCATACAGATTATTAATAATTAAAGAGCAAGAAATCTTTACTGCGTTTATTCTTTCATGTGCAACAAGCCCCGTTTAAAAAAATATTTTTGAATAATTTTGAAGTAAACCATTAAGAAAGTGAAACTTATAATATATTATTATTTCTTTTTACAATACGTTTTTTTTAAGACACGGGTTAGTGTCATTTTGTTCAAAATGTGTGTATGCTTTTAGAACCTTGAATCTCTTTCCGCTCCAAGCTTCGTTGTCTTAATTTTGTAAACTTGTAAATTTCAAAGTAAGTCGATTAAACCTTCCAAGTATTTTCTCTTTAATTATCTTTGTTTATTATTGCTGAATGATTTTTGAAGTAAAAAGATGCCAAAAAACCTTTTTTGTGCAAAAGATGATGTTGAGTATTGTGTCTAAACTTTCTTTTGAACGGAATAGGCTTCGCAAAGCTAACAAGAGAGAACAAAAACTGAATGAACACCTTGAATATTATGTTTACGAAGGTTGGCTGATAATAAAAACAATAACTCCAAAAGCAATGGGGAAGCATCTAGATGAAAAAGGAACAACTGTGAGGGTGGAGTTACAGAAGGCGGCGCTTTCGGGAACAGCGAGGATTCTGAGAAAGACCATTGAGATCTACTCGAGGAGTTTAATACCGGCACAAAGGAAAATGTGATCTTTCTTTTGCATGCTGTGATAAAACGAAAAGCACTGGAACAAACAAATGTAAATAGGACTAAAAGCACAATCACTTTACAAGAAGAAGCACTACGTCAACAAAATATTGAAATAAAGTTATAGATACAAAGCAAATATAGAATATACGACAACGGCAAAACGTTTGTAAAAGGAATTAAGCCGCAGCATAGGTCATTCAAACAATGATCAATTTTGTTTATACACGTAAAAGCAAAAGCTCAATTATGCGACATTAGCTAGAAACATTTCTAAAAGGAACAAGCCAAAGCCCAAGCTAAACCAACAACGAACACGGATTAGAATATTAAACTAAAATCGTGAGTTTTTAAAGCCTTTTTAAACAACTGAGGGAAGACATGGCACGGATGTTATAAGGTATTATTGTTGTTCCAGACTCTGACTGAAAATGCAGCAAATGTTCAGTCCCCATAAAAAGTTGTTCTGCTTGCGAAAGTGTGGCTAAGAATAAGGCAATGTGAAGAGGAACGTAGTAGTAGACCAGCCAAACTTGAAAAAGTTCTCTAGAAAAAAATTCCCCGGCATATTTTGTTAATAGCTGGCATCCATGCTAGATCTATTGTTCATGGGATCAGGAAGACGACTAATGTGGATGCCACCCTCAATTTTGAATTTTAAGGTCATTTTGAGCTCAAAATAAGGTCAAAATGGGGATTTTTTTTATTTTGCACCAAATTTGACCCCGAGTGGTAGCTCTGTCCATAAAATGTATTTTTATCATCATATTGACATATTATCAAACCAGACTTTTTTTTCGGATGTAACCTAGCAAACGAACTACTACATTTTACAAACTGTTTCGTCGTGTTGTGATGTGTTTTTTAGTGAAGCTGCCATCTTTGTTAATACATGCACATTATTTGCATTTTTATCTTGATGTACAACATGAATTGCTGGCGAAAAAGAAGTATATAAAGGATCAAATAAGGGTGCAGCCTCCAGAAGGGCGCCACCAACAACAAACAATAGTCTAAGATAGAGACTACCACGGAGTCGATGACTACCCAACAATCCTGGTATGTTTGGGGAGACAGATTTCTGTGGGATTTCATTTCAAAAATACCTCTGCCACTTGCCTGATTCTATTCACGTTGACATGAACACATTGGTGTAGAAACAAACACTCTTGGGGGGGGGAGTGGGGTCGTGCCTTTCTATCGCTGCACCTTACATGTGGAATCATCTTCCTGCGATCAGCATACAATCTCCTTCAATGGTCATTTTTAACACTTTGCTTAAATCCCTTTCGAGAGCTTACTGTACTTTTGAATATAACGATAGATCGATTGATAGATCAGGGCTGACTCACTGCATGCATCGGCGAAAATATTCAATGACACTATAGTTAGTTAGTTAGATTAATATGAGTTAACAGTTTGATGCTAATGAATATTGAAAAGTTAATACTGGTTGGAAAGTGTTTGAACCAGAATCTTCATAAATCATGCTTCGCCTAGTGGTTGCCTCAATGAATCAGATATAAACGGCATTAATTATGCCAGAACGAGAAACAATCTTGGGCTAATCTTGGGCTAATCTTGGGCTAAACGTAAACGTATTAATAAAAGCATGCACACAAACTACCATTTAAAAAAAAAAAGGGGTGTTCAGCACTCAGCAGTCTGTGATCCGATCAGCACATCATTTAGTCATGGCCCGAGAGGTCAGTTATCGATAGTGGATTGTGTTTGGACGTTTATAGTAATTCGTGATAGCGCGCCCTCTTACGGCACGATTTAACCAACTTGACCAGCTCCCATTGCCATCATGGGAACCCTGCAGCTCTGAGTTAAGTTTTGTTTCGTTTTCTCCCAGCCTTTCCTATGGAACCAATCAGCGCACGATCGTACTAAAAGAATTTACATAAAACATTGTGTGGCACAGGGTCATTTTTGTTCATAATAATAGTTTATGAAAATTAATTTCTGCGATGGCGCAATGATTGGTTCCACAGGAGGAGAGGCTGGGGATTAAACAAAGGTCATCCAATGCCAATGCTGCAGGGCTCCCAAGACGTTACAGGCTCAAGTTGGTTAAATTGTGCCATAAGAGGGCGCGCTATTACGAACTATATATATTACGAGTGTACATGCACAACTCACTATCGATAACTGACGCCTTGTGCCAAGACTACACACCATTCGAATCTCAGCTTAATGATCCCTATGTTCTTCGTTTCTTCTTGCTGATTTTGACGACCGAAGTCTCTCGGGGTATGGGTGTCCTTATGCCGGCGGGGACCGTCTCGTACAGGTACCATGTGAAAAGTGTCTTGCCCAACTCTGCAATTATTGAAAGGGATTAAATGTACGTTTAGGTTACAAATTTGATTGTTTGCGGCTTTCTTTTAAATTCATGACCACTACGCATCATCACATCAAATGAGTATCTGCAACATGATTTGTAAAAACAAAATGAAAAAATGTGTTTCCGGTAAAATGTACACTCCCAAACCTCTTCCAGACTGGTACTACACACAACGAGTTCATGTGTACACACACGGTATTATGGCATGCAAGGTACATCTCTCAGGAACCAGCAGGTTCAAAAGCAGGTAGCACATTTATGTTCTGCAGCACACGCTGGCTACGGAGTCAACAGTTAAGGGATAGGGAAAAACAGCCTATTATATCCCTTAACTGTTGACTCCATAGCCGACGTGTGCTACAGAAAAAAAAAAAAAAAAAAAAAAAAAATCGCAAGCAGGTATCTGGCGTTAGTGACGTCAGATATTCAGTGTACTTGTACCACGGCCAGATGTGAACATAATCCCTCAATAAAATTCACTTGGCGTGAACGATCTTTTCAAAGCCCCACCACCAGTTACCTGTATGACCCCCAGTTATCTTTAGGAGTGTCAACCTCGGACTTCAATATCCACGTGGTCAGGAGGGTCTTTTTGCCGTCACAGTTATGACACTGTCCGGTCCAGCTGGTGACTGAGGTGCCATTCTTCCACATGACGGTCATGCCAAAAGTATCATGCTCACCTTTGATAGAAGTTTGCCCCACGAGCTTAGAGGCACATTTACCTTGGGGGGGGGGGATAAAATATTGATAACTGAATTAAACGTCATCGCAGCCAGAGGACGAATAAAGACAGTTCTACAGACAAAAGATGTTAAGAATTATACAAATCTAAATACAGACATAAACATACAATGGAGAGAAATGCAATAGAGAAATGAATTTAATTTCAAAAATAAATATGTTTGTAGACTGTGCTACAAATGCGACTTAGAGACAGTCAACTGCACTCGTGCAAGAATAATACGCCCATAGCGTTAGTTTAAAGGCACTGGACACCTTTGGTAATTGTCAAAAATCAGTATTCTCACTTGGTGTATCCCATCATTATGCATAAAATAACAAATCTGTGAACATTTTGACTCAATTGGTCTTCGCAGTTGCAAGAAAATAATGAAAGAAAAAACACCCTCGTTGCCCAAATTTGTGTGCTTTCAGGTGCATAATAAAAGGCTTCGCTGAAGTCTTTTATTATTTGAGTGAGAAATGACCTCTTTCTCAAAAACTACATTACTTCAGAGGGAGCCGTTTCTCACAATGTTTTATACTATCAAGCTCTCGTTGCTTGTTTCTAGGTAAGTTTTTATGCTAACAATTGTTTTGAATAATTACAAATAGTGTTCAGTGCCTTTAAAACACTTTCTTTAAACCGAAGTCAAGAATATAGAACTGTGATCGTTCTTCCTTCATCAAGATTGCCTGGAACTGCAGTTACCTATTAATTTGCTTCTCTCAACCTTTGTCACTATTGGTAAGATCGAAAAACACAAATGTTCACAGATTCACACATAACTTACATGATTTAAAGTAATGGTAGAAAGGGTTCCTTAAAATCTTTCTGCCTAAAATGCTATCGTTTCTGAGAAATTAGTAAAACAATAGTTTTTATCACACCTTAACACATAAGGTCTCTTTTCACTATTTTCTCGTGACCTCGATGACCAATTGAGCTCAAACTTTCGCAGGTTTAAATGTTCATGCGTATGTTGAATCACACAAAATGTGGACACTAATTTTGAGCTGTTACCGGGTTAAAGCACATGTACAACATTGGTAATTTTCAAAGACTAGTATCCGCACTTTATGTGACCCAACATATACATAAAATAAAAAGCCTGTGAAATTTTAAGCTCAATCAGTCTTCGGAGTCATGAGAAAACAGTGTTAAACCTCTATTATATGTTTTCACTGTTTTCAAGCATCGGGTTTTGGACCCGCGAGATAAAAACTAATTGTTTTACTCGTTTCCTAAAAACTAAAGCATTTCAAGCAAAACTAAAGTGAAGTTTTCAACCATGATCATCTTTATACAAAGTTATGTGCAAATCTGTGAATATTTATATTTTCAATCTTACCAATGTTCTACACACCCTTTAAGCTTTACAGACAGCGCGTCACCGTATTAAGTAAACATAGGTCATCTTGCTTGTAACTTGAGGAGCTACAGAAGTTTAGAACCCATAGTCTGGAGATTGCATATTTTGTAGTGCCCTATGAGATACACGAGTTAAAAACCTCGGGGGGGGGGGGCATTTGATAAAGTGTTCCCCACGCATCAAAAAGTGGGATGGGGATGTATCCCTCTGTCCCCCCAGGATTGACGCCCAATTTATTTCGTCTAAGTGAACTTATCGTTCAAGAGAAGGGGGTTTGGTTTAGTTGGTTAAAAGGTGCTATATAGGTCTCACAACTCTCTCCAAGTGCTATATTATTAAAACTGCGTATCATTTCACTGGGATGATTGAAGTGATAGCCCGGAAATTTTGCATTAATTAAACAAACAAAAAACATTTTTTACAGTGGACTCCTGAGTTGTCGCATAAGAAACAATCTATATTTTCTGCCTTTGGTGACGATTTAAACACTAAACCATCCATTGATTGAATTGAATTGCAATCTTACCGGCAGCTCCCGGCTTAGTTTCGACAGCTGTCCGATATTCCCCAGTCAAAACCCCGTCATTACCAACGGGGTTGAAGATGACCTCAGATCCAAGCTGATTGTACCAGGTACCTTCAAGTGAGCAATCTAGAACAAGGAATTAAAATAAATACACAGACAATAGTAGATGTACTGCTTGGCACAAGCTTATCGAGGGATGTGCAGACATTCTGAGTGTCTTTTAAATTGAATTGAATTTTTATATACCCTTTTTGTGGCAAAAAAATAAATAAATAAATAAAAAGGACATGCACACAATTTTGTGAAAACATAATGTCTTATGTCAACTTTTTTGATGGATGTTTTTCTGACAAAACTTGTCAGTAATACCATTTCATGACAAAAGTCATTGACAGAACTTTTTCTGACCAACCATGTGTCGACAAAAAGTTGTCTGACAAAACATGTTTACAAAAACTTTGGGACTTTCACATTTTGAATATGCAATTCTTACTCAAAGCGCAACACAAACAATTCATTTTTCAAATAAATCTGTTCAATTGCTCACTTTTTTTGGGCTTTATATTTTCCTCCAATGCTTTTGCCGTCAACTGAAAAATAAACAATACATTCAAAAATATAACATTATTGTTGTTGAGTCTTTTCTTTTCTTCTGATCAATGTTGGTTAATATTCAAAATTTGAGTTACATTCAATGTAATTAAATCTCAAACGGAATTTACCAAATATAGGCAATAGCAAAATAATTAAGAAATCAAAAAAAATTTCTTTCTAAATAGAATTCGGGAACATTACAGAATAAACTAGTAATTAAACTTTTATTTGCTTGAATTTAACTGAACGAAAAACTTTCACTCCCAAAGTACTAGCTGAACCCAAAACAAAAGAAATGCAGACAGAAATCATTACCCTATAGTCTTCAAAAACACACGCTAAAACCAATCTGTGAGAAGTCTACACAAAGTCGCTGGTCAACGTTTCAGTAAAAAAACAAAAACACGAACGGCTTACGTATTGGCAGGGACTTGGTACAGGTCAGGCCCAGAAAAATATGCTTCAAAAACTACATTTCCATTATTTCTATTGTGGCAATTAAAATATGTAATTGTGACTTGGGGGTCAATTTCAAACCCAATTTCTTTGACTCGGACAGGATTTCAGACGGACAGTTTTTCTCTTAACTTTGGCTTTTACCTTTTAATATCACAGTGCAGACATCTTAGTCAGAAACCCTGTATACACAATAGTCTTGGTTCCAAGACCTTCGTACCGAAATGGATCATGGATCAATTCCAACAACAGAGGGCGTCACTGTCCCTGGTTCGATTTAGCTTCCACGAAGGTCTTGGGTATCTTGTAAAAGGGTGCTTAAGTGTTTCATTGTTTTTCCCCCGACTTTCCGGGGGAGCCAATCAACGATCGAGTTTGCAGCTTTTCGTGAATTATTTATGAATCGCCATGCGTTTATAACAGGGAACGTTGTTGTGACTGTGGCGAAAAGTACCTTCACGTCAGGAATTATGCCCAAGTGAATAAAATGCATTCTGAAAGAGCTTGACAATGAATGGGTTTACCTTAAGTTTTGGACTGAACAATTCTATAGATTATTCTGGAATTGCTTATTTGTTCATAACAATATTTAACTTGTCCTTGTTTGTGAAGGTTTTACATGAACAGTGCAGGAATTGTTTAATAACGAGGAAGTTTATTTGCTACAAATGTAGCTTTCTACAATAAAACTAACCTGTGAAAAATTCATTTCAAAAGGTGGTCGAGTTTTTTAGATATCGCCGAAAATCCGGAGCGAATGTCAAAACGCAAGAAGAATAATCTGTAATTGGAATACACAATCTGATCGTTTTTGCAGTAACTTTTCACAGCTTTAAATTTTGGGGGATAAAAACTAATATCTTTTTCGATAACCACATTATTTCGATGTGAAATGTTTCTCAAAATTCTTCATACTATCAATTAAAAGTTGCTGTACTTCTAACCAAGTAAGTCGATTGCCATTAATTATAATAGTGAGATAACGCATTGATTTCCACACTGTATGTACATTGTACAGTAGTAGGCTGGCTACAGTACTTGCGTAAAATGTATTAATACATTTATGTATGCACTTTGACCCTGCAATAGAGAAACTGCATGTATGCCATACACAGGGCGCGCGGTATTTGAAACGCTCATTTTATGCAGCAAAATACGTACTGTTGAAAGTAGCATGTTGGAGTGATGGCCATACCAACAGTACACGATCCAAACAGTCTTGATCGAGTTCACCTCTCTTTGTGAACGCATATCAGTGAATTAGGCCTATAATGCAGTAAATTATCCCGCTTAGACAGAAAATTAATATTATTGCTACACAAAAATCATAATTCGTGTAGGTGTAGTGCATGGTAGAATTCTTTAATTGCCAATAGTTTATTTTCAGGGCATGTCGGATGGTAGAATGCCATATTAATTCAGATGCTTCAAATTACATGTTTGACATCGACAACAAGATTTAAACGTCCAATAACAATGACCAACCGATAAACCTAATTCCGACTACAACCGATGCATATCATTTAGCTTGAATAATTTCAGAATCACTTGCTAATATGCGTTGATAATGCGATAGAAGCCACATTATGGTGGTCAATCAAAACGAGAGTTCATGCGATGTAACACAGCTAGCATGCACATCACAACACACAATATGCACGTCTCGACGACCCCTTGACCTTTCACATCTTGCTTGTCTTGCAAGCTTGTCATTTAGTCAGTAATATGAATAATACATGACTTGATGCTTCATAACCATAATTTGGCCACGCCCTCTAAAACAAGATATCCAAGACGTTACTACAGCCAGTCGTCAAACCGCGACGAATTCAAGAAGAAAAGCGCGCCCTCTGTCGGGTTATCACGAGTATGAGATAGTGACGTCTTGGACCAAGACTATATACACAATGACACTGATGGTTTTTATTTTCAATTCATGGAAAGGAGTTCAGACTATTTACCATTCCAGCCTTATTAGTTTGAGTACATTGGTATGAATGAAAGAAAACACGATCCTGGCTGCACCATGATAAGAGTCCATTGGTACAAACTTTATTGTCAGTGAGCTGTCAGATTGAAACTGTAGGGTTAAATGTTAATAGTTAATCACTGATGTGGCTTGAAATATTATAGTCATTCCCTTTTTGGCACAAACACTAGTCTTTAGTCAAGGCGCATGCGGCAACCCTGGTGGTGTACATCACACACAGCGCCACCTCGGCGAACATTAAAAAGGACCGTAATGCGAGCGCCTTGACAAAGGCTACGCCATTATTTAAAAACCTACCACGTTTTTCCGTTGAACAGCGCGTCTCGTGCCTTCCGCGGCTAGCACGCCGACTGCTAACCCAAGAGGGAGGACCATCGCTTTCATGGCTGTAAATAAGAAGTCATTTAACAAAATTGTTATCAAATCATGTGAAGTTTGCCTCCTGTTCCCCCCCCCCCCCCCGGAAGCAGTAATTGGATGTTTCCTTCGAACATGAATGGTTACATGAAAAAAACAAGCAAGGCTAATGTTGTGGGCGCAGGAAAGAGCATGACTCAGACGTCAAGCTCTCTGGGTGTGTGTGTGTGTGTGTGTGTGTGTGAGCACGGTAGGCACTTGTGGGTCTGACAACAATGGAACAATGGTCCCACAGGTCATTTTCAATAGGAACAATGGGCCCACAGGGAATTCTTCAGAAAAGGGAAAATAGACCACATTAGCATACCCACATTCCGGATCCGTAGGTGTGTGTGTGTGTGTGTGTGTGTGTGGTGTGGGGGGGGGGGGGGTTAAACCATCTTGTAACAGGAAAAGGTGGCCAAGACAGGAATCCAGCGTTTCAATGATTCCTTCTAGAAAGGGGTCTGAACTCATTTAGAAGTACTAAACTTGATCAGGGAAAGCGTAAGGATAACATTTGATTAATTATTAATTACGATGTCTATAACAGTGGATGTCATGTTTGTTGTACTGCTGGTACTGCTGGTGTACACAGATGGTGTGACTGACAGAGTTTTCTGTTTACTGAGGAGCGTTTCGTCAGAAATGCTTCTCAGAGAACGCTTGCTCTAAGATGAGTTGAAATGAAATGAATTGAAGGATCTCCATGCTCTCAAAAAATTGAACACCCCATAAACACCCAAACTGTTGGATTATTGTGGTATGCCTGATTTCGTGTAAAGTATAATCAGTTTACTAATGCAGTCCCCAGTCCAACAGAATCAAACAAAACATGCAGCTGGATTTTGATGGGTTCGGGTGATTATTGCGCCCCATTGCCCTTTTCAACCTTTTTTGAATTAATACGTAATCCCCCACCCCCAAAAATAAATGATAGAAAAGAAGAACAAAAAGAAGAAGAAAAAAACAAAAAAAACAAAACAAACTCCTTTGTGCACTAAAGCATAGGTTGATCGAAACTTGTTTACAACTTGTTTACAACAACTTGTTTGCAGCAACTTGTTTACAACATCTTGTTTGCAAATCTTGACTTGGCAAGGTTAGTCCGTGATGAGAATGATAGTGCTTTCGCTAGCATGGATATGTGGAGTGCAATGACACTCAACTCCAACTCAATCTTTGTAATCCACAAACAATTGCATAATTTATAAAGCAAAGATGATAAACAAACTATGTAGACAAATTTGATGGCACTGCCTAATTGCTGCAGTGATTGATCGTTAAATTAGTCACAAGACTTTAAGGTAAAACAAAGCCTGTCAACAGGTGTGTATTGACCCCTGACTTATCGGATATTTGGAAACAATGGAAATCAGTATCTTTTTGTGGCTTACCCTGGGTAATAACAGGGTAAGTCCATTACGAGAACGATGGTGCTTTCGCTAGCATGGGTAAGTGGAGTGCAATGAAACTCAACTCTAACTCAATCTTTGTAATCCACAAACAATATGAGAAACAAACCATGTTGACAAATTTGATGGCACTGCCTAATTGCTGCAGTAATTGATCGTTAAATTAGTCACAAGACTTTAAGGTAAAAAAAGCCTGTCAACAGATGTGTAGAAACCATAGAAATCAGTGTTTTTTGTGGCTTACCCTGGGTAATAACGGAAATATTAATAAGTATAAATAAAATAATGAACAAACATCGTTATTCTTCCTTTTAGCGCAGTAATTCGCAAAAAGGTTCGTTGCTGTATGTTGAACCATGGTTGAATAAAAAGGGTTGCGTGCTGGGCACGCTACAATCTTTCCTGATTGTTGAGAACGGAGGTAGGCAGCCAATCGGCAAAATGGCTTCCGTCATATACTCTCACAAAGAAAATGACCTTGCTACGACGACCATGACAGTAAACTTTATTGACTGACTTAGGCCTGCGCTAAACGTCGCACGTTTGTCGTGTCGAACTCAAACAGTTGTAAAATTAGGAATTAAATTCGACAAAAGAGCGACTTTAGCGCAAACCTTATATTTAAGTTCGGCACTGCCGTGTAGCACGGCAAGCCCTGCCGTGCTACACGGTAGCGGCACGACCCGGTGACAAACGTCGCGCTCTTGCCGTGTCGAATCGAACTGAAAACATTTGAGTTCGGCTCGGCAAAAGTGCGACGTTTAGCGCAGGCCTAAGTATCAATGTCATGTTCATCCCTCATTACAACTTCATCAGCTTACGATAATAACTTGTTCACTTACCCATGACTTCTCAATGCGTAATCGTCAGACTAAGCAGAACACGTCTTTGCAGCTACGTCACCAAGTAGATTCTGCTCGTCTGCTTTCCAAACTGTGTATTTTATATTCACTAACAAAGGCTCCTCGCTTAGGTTTCTGTTCAGTTTGTGTCACACCTTAATAAACAAAAACTTAGCAGAGGTAAAAGTCTGAAGGCTTATAACAACCCTCTATTGCAGTTAAAGTTGTTGGCCTAGTCGCAGCAACCGTGTCAAAACCAAGGTTCACGCTCCCAGTCTGTGCACTATAGCCACCGGATTTCGCAATAACTGATTTGGTAAAAACGTTGGTACTTTCCCCTTTCCTGCAATATTGTTGCTTAAAGGAACATTACAGAATTGGTAAGAAAAACACTTGCAAAATATACTTTTTGATCAGAGATTTACATAAAACTTACACGGTCTAATGATGATGATAGTAGAAAACATCCCTTGAAATATTTCTGTCTGAAATGCCATATTTGATGAGAAATGAATAAACTAATTTTCCGATTGGAGTTTATCGCTCAGTGAGCGTTTTATTCATGTGTTGAATCTATATGATTTCATGCAAATGTATAATCGGTTTTTCACTATTTTCTCGTGACCCAGATGGCCGATCGATCTCAAACTTCTACAGGTTTGTCAGTTTATGTATGGTGGATTACATAAAGTGCTTACACTGCCAGCATTTGTTTGGTAGCAAACAGGTATTGTACACTTTGGTAACAGCTCAAAATCAGTGTCCACATTTTGTGTGATTCAACATGTGAACGAACAAACAAACCTGTGAAAGCTTGAGCTCAATTGGTCATCGAGGTCACGAGAAAATGGTGAAAAGAGACCTTATGTGTGATCTGTTTTTTCAAACATCGAGTTTTTATCGCGCGTGATAAAAACTATTGTTTTACTCATTTCTCAGAAACAATAGCATTTTAGGCAGAAATATTTTAAGGAACCCTTTCTATCATAACTTACTTAAAATCATGTAAGTTATGTGTGAATCTGTGAACATTTGTGTTTTTTCGATCTTACCAATAGTGTACAGGGCCTTTAAGAAGGGGATTTAAAAAAAAAAAATATCTTATTGGCAAGTATCCAACATTTTTCGCAGGTTGAAATCGACCCCCCCCCAAAAAATTGAACGCTTGCTGATTTTGTGTAAATATGATAATGGCAAAATCCGAATAACTGTAGTGCATCTGAAATTCTGAAAAATTAATTGGCTTGCATACAATATCTTTTGTTTTGGAAGCTTTTCAGCCTAGCTTAGTTGCAAAGTATAATTGTGAATTTCCTCTCTGATGGATGTGCACTGCCACACTGTAATCGGATGCATTTCCCAGGATCCGACAACCTACAGTGTTGTGAATTGACACCTTTAGGGGTACTTTTTCTGCACACGTAATGGGAGACTTTTGAACGCTAGATGGCAGCAGACATACCAGGTAAAATTCTATTGTTTACGTAATTCTAAGCATGCGTACATTGCCGAGAACGATTGATTTACCCCGGTAAGTCTGCTGCCACCTAGCGTCCCAAAAGCCCCCCATTGGAGGCAGGTATAGTTGCAAACAATTGAAATTAGCAATCGCGAAATAGCAATCATGTACGTACACGATGAGTCTAAAGTTGCATGACACATATCGTGTTCGTTCACAATAAGAGCGGGCTTGTTTTGACTCGTGTGGCGGCCCTTCGCTTCCGTAGATACGACTGTTCCTAAGGGGCAACACAATATGACATCATCACAACTTAACCACTGGGGTATGTTTTGTAACTTGGATTTTGAACCTCCGCCAAGAACTATGGTTGGGGGTTGAAGTCGTGCCAAAGGATGGTAAGGTAACTTGGTAAGAATCACCCGCAGCTATTCATAATGTAGGCCTATAACATGTTGAGAACCGATTCCCTTCCAAGGAATGTGGTTTTAAGGGAGCGGGATTAAAAACATTTCTTTCTGAGAAACGATCCTGAATAAAACGGCTCTCAGATTGTGTATTCCAATTACAAATTGATTGATTCCTGCGTGAGGTCTCAAAATCAATTCAAATATTTTACTGAGAAATTACTTCTTTCTCGAAAACTACGTTACTTCAGAGGGAGCCGTTTCTCACAATGTGTTATACTATCAACAGCTCTCCATTGCTCGTTACCAAGTAAGTTTTTATGCTAACAATTATTTTGAGTACTTACCAATAGTGTCCAGTGCCTTTAATGTACAAAGTGACTCAAGTTTTTAAATTAAGTATGCTGATATGGTACTGACAGGTCTGATAACTTGCAATGATGAGTCGGAATATATAGAAACAACTTGAGAGGGTGTGTGTATCAAGTATGTGAAAATGTCAGGGGATTTCACGTCAGGAATTTGTTGTGCACTGATTAATGAGGTCATTCTGTCTAGTGGTATGATGTACGGATCACAGAAGCCGCCGATCAACTCAATTTTCTCTACATACCTAGCCCGACTCGCGAAATCTAACTTTTCAGCATATGCCGACAAGTATGGAGCAAAAGTTGCCATATTTCTGTTAAAGGAACACGTTGCCTTCGGGTTGGGCGCTGTTGGGCGCTTTTGGGCTATAAAAAGCGTTTGATGTTATAATGAGCACAGTCGGAAAGATGTTTAAAAAGTAGAATATAATGATCCACACAAACGTGCCTTAGAAATGCTTCGCTTTTGATAACTTTCGCGAAACAAAACGCTCCGCCATTATGGGAGTCAAGATTTTGACTTCCATAAATGGCGGACAAATTCTATTAGTCTTATTTCCAGTCGCAGCTGTTGAACTACGACTGAGCAATTATTTTATTAAAAAGGTTACGATTACCATCTGTTTATTGTGTTCCAATAAATATCCAGTTAATAAATGAATGAAAAAAGAAAGAAAAAACGTACGTTAAATAATAAGGTAGCAAGTCCCCATGTCTCGGTCCGTCCGGGCGTCCAGGGACGTACCAGCAGCAGCAAAGCCCCGCGGCCATACCACCCATAGACCTCCCCCTGCCTGCTGCAGTACAATAGACGACGCGAAGACAGGGTTCTAGTACAATGTATGATTTTAGCGGGGCCAACCTAGTAACACCGATGCTTTGTGCTGTGTAAGAAGGTCTGGTACCCGTTACTGTTATTTTATCGACGATCGTATTGACGGATTGAAAAACGTATACATGTCTCGGGGGTCAGAGGTCAATTTTTTTTTTTTAAATTACCATTCACTAGTTATAACACATTAAAGGTGTTTTATTGCAAGAAAAACTCTTAATGAGTATAAGGAACACCTCCAAACAGTAAAATTTCATGAGATTTGAAGGCAACGTGTTCCTTTAAGTTTGCATGCAATAAAGTACCTCTTAAGTTCAACAACGTGTTTGACCTTAACAAGTTGCATAGGCATAGGCCTACATACAAATTTCTTGCTCGGTTGCCTACCATGGTGGCGGATCAAGCTCCGCCTACGGCTGGTGACGTCACGTGCAAAACCTCAAGGCACCCCGACACGGCGAGGAATTCAACCGGTGCTCCGACGTTCACTACAGAGGGCGAGTACACTGATGATCTAAATTTCACCTTCGCTCGGCCCCAGCGGCCTATCCAGGACCGCTGGGATGGGCTAATCAGCTTGCACAGATTCTTGTTCAAGAATTACGTCATGCGTGTAGTGCTTGCAGTGTGAGTGTGATGCATGATGGGACTGATCATTAGATGCTAGATGCCCACCCGGAGCAAACCCCAGCTGCGCCTTCACCGGCTAGAGACGACCCAGAGTCACATGAGAACCGGGGGAGCAACAAGGGGTTTGTGCGCACTCGGAGCAAACCCCAGTTGCACCTTCACCGGCTAGAGACGACACAGAGTCACATGGGGAAGCAACAAGAAGTTTGTGCCCACCCGGAGCAAACCGGACGGACAACGGCACCCAGACGGAGATCGCCGCCCGGCCAGCCTTTGCTGTACCCTTGCCCCTGGGCCACGGACCGAGTTACAGCTGAGTCCACCAGCACGGCAGTCTTCTCCATGGTTTTCTGCTGCCACCCGGAGCACCCCGACCACGGAATCAGAGAAAGGTTTCCTCAGGCATCTGAAAAGCAGACAATATCCTATGCAACAAGGGTGTTTTTTCTTTCATTGTTTTCTTGCAACTTCGTTGACCAATAATTGAGCCCAAATTTTCACAGGCTCCTTATTTCAACATTAGTTGTGATATAACAAGTGAGGATTCTGGTCTTTGACAAGGACCAAAAGTATACCCGCATGCCTTCATTCTCTGTTCGCGTGGGTAAAGTGGCGTCAGGCCATGCCCTCTTTGGACCCCAGTTCAAATCTCGCCTATCGGAGCCTCGTGTGACTGTGGACTGGGTTTTCAGGCTGAATGTGGGATAAGTATTATGTATAGCCCTTATGGCGAAAAGAGTTCACTCCAAGCGAGCCAGAAATAGCGCGGGAGGGTACGCATGTGTACACACACTATTGGTAGGCAAGCGTCATAGAGTTTAATAGTTGTGCACTAGGCAGACCCACAAACGCGTATGCGTCAAGCCATCATCAGCCCAATACAAAAAGGTGTGATGTTACCTCATTTATTTGTTTGCCAACCAGTGGTGTTAGTGCGCACGCGCTATGTGCAACTAACATAGTTGATTGGAAGAGTCTATTTTTGTTTAGTATTACCTGTAAATGACAAAGCTCTCTAAAAAAAGGGGAAGTCATTTTAATAAATTTTGCCAGAAAACCAACAGCATTTCTCTCTCATTTCCTCAATTGATTAAAGTAAGAAAACGGGATATAGACTTATAACTGCTAAAGAGCAAGAAATCTTTATTGAGTTTGTTCACTTATTAAAAAACAAGCCCCGTTTAAAAATCATCTGTGAATAATTTGCTAGCACAAACAAATTAAACAATGAAGCCTTTGTTACAAAATGCATTATATTTGTTGACAGGTTCTGTTGCAATACGTATTATTATGCTTGTAGAGCCTGGAACATCTGTCAACTCCAATATTCGTTGTCTTTACTTGGTTAATGTAAACTTTTAAATTTTCAAGATAATTAAATATTTTCTGTAAATGATTAGCACATCATAATAATGTTTCTTTATTGTTGTTAATTTTTTTTTTGTTAAAGTGAAGCGATACAGAAGAACTTCATTGTGCAAAAGAATTTGTTGAGTTTTGTATCTAAACTTCCTTCTTATCGGAACTGGCGTTAGCGAGGCTAGCAAGCCGGAACTAGAACTGAATGGAAGCTTTGAATGTTCTGTTTAATAAGAAATTTAGCTGATGGACCATGGAGTCGACGAATACCCAACAGTCCTGGTATGTTTAGGAAAACAAATTTCTTTTGGATAACATTTAGAAAAATACCTCTGCCATTTGCCTTATTTTATTCACTGTTGACATGAACACGCTGGTGTAATGTACAAAACCAAAGCTAAGAAACAAACACACTTTTTTTTGGTGGGGGGGGGGGGTCGTACCTTTTGTTTGGCTAGGTTGTGGAATCATCTTCCCGAGAGCATCGGACAGTCTCCTATGGTGGCCATTTAAGAAACAAACTTTGCTCAAATCCTACCCATTTTCGAGATATTATTGTAGGGCGCTGTGAGCAACGACCGTTGGATTGGAACATTATCAATTTAACGATTGATTGATTGATTGATTGATTGATTGATTGATTGATTGATTGATTGATTGATTGATTGATTGATTGATTGATTGATTGATTGATTGATTGATTGATTGATTGATTGATTGATTGATTGACTGACTGATTGATTGATTGATTGATTGATTGATTGATTGATTGATTGATTGATTGATTGATTGATTGATTGATTGATTGAATGATTGAATGATTGATTGATTGGTTGATTGGTTGATTGATTGATTGATTGGGGAAGACTCGCTGCATGCATCGGCAAAACAATTATTTGACAAGACAGTCAAACGGCGCCTTTTAAAACAGAAGTAAACAATTGATTCAGCGCTTTAGGTTCAATCAGCAACACAAATTAAAAATTAAACAAAATAAAAATAAATAAATAAAACATTTGAAAGCGAGGTTATACCTTACCAAACAAACAAAGAGTATTACGCACCTACAGAGCTATGGTATTCGGTGATTAAAGCCATAAGACGGCTTACAAAATGAATAAAGCACGATTAATACAATCTTAACATTATCAGAAATCTATGGGAGTTAAAATGTTGAAGCCGAATTATGACTATTTGGTATGAATCGGATGGAAAGTGTTTGAGATAGAATCTTTATAAATTATTCTTAGCCCAGTGGTTACGTCAATAAATCGTAAATGAACGGCATTGCTGCCAGAACGAGAGACAATCTTGAGCTAAACGTAAACAAATAATAACAATAACAGCACACGTGTAAAATTGACAATAACTACAACTGATGAAATAGAAAGGTATCCATTTTTTGAAAGAGCGGTTTAGCAATCCGTGATCCGATCAGCACATCATTGAAGTAGTCTGAAGATCCATCTATTCTTCGGTCTCGTCTTGCTCATTTTTACCAGCGAAGTCTCCCGGGGTATGGGTGTCCTTATCACGGCGGGGACCATCTCGTACAGGCTCCCTTGTAAAAACGTCCTGCCCAATTCTGAAAAAATGGAAGGGTTAAAATTTACTGATAGCCAACAAAGTTGATTGGTTGTGGCTTTGTGTGAAAAGAAAAAGAAAAAGTGTTTCAGGTCCCTCCCCAACCAAACCAAAACCCAAACAAACAAACAAACAAACAAACAAACAAACAAACAAACAAACAAACAAACAAACAAACAAACAAACAAACAAACAAACAAACAAACAAACAAACAAACAAACAAACAAACAAACAAACAAACAAACAAACAAACAAACAAACAAACAAACAAACAAACAAACAAACAGGCAGGCAGGCAGGCAGGCAGGCAGAGCAGGCAGGCAGGCAGGCAGGCAGGCAGGCAGGCAGGCAGGCAGGCAGGCAGGCAGGCAGGCAGGCAGGCAGGCAAGCAAGCAAGCAAGCAAGCAAACAAACAAACAAACAAACAAACAAACAAACAAACAAACAAACAAACAAACAAACAAACAAACAAACAAAAACCACAAACAAACAAAGAAACACCACAAACAAACAAACAAACAAATACCCAAACAAACAAATCAAACCAAGTCCAATCAAAGATTCCAAGGTAAAGTAAAACACAACACAACAAATATGAGGATTTTATTTCTACACCAAGGAATATATACTGGGTATCTTTTTTAAAGTAATCTTTTCTGGGTTGGGGGGGGGTGGGGAGGGGGTTAATGTTCCAAAAACCTTCCCTCCAAAAGAACTGTGTACTACATTTTTTACAACATTGAATAAATTCAAAGAACGGACGGCACTGTGTGTGATTGGTGCTTGTAAAGTTGAAGAGTCTTGGTGCTAGACATTAATTAGGTGACTATTAATATTATGTGTAACGTCTCGTTCCATAGTTCCCGTCTTTATCCGCAGGGATAAAGACAGGCACCGAGTAACAAACCAGTTTATTGGATAGACGTACAATTAGTAACGACGCATATCTACGAGACTGGTACTACACACAATGAGTGCATGTGTACACATAAGCCATGCAAGAAAGTACATCTCGCAGGAACCAGCTGGGCCCAATTTCATAGAGCTGCTTAAGCAGAACATATTGCTTAACAATTGTTTGCTAAGCAGACAGGAGCATGATGCCAGTCACAAAATGTACATGTGACATGGTGGTTTGGCTGGTGACCTTATTCTGGTAAGCATACTTTGTGTGTGCTTAGCTGCTTTTGTGAAATTGGGCCCAGGTTCTAAAGGCCGATATCTGGCGTTAGTGACGTCAGGGGTTTAGACTACTTGTACCACGGGTAGATGTGAACATGCGCTCTCTATAAAATTAACTTGGTTTGAACAATCTTTACAAAGCCCCACCACCAGTTACCTGTTTGCACTCCAGTTTTCTTCACAAGAGTCCACCTTTGACGTCAATATCCACGTGGTCATGAGGGTCTCTTTACCCTTACAGATATGACACTGCCCGGTCCAGCTGGTGACTGAGTTGCCATTCTTCCACATGACGGTCATGCCAAAAGTATCATGCTCACCGTTGATAGAGGTGTGCCCCACGAGCTTAGAGGCAGAGTCACCTTGGTGGGATTAAAGTAAAAAAATACGTATTTGGCGATCCTTTTGGTGTATGTACAATGGGCCTTATCACACAAGTTAATTTGTCCATGCAACTTTGAGACAGCCAACTGCATCCATGCGCGATTAACATGCCCATAGCGTTAGATATCAATATTTCTTATAACACTTTCTAACCGACCCAAGAAATTAGAACTGTGAATGTTCTTTCCTCACCAAGATTGCCTGGAACTGTTTGCCCAATTGCATCGTTTATCCTGTCCCTGAAATGTCCCTGTCATTTATTTTTTCCCCAAGTTCAAATTGGAATGTGTCATGGTCTCTTTTGATAGTCTATTTCAATAGTTGATCCGCGCTTTCAGCATCAATTGTGTGTGTTTTTTCGGTCGCTGCTCCAAGTAAAGGAAGCGAAACTACAAAGAGCCACGTTCAAGTTGTGTCTGACATCGGTGCAGTCTGGTGCACTTGACTCAAGTTCTGGTGCCGTCAGAGTGTGGATTCAGGTCCTGATCATGGCACTTGAGTCCAATGGGAAAGAGACACAGTGGACTTCTGAGTCGTCTCATAAGAAATAACTCTATATTTTCTAAATACTAAATACTAAACCAACTATTGTAAACTTACCGGCAGCTCCCTTCTTAGATTCGACAGCTGTCCGATACTCCCCAGTCAAAACCCCGGTATTAGCGGTGACGTTGATGATGACCTCAGATCCATGATGATTGTACCAAATACCTTCGATTGAGCAATCTAGAACTGGGAATTAAAATAAAAACACAGTCAATCATTGATGTATGAACTGTTTGGCTTCAGCTTATCGAGGGATGTACAAACATCGCGCGGGGAGGGGAGGGGGGGGGGGGGAGAAGCAGAATGTCCTTTATGTTTGAATTTTGATTAAAAAAAATTGCCCTAAAAGCCAAATGACATGCCCACAATTTCGTGAAAATATAACCAGGTGTCTTATTTCAAGTTTTTGATGAATGTTTTCTGACAAAACTTGTCGATAATATCGCTTTCTGAAAAACTTGTTGACACAGAACATTTTCTGACAAAACTTGTCGACGGAACGTTTTCTTACAAAAAACTTGTCGACGGGATGTTTTCTGACCAAACCTTGTCGACACAGAACGTTTTCTGACCAAACTTGTCGACGGAACGTTTTCTGAAAAAAATTGTCAACACAAAACGTTTTTCTGAAAAAAAACTTGTTGAAGGAACGTTTTCTGACAAAACATGTAGACAAAAACGTCGGGAATTCCACTGCTGTTACCCAAAACGCAACACAAACAATTCATTTTGCAACGTCTAAATCTTTTCAACTACTCACTTGTTTTAGGAGTTCTATTTTCTTCCTTTTCTTCTTCTGCCGACAACTGGAAAATGAATCAAACATCCAAACAGATTACATAGCTGTTGTCGAATCTTTTTATTTAATTAAGTCTCAAAACGGGATTATTTACCATATATTGGCAAATAGCAGTTAAGAATTTACAACAATTTCCATCATAAAATAGAAATCATGAACATTCCTGAGTAAACCTAAGCAGATAAACTTTAGTGTCTTGAATTTAACTGAACGAAAAACGTTCACTCCTAAAGTATAGAAGCTGAAAATCCAAAGACACAACACCTTCACGACTACAAGAGAAAGTGAAATATTGATTTTGAAGAGTAAATTCATTTCCGTCCGCTAGTCTTCAAAAACACACGCTAAAACCAATCTGTGAGAAGTTTTACCAATTTCGCAAGTCACGTTTTAGTTAAAACAACGAACGGCTTACGCATTGGTAGGGATTTTGTGCAGGTCAGGCTAATAAATGCGCCTTTTAAAAGATATAATTGTTTCGATTGCGGAAATCAAAATAAGCAATGGCGACGTGAGGGTTGGGGTGTCTTCAAACGCAATTTCTTTGACACGGACAGCATCTCAGACGAACAATTGTTCTCTAAAAAATTTGAACTGGGACCCTAAGGTCGAATTCAGTTTTGTGATCAACTTATTTTCCAACAGATAGAGCACTTAAAATGGAAACAAAATTACAAGTCTCTAACCTCACGTTAAAATGGTGTAAAATGCCACTGTGTTTGATGCCCTTCCAGTGCAGTTTTTGTAAAATTCCACAACGTTCAATGACGTCACATTTCAAATAAATGGTCCGTACATTTTTTTTTGTACAGGTCATTTTCAGTTCAATCCTGAACTTAAATGATGTTCAATCAAAATAGCATTGAATTTGACTTTTTGACTGGCACGAAAATTCCTCTATGGAATGTGCTGACAATTTGTTTTTGCTCTCTGATGCTTCAAATTGTGCTCTGAAAGAGTATCAAACAAAACCAAATTTTACACCATTTTAACCCGAGTTTGGAGACTTGTAATTTTTCTCCACTTCCATTAGGAATCTATCTATTGAAAAAAATTGAGTGCTTCACAAAAATTAACTCGACTTTGGTGACCCTCTCCCAGGCACGAACCTTTCACGGTGCAGCCTTCTTGGTTAGAGACCCTGTATGTACTTTCCTTCATCCATGTTTTATACACAGTGACACGGAAAGGGGTTCAGACCATATTTTTCATTCCAGCCTTTTAGTTTGAGAAGATTGGTTCGAATGGAAGAAAAACAAGACAGCTACACCGCAATAAGAGTCTATTGGTACGATTTTTATTGTCAGATTGAAACTGTATGGTTAAATAGTTAGTCATTGATAACATACAGTCATTCCGTTGGCACAGACACTAGTTTTATAGAAAAGGCGCATGCGGCAACCCTGATGGTGTACATCACGTACAGCGCCACCACCGCGAACATGAAACAAGACCATTAGAGCGAGCGCCTTGACAATGGGTACACACTAAAACTCACCTCGTTGTCCGGTTCTGGGGTAGTAGTGTCATCTCTCCCCCACAACCAGTCAACGTTTAAATCCCGGGCAGAACGTCTATTGCCGTCCACGGCTAGCACGCAGACTGCTAGCCCAAGAAGGAGCAAAATCGCTTTCATGGCTGTAAAAAAAAAAAAAAAAAATTTTTTTTTAGACAAAGTTGTTTAAATTGATATAAAACCATGTGAAGTTGCCTCCTGTTGCTTCTTTTACGGACGAAAATTGATGCTTTCTTAGAAGATCGAAGGTTACAAGGTACAATATATTTATCTGATGTTTTTGACCAAGAGCAGACGTTAAACTAATTTTGGGGGAATTAATTCATGTTTTGTATCTGGAAGAAGATGACAAAGAAAAAAGGAAGCGTTGAAAAAATTCCGTCTAGAAGGGGGTCAGAATAAAGAAGGACTAAACTTGATAAGCACCTTGGGACTCTGTAAGTGCGCGATTGTGCTATCTTCACACTATAAAACAATGATCCCCCAAAACTCTAGTTTCGCTTCTCCACATATTTTTTCTTGCATGGCAAACACAGCATTTGCTAAGCAATACAAATTATTAGGATGTCCAAAACAATGATTGTGTGACTGTGATCAGTCACACAACCAATGTACAGTGTTGTCCGTTTTCCGGGTTCAGAAGTTTACTGTAACTTAAAGGAGGGAGTACTGGTTGGCACATTGTAAGAGTCGATTGTGTTTCTAAACGCAAAAAAAACATCAAAAACTTCGCATATGCTACGGAAAATGCACAAAATACAAGTAACATGCAACATTGTTTGTACATGGCTGATGGACATAAGATTAGGTTGGGATCCCTAACCATTTTCAGTTTAACACTACGTACAAAAACCCACAAAAACCCACAAAAACTCCCTCTGTGCAATTATTCCTCCATGGTGCAACAGAGCCTATAATGCCCGAAACTTCTTTTTCAAAGAGTTGTTTACAAAACTTGTTTACATCTTTTAACTTATGCAATGGTATAGTCAATCACCGGTCCCAATGAGAATGATACCGTTTCCGTAAGCATGGAAGGTGTGTGGAGTCCAATGGCACATTCCCGTTAACGCCAACTCAATCTTTGTAATCCACGAACAATTGCAGAAGATAAACAAATGTGTTGACAGTTTTGATTGGTACTGCCTTGCTGCAGTGATTAATCTTTTTTAGTGACACGATTTGTCTACAAGTTTATAACAAGAGCCTGTCAGCAAGGGGGGGGGGGGTAGTGACCGCTGACCAATAGGTAAATTTAGTCCACAACAGCCTGTACACGTATAGGGCCCGGGGTCAGTGATAGGAACCAGGTAATATGGGGTTAGAACATCCCCCTATTTTTTTCTCAGGTAGCATTTTGAACCTCAGTTGGCAAATGAAGCACACAATCAAGTCAACTCTAAACTCACAGTCATTTCATTTTTAAAATTCAGTCAGTTTTCACCCATTTTCAACGCAATTATGTATTGTTTGAAATCCGTTTACACACATGGCCCAAAAGAAACCATGGAAATTACTGATTTAGCTTACCTTGTGTAATAAAGGAAATAAACAAGTAGAAATGAATGGACAAACGTCGTTATATTATAAAAGAAGTTTGTTAATTGCTTTGGTATGTTGAATTATGGTCGAGGAAAAGGGGCTGCATGCTGGGCACGGTAGTCTTTCTTGAAATAGTGGATGTTTGGTAGGAACCCAATCGGCAAAATGGCTTCCATCATCCCTCACAAAGAAAATGACCTTGCTACGACGACCATGACTGTCAACTTTACTGACTGACTAAACTAAGTACAAATGCCATTTTCATCCCCTCGCTACAACTTCATCAACTTACGATAATAACTTTTCCACTTACCC
This sequence comes from Pycnopodia helianthoides, assembly GCA_032158295.1. Classification (NCBI taxonomy): domain Eukaryota; kingdom Metazoa; phylum Echinodermata; class Asteroidea; order Forcipulatida; family Asteriidae; genus Pycnopodia; species Pycnopodia helianthoides. The sequence continues at coordinate 8,054,635 of CM063246.1, forward strand.
ATGACTTCTCAATGCCTAATCGTCAGACTAAGCAGAACACGTCTTTGCAGCTCAGTCACCAAGAAGATTCTGCTTTGCTGTAGAACAGTGTATCTTATATTATTAGCAATGGCCAGTCGCTCATTGTTTCTGTTTAGTTTTGTCTCGCCCCCGATAAACAAAAACTTAGCAGAGGTCAAAGTTTGAACGCAGATAACCCCTCTATTGTATGTAAAACGTTTTTGGCCTTGTCGAAACGGCGTCAAAACCAAGGTTCAGGCTTTCCCTCCCGCAGCCTCGCGAATAAGCCACCACAGTTTGCTATGATTGATGGCCAAAACTAAAAGATTTAGCCCTGTTTCGGGAACACCATCGTATTCTGTGGGCACGAATTCAACCCCAATCATAAGTCTTGGAAAACAGTCATAAATTTTTGAACCCCCCCCAAACCATCATAAATCTTGGCTAAGGTTCAAGATACATGGGTTTCGTGTTAGTGGGCACGACTTCAACCCCAATCATAAATCTTGGGGGGAAAAAAGTCAGAAATCTGGGAAAATAAAACAAACAGTGATAAAATCTTGGCTAAGGTTTAAGATACATGGGTTTCCTCTGAACAAGACTTGTGGACAAGTAGTTAAATATCTTGCGCGGCGATAGCAAAACAGCTCTGTCGCAACTATCTCGCGAGACTGCTGTTCCGCACGAGGCTACTGCTCTCGTAGTTGCGAGAGCTATACTCTCGCGGGGGGCATCAGTCTCGCGAGAACATCGCCAGTGTCGCGAGATTTGCGGAGAGAGTCGGAACGCTATCACCGCGACAAACATTTAACGACTTGTCCACAACCACAAGTCTACCTCTGAAGCTGTTAGTGCAACCTAAATATAAAGTACCTCTTTTTAAAATTTTGGAACAGTTAATTAAAAACCATGATCTAGTTTTCAACATTCACCTTGTAGGTCTTTTATATTATCCAACTCGCCCATCATGATTTAGTGGAAACGACGAAACATTGTTTACGTTTAGACAGTGCTTTAATTTGTGCACGTTCGTATTGTGCATATTTTGGTTGGTTGTGGCAGTCGTAATAAAAGCAACGGTGTTTTGTGGGCTCTTCAAATGCTGTTCCCTATAGACGATGTGACCTGTGACATCACATGTTTACAGAAGAGCCACAGAGCCTGGACTTCCGGCGGGCACTTTGTACACAGCTCAATGGAAGAATACAACAAATCTTATGTTTTATGGAGATCGCACTTTCCGATTTTTCTTAACTTTTGATATGAAGAAAGGGGGGGGTAATATTGTCTTTAAACATATTTTACAAATCTATACCGGTAGGCCCTACTCTAAGGCCAAGGGGCTTGCGCCCCAATGGTTTATTCTACGCAACCTACTATTCAAATGTCATCACAAGTTAATTCCTTCTCGTGTTACTCTATTTTCTTGTCTTCTGGAGCCACAATAAGGAATTGTTGCAGGAAACACGTCATGGAATCTGCAGAGGAAAACAAACAAAAAGTTTGCGAATCATTATAAGTTACTACGGAAAAAAGCGAAAGGTTCAGTTGAATTCGACACTAAAGACGCAGGCTCGTCATCTGAGCAAACGGCAAATTAATTCGCGCCACGAAAAGTCACCCTGCTGAACACCTGGGCCCAATTCCATAGAGCTGCTTAAAGGCACAGTACACGTTTGGTAATTGGAGCCTACTAATTGTGTTAATCCTATATAAATGTAGGTACATACAATAAAACTAACTTCACTTCAAAAGGTGGTCGCGTTTTTGAGATATCACCGAAAAAACGGAGCGAATATTTCCACGCAGGAAGAATAATCCCCATAGGAATACACAGTCTGAGAATCGTTTCAGAAACGCTTCTCAGATTCAAATTTTGGGGAATAAAAAGTGATATAATCTCCATAACCGTAGTACTTCGATGTTAAAAGTTTCTCAAAATTAATTTTACTACCCAAAACTGCTGTACTTCTTACCAAGTAAGTTTTTATTGCCATTGATTTTCAGAGTCATTACCAAACGTGTACTGTGCCTTTAAGCAGAAAAAATATGCCTGTGACATGGTAGTTTGGCTGGTTAACTTATTCTTGTAAGCGAAATTTTGTTGTGGTTAGCTACTTTTTGTGCTTAAGCAGCTCTATGAAAATGCGCCCTGGCCGCCCGGCCTGCCCTACTCGTGAAAGCTGAGGAGGTAGCGAGAACGCAGCTGTGCGCCAACCCAGTTTAAAAGTGAACCTATAAAGACAAAGGAGTTTTTAATTACCGAATGTTCGCGTGAACCAAGCGGGTTTATTCTGCCAGCGGACGAAGACAAAGTAGACTGGTACCCCTGAGAGTGCAATCAGAGCTCCTATGCCACAATCTACTGGGGAGGAGTAAATCGAGACGGCTACCACAAACAACGCACACAGGATGAAGATGAACGGCAGAACTATCGGAATCTGTGTAAACGAAATAAAATATACACATAAATAAATAAATAAATAAAATCCGTGTTTAACAGTGAGCTTGTGTCCGAACTGACGGCTTCGGTATTGGCTATGGCTGGATCGATGAGAAGTCGTCGTCTTCAACGTTGTCGTTGCAGCCGACAGCCATAGCCGTAGCTGAAGTCACTGGATTCGGACACGCCCTGATTATGTATGTAGCTGTATTCATCTTGGTTTACTTCAATAAAGTCTTTATAACCAAATCGAGGTTGTAAGTGTAAAGTACTCGGGGCCCTCTAAAGGGGATAAAGAAATAGTAGTATAAGAACTGCTGAATCAAATCAGTCTAGTCGTAAAATAAGAACTGGTACATTAAGAACTAGTTAATTAAACAGTACTATTTATGTAAAAAATAGCGATATGGTGACTAGTAGTATAAGCCTACCGGTATAGTACAAGAACATGTAATATTTAAACAAACAAAAACTATAGTAATAGTTACACAAGATTATAAATATAAGAACTATGGATAATATAGCTAGCATCGTAAGTACTAGCAATTTGTGGATGAGTGTTATAAGAACTAGCACTATATTACTTGTTAGTTAGGCCCCTAACTTCTGTTGGATTCATATTGAGCATTTCATAACAGGAATGCAAATGGCCGTGGGTTCGATTCAAACACAATGGCTCTCTTCCCAGGAAACTTGTTGCAAATCAAAACTCAAAACTTTTTTTTTCAAATACTAAATTATCTTACAGTTTTAAATAAAGAATGAAAACATATATTTTTGGTTAATTAAACAGGCACTGGTATACGGATATGATATACTTTGGTAGGGGCTTGATATCTACAACAATGATGAGGTTGTGTTTTACCTTAAAAGGTCGCTCTATATCAGGGTACTTCCATCTCCAATAAGGTAAAACGGCGACTGCGATAGAGACTAGCAACCATCTTGCGAAGCTCATGTAGTTGATGAGAGCATCGACATCTGGTGAAATTAGCATTACAATGACAATGGGGAACTGGAAGAGAAACGAGGAACCAAAGTTAAGTTCAAGCAACCCCGATACCCCAACACCTCAACAAACAGGCAGTCAGGCAAACATAACAGCAGCCAAACACCACACAAACAACCAGCAATAAAACCAACCAAACAAAATCATTGTTATTACATTCTATCTAAAAACTCCCGAATCCCAGAATTGACCAGAATTCCAGGTCTGAGGGGCCTGACCAATTTGTGGGTCAGGCTGACCCAGAAAGTGGTTGAACAAAATTTGATTTTTAAATCGGATTCTACGTCAGTTTGGCCCCATTCTGGTTCATTCTGACACGGATTCCGGGTCATACTGACCCAGAAATGGGTCAGACCCAACGGGACTTAGAAATCCGGGTCATATCTGATCCGGGTGTTGTTGTACCGTAACAATTGCTGCAGGAAGAGGCGTCTTTTTATGAATATGGATCATGCCTAGAATCTGAGGCATACAATCCACCCGGGAAGCTACCAACAAAATCCTGTAGGAAATCAGACAAACAGAAATGGAGAGAACAACAACAAAAATCGTGAAGATTGTTTGATAAATTTGATGTTTGATAAAAAAGGGTAAAAAATAAAAACAAAATAAGAGACATAAAGTTACGCTGTCACGTAAGTTTACAGAGCGGTTCTTTGGCAACCCTGGTAAACCAAGACGAAATAAATAAAGAAACTAATAAACAAACGAACAAAATAGATAAATACAAACAGACAGTGATGTTTGTGCCATTCCTTTTTCTATTTAAGTGTGATGATGAGCTTTTATTTAGCCGTCCAAAGAAAGTTTCTTTATAAGCATATAGGCTAATCTAAACGAACGGCTGAATAAACCTACAAACTTTTTCATAAATATGTGCAGTGAAATAAATACAACAGACTTACATCTCTTTGATTTTTTGAGAAATCGAGTAAGGGTCTCGTGACCCAAAACGTTTTTCAGAACGTATTTTACAAAAAAATTAGTACCTTGCAAAACTGAAGATCGATCCGTTGATTGAACCAATGCACGACAATGCAACAGCTAGTGAGATGACTACTGCCCAAGGTCCGAGGACACGCTCCCCATAAGTCTATATAATAAAACGCAATTATGATTATTTTTTTCTCCCAGAAGTACATTTTAATCTGGGGTGTATTACAAAACAACCCAAGGACACAAAGTTGTTTGTGTGAGTCTATTTTGTTCTGTTCAAATCAAACTAAGCTATAAAGATATACAACTACTCTGGTTATTGCTAATAATAGTCGACGAGACTCTCGACCAATAATACAAACCATTTAGCAAACTTATTTATGAGTTGGTTTTGAAACTTTGACATGTGGGGAAATACAACCAAGTGAGGTTTGCAGAGACACCACGTACATAATCTCTCTTTATGAGTTTGTGGTGGTTCTGACAGGAACCGGTGGTTTGACAACTCGGCGGTTCGATCTGTATGCTCGTGTTGTCTTCAGGAGAATAGTGGGCTCTGTTGCTGCATGCTGCCGAAGAGGTACTGCCCACCCGTTAGTAAACCAGCATTGTCAAATCACCGGTTCTTCGCAGAACCAACACAAACCCATAATGAGAGATTATGGTGTCACCGCAAACCTCACTTGATTAAATCGATTTCTGGTTTAATGTCAGAAAGATTATGCCGCAGTCTGTTTAAACGGAGAATACATTTTTTTGGCCAAAGTTAGCGGAAAGATGTAAACTTGTCTAGTTCCCTGCCCTTATTTTATCGACTGCCGAAACAAGTGTTAGGAAACTTGCTGATCAGTTTTGTTAATGCTTGTAGGAAAACTGCATGTTTGCTAAAGTTATCGGAAAAATGTAAACTTGTCTAGTTCCCTGCCCCCTTTTATCGACTGGCGAAATAAATAAAAGGAAACTTGCTGATCAGTTTTGTTAATGCTTACTACTATGCTTACTAATGCACACTACTAACAATAAAAAATCATGTGCAAAGCTTAGTCAATAAATTGTGACGGTTACCCCACATTTTCCCTCCTGTAATTCAAAAATGTGAAGGTTATGGCTTTTAAGGAACGGTTAAAAGATTTCCCAATATCGTGCCCATGGGTTGTTGGCTTTCGACCTGGTACATTTTGGGTAAATTAGTACTCGATAAATCGAGCAGTACTTTTCAGACAAACTTGGGGCCCTTATTCAATGCAGTTTACTGGTTCAGGGAGTGTTTTCATGTTGGATTAGCATAGCCCAAAAATGCAACGGCTAACCTTCCCAAAATTGAAAAGAAAAAATAAGTTTTGTTGTCGGCAAATAATTTTTTGATTCAGTTCCAAGAAATATTGTTGAGTATTTTTGTACAATAGGCATTCAGCATTGATTGATATGGGCAGCCTAAATAGTGTGGTGCTCTAGATATATATCAACTAAATCTATTATGAAAAAGGAAGGTTATTCGTCAATATTTTAAAGAAAATATTGCAAGCTACTCACCAAAGCAACAGCGTCCGAAGAGAGGATTTCAATCGGTGTGAGTTCCACGAAGTAAGCAAGATTCACCAGAATGTACACACCAGTAATTAGAGTCATCGATAAAGTGATTCCTAATGGGATATTTCTGATTTTAAGTAAAAAAGAACAGATCGATAATCAATACAAATATTTTGAAACTTATTTGTAATTTTATCGACTTTGCTTAAGTGTTTGTTTTTGCTCTGCTTTTTTTGAAAAAAGTTAGCTATAATCGCTGTAAAAATAAAGTGTACATAAAAAACAAAAACAATTTGGTTACCAGGCCGGTGTTTATACCCGGTTTCTTTGGCATCAACCGACTGAATTTGCTTTTCCCCCGGACAGGATGCCAGTCCATCGCAGGTTGTACTCCTGGGTGGAGAGATGCAATTAGGATAAAGTGCCCTGCTCAGTCAGGGACACCAATGTCGCGAATGATCCCAAACTCTGTAACACAGAACTTGGGTCGACCATCGCCCTAGATCGCTCGGCCACATGCAACACCCCAAAATAAAGTGGATTTCATTAAAATGTTGATTGAATGTGTGTTCAGAATTGTAGAATTTCATTCAATTGTTTTTGACTGTCAAATTTTCTAAAAATAAAGTAAACTATATGACAGCAGATGAATAAGCAATACAAATATTGAGATTTTGCTGAAATTTTTATGGTAAAGATCCACACCAATGATTTTTCTGTGCTTACATTGTTCCACTTACCTTGATGGGTTTTCGATTTCTTCCGTGAATGTTGGTAGAAACTGCCTGTGCATAAAAGAGTACCCCCCCCCCCCCAAAAAAAAAGAAAAAAATAAATAAAATGTAACGTTGCAAACCAGTTTGATTATAAAATGCTATCTGGCATGACTAAATTACACTAAAAATAAAATTGTAACGAAACCACGGGATGGGGGGGGGGGGGGTGGGTGGTCGGGTTCTAGAGTTGTGTTTTTTTTGGGCGGAAAAACGTTTTGCGGTCATTATGATTTAGTGCAATATCCCAAGTCAAATACAGACCTACCAAGATCATAACCCTCTGATGGAGCCATCAGTTTTTTGTCCCTAATCAAAACATAATCAATCAAACAAAGAACAATAAGGCTCAATTAATCTAAGACACAATCTGGGCATTTAAAGAAGACACTTCAAATCATTGGGAAATGCAAAGAAAACAGTTTTAATACATCGTGGATGATAATGATGATAGTGTGGAGGTAAATACTGGACCCTTCGACCGTTGGACTGCCAGGCCCTTGAGGGTAACTAATTAATTTGCAAATCAAGCATTTATACTTTTTTTGGCAGTCCCTCATCATATAAGCGTTAACAAACAGGAAAAATCACTGAGAAACTTAGTGAATACTTGACCCCATCCCCAGTTAGCCTTTTTGAGATATGGTGGACTACTATATGAGAGTGCACTGTTTGGTTTGTGTGTATACAGACAAATTTACCAAACCAAACAGTAAGTATTGTTTGAAGCTTTACATGGTGTGGAGAAATAGGAAGAAACTATATAAACACATAAATAGTAAACTTGCGGTACAGCCATGTATGTCCACCGGCTTATCATGGTCACACGCTGTACAAAAAATCCCCAGCTAGCCTGTTGAGATGAAATCTAGTTTTCTTTTAACAAAAACGCTTGAGAGAAAACAAAAAATTATATCTGAAGACCCTTAGAAGAAAAATTTATTTCAAGAACATGGTTTTCCTTGCAGTAGTAGACATGGGAACCCAAGATTCTTGAAAATGTTCGAATACGCGTTTCATGCTCTCGGTCTCTTTACATGCTTTTCCCGTCATTGGTATAATAAAAACAACAACCATCTTACCATCCTGAGTACGCAAAGAGTCCAGAGTAGAAAGCCAGAGGGAGCTTGTCAGATGAAACTTCAATCGCTGGCGTAAATCCACTCTGAAGGTTTCCAAATTGTCCTGTTGAATTAGATAATAAAAACGACTTTTATTCAGCGGAATTTCAAATGTAAGGTCATTGCGCTTCGAACATTGTTACCCCTGGTCAACTGGGATGGACCATTTATTCCTTGAACCACCTCAGCTCCCTGGGGAGTATACAGCCTGAGTTCAATCACAAGAACCATCTCTGCCCTCACCACAGGTACCCATTTACTCCTGGATGAAGAGTAGCAATTATAGTTCAGTGTCTTGCCCAAGAACACACGTGTCACGACCGGGATTCGCACCCAAATCCCTGATGACTTAGCCACCAGAACTTAACTCCGCTGCATAAAACCGCTCAGTCACGACACGCCACTAAAATATGAAGAGGTGAAAGCCAAACCAAACAGATACATACGGTGGCCCTGGAAGGACATCCCACATCATGATGCCGCAAATGTCATCGCAAATAACTTTGCAAATATTTGTGATGTATGATGTCCCTTCAGGGCCACCATAGACACAATTGATACTCAATACAAAATGTATTTTTGTTTAAGTTTTCTTTACAATTTATGCACTGGTGTCAATCTCAGGGTGGAGGTATTGGATTTGTAGGTTCCCTACTTATCGAACCGGAGATAGGATCACTACCCCCAATGATTTCCAATTGAACAAAAAACATGGAGAATCTTGATAATCCAGCAAATTCTTAGAAGAAAGTGAGAGAAATTACATAAATTGCGTACACTTAATTTATTATATCTTTCTAGTGTAACAGAACTATGCCGAGGACATGTGTAGGGCCTTAGCTAATAATGTACGAATATAGTTATTCTCAAACTATTAAGTGTGGCGTAATTTTCAAAGTCATTCCTCGCGCAATTTCAATACCATTGCAGGTAAAACATTGACATTAAAAAGATTCGGAAATGAAACTTTGCATGGATAGAGAATATAATCCAGAAAGGTTCGCGGTGACACGTAAGTTGAAACTTTGCATGGTGGAGATACAATCTAGTAATTAAGGTGTGCAGTAACACCATGTACATGAGTAGGATGTGAAACTTTGCATGGTGGAGATACAATCTAGTAATTAGGTGTGCAGTAACACCATGTACATGAGTAGGATGTGAAACTTTGCATGGTGGAGATACAATCTAGTAATTAAGGTGTGCAGTAACACCATGTACATGAGTAGGATGTGAAACTGCATGGTGGAGATAAAATCTTGTAAGGTGTGCAGTAACACCATGTATATGGGTAGGATGTGAAACTTTGCATGGTGGAGATACAATCTAGTAATTAAGGTGTGCAGTAGCACCATGTACATGAGTAGGATGTGAAACTGCATGGTGGAGATAAAATCTTGTAAGGTGTGCAGTAACACCATGTATATGGGTAGGATGTGAAACTTTGCATGGTGGAGATACAATCTAGTAATTAAGGTGTGCAGTAACACCATGTACATGAGTAGGATGTGAAACTTTGCATGGTGGAGATACAATCTAGTAATTAAGGTGTGCAGTAACACCATGTACATGAGTAGGATGTGAAACTTTGCATGGTGGAGATACAATCTAGTAATTAAGGTGTGCAGTAACACCATGTACATGAGTAGGATGTGAAACTTTGCATGGTGGAGATACAATCTAGTAATTAAGGTGTGCAGTAGCACCATGTACATGAGTAGGATGTGAAACTTTGCATGGTGGAGATACAATCTAGTAATTAAGGTGTGCAGTAGCACCATGTACATGAGTAGGATGTGAAACTTTGCATGGTGGAGATACAATCTAGTAATTAAGGTGTGCAGTAGCACCATGTACATGAGTAGGATGTGAAACTTTGCATGGTGGAGATACAATCTAGTAATTAAGGTGTGCAGTAGCACCATGTACATGAGTAGGATGTGAAACTTTGCATGGTGGAGATAAAATCTTGTAAGGTGTGCAGTAACACCATGTATATGGGTAGGATGTGAAACTTTGCATGGTGGAGATACAATCTAGTAATTAAGGTGTGCAGTAACACCATGTACATGAGTAGGATGTGAAACTTTGCATGGTGGAGATAAAATCTTGTAAGGTGTGCAGTAACACCATGTACATGGGTAGGATGTGAAACTTTGCATGGTGGAGATACAATCTAGTAATTAAGGTGTGCAGTAACACCATGTACATGAGTAGGATGTGAAACTTTGCATGGTGGAGATAAAATCTTGTAAGGTGTGCAGTAACACCATGTATATGGGTAGGATGTGAAACTTTGCATGGTGGAGATACAATCTAGTAATTAAGGTGTGCAGTAACACCATGTACATGAGTAGGATGTGAAACTTTGCATGGTGGAGATAAAATCTTGTAAGGTGTGCAGTAACACCATGTATATGGGTAGGATGTGAAACTTTGCATGGTGGAGATACAATCTAGTAATTAAGGTGTGCAGTAACACCATGTACATGAGTAGGATGTGAAACTTTGCATGGTGGAGATACAATCTAGTAATTAAGGTGTGCAGTAACACCATGTACATGAGTAGGATGTGAAACTTTGCATGGTGGAGATACAATCTAGTAATTAAGGTGTGCAGTAACACCATGTACATGAGTAGGATGTGAAACTTTGCATGGTGGAGATACAATCTAGTAATTAAGGTGTGCAGTAGCACCATGTACATGAGTAGGATGTGAAACTTTGCATGGTGGAGATAAAATCTAGTAATTAAGGTGTGCAGTAGCACCATGTATATGGGTAGGATGTGAAACTTTGCATGGTGGAGATACAATCTAGTAATTAAGGTGTGCAGTAACACCATGTACATGAGTAGGATGTGAAACTTTGCATGGTGGAGATACAATCTAGTAATTAAGGTGTGCAGTAGCACCATGTACATGAGTAGGATGTGAAACTTTGCATGGTGGAGATAAAATCTAGTAATTAAGGTGTGCAGTAGCACCATGTATATGGGTAGGATGTGAAACTTTGCATGGTGGAGATACAATCTAGTAATTAAGGTGTGCAGTAACACCATGTACATGAGTAGGATGTGAAACTTTGCATGGTGGAGATACAATCTAGTAATTAAGGTGTGCAGTAGCACCATGTACATGAGTAGGATGTGAAACTTTGCATGGTGGAGATAAAATCTAGTAATTAAGGTGTGCAGTAGCACCATGTATATGGGTAGGATGTGAAACTTTGCATGGTGGAGATACAATCTAGTAATTAAGGTGTGCAGTAGCACCATGTACATGAGTAGGATGTGAAACTTTGCATGGTGGAGATAAAATCTTGTAAGGTGTGCAGTAACACCATGTATATGGGTAGGATGTGAAACTTTGCATGGTGGAGATACAATCTAGTAATTAAGGTGTGCAGTAACACCATGTACATGAGTAGGATGTGAAACTTTGCATGGTGGAGATAAAATCTTGTAAGGTGTGCAGTAACACCATGTATATGGGTAGGATGTGAAACTTTGCATGGTGGAGATACAATCTGGTAAGGTTTGCTGCAACACCATGTACGTGGGTAGGATTTGAAATGTTGCATGTTGGAGATAAAGTCTAGTCATGTACAGGTACATAGTCTTCTAATTGTAAACACAAAGATAATCTTATGTGTCACCTCAAACCTCAGTACAATTAACATTCAAGTCAACCCTCGTATATTGATAATAATAATTTTATTGATATAATTATGATGTCCTACCTTGGATGACGAGGACCAGTCCTGATACAATGATAATCAACAGACCAGTAACTTTAGCAATACTGAAAATAATCTGAACTCGATTACTCCAAGGTACACTAACACTGTTCAAACAAAATACGGCACCTGAAATAAAAAAAACAACAAGTAATTTTACCTACTTTGTGTTTTGACAGTTAATTTAACAGACATTTCAAAAGTCAGCGTTATGCATAGGCATACGGGGACTTGGCAAGGGGGGGGGGGTGCAGAAGGGTTGATTTGCCCGAATGTATCCAAAAAAAGAAAAACATAAGCACTAATTACTCACACCGAAAAACAAGTCTTTTTGCTTTTTTGTGTTATTACCATTCTTGCTTGGCCCGAATTCTAACTACGGTTTTGAGGAAATTTGGAAGGGCAGTTGCCCCCATTGCCCTCCTGGGTCGAACGCTATGTCGTAACGTTATCTTCAACAATTGAGATTTTGTGAAACTATTTTCTGTTTTGACTGGTTCCACGTATATAAAGTGCCAGTTAGATATCATTCTAATGCATTGTACATGAGCAGCCAATTCGGACAAAGTCTCTACTATAATGTGAATAAATGTGAGGAGTGAAAGATGATCGTATTCAAATTTTGTCCGCTACACAGTGTACCCACTTAATTTGGAAACAACAAATCGTGGCTAACGATATCAAGACTAATCTAAGATTTGAATAAAACTATCTAGAGAGTTTTTTGGGGCAAGGATACGGGTCTCATTAACTTGATCTTTCATACTGGATAATGGAGCAATTTACTTTCGGGACCCGAAGACCCGAAGGGAGTCACGGCATACTAACTTGAACTGGGTTGTCACACCACGTGACCACTGACTCTTAGGTTTTTAAAGAATGAACAATTTAACATTGAATTCATAGTGTATCGGGGTTTTACCTAACAATGTAGCTGCAAGTAACTGGATAACTAAAGTAGGGACAGTGCACTCTCCGAAGATGGGCTCGGTGAGGTATGTAGCTCCGGTCACAGCAAGGACAGCGAAGCTAGCGGTGAATACAGCGACGATGTGAGTCCACACTCTCAAGAAAGCAAGCACAGCACCAAATGTTCGCAAGATGTACGTGAAGTCTCCTCCAGACTCGGGTATGGTTGTTCCCAGCTCGGCGTAGCAGAGCGCCCCGATGGTGGACAGTATCCCGCAGGCGACCCAGACCACAAGAGACAGCCCCACGCTACCGGTGTTTTCCAGGACCCCCTTCGGGGAGATGAAGATACCCGAACCGATGACGGTACCGACCACGAAGGCGATGCAGCCGCCCAGGCCGATCTGCCGTTTGAGTACCATACCCTCGCCCTCCTTGCTTCTGTCCAACGAGGACGCATCCTCAGACAAAGATAAACGGTCGTTGCCGTTGGAGGAAGACATAATCGTCTTTAAGTACGCAAGCAAGTAACAGTTGCTGTAATAATTGGTTGAGGATGGATCAGAAGTAGTGAATTGGATCAGAGTTGGGGTTTAATACCCTGGAACTTCCAACTTCTGTGAATAGCGTATTATCAGTTCTGATCTGGCAAAAGGGTCAGTATAGTTCTAATATCAATAAATAATATACACTTACGAGTACAAGGTTCAAGATATAAAGATTTATTGTCAAGAAGGTTGAACCTATTGCATATTTACAGGCATTAGATATCTGAGTAGTGCAAACAGTTTGATAACACTTACGTTAAAGGGAAGTACTTTTTCTTTTTGAAGAATAATTTTTTGATTTATTAGTTTTTTTTTAATATGCATACGATCATCCGTGGCCGTTTTTGAGTTAAAACAGCAAACACGGTTAATTATTTATTGTATATATATTTTGCGTATAATGCAATGGTTTATTTAGTGGTCTTCAAATGCTACATTAATTACTTCATACTTATACCAAGTTCGCTCGAGGATTGGTACTGGTATATGAACTTTTTCATAAGTGAGCTTTCAGATCGAAAAATTCCCCGTTCATGTGATAGATAATAAGAAATGATATTTCATTCAACATACTTCAGCTGAAGGCTACGTTCCAAGGCAGTTTGAACCAGGCCTTATTTCAAACGGTTAGAGAGGGGCTCTGAGTTCAAATCCAGTTTTGTGATTCACTCATTTTCCAATAGATGGAGTCCTCATGAAAAATTTGAAAAACTAACAAGTCTTTACTCTCATGTTAAAATGGTCTAAAATGCCGCTGTGTTTGATACCCTCAAGTGCAATTTTTGGAGTCAAAATCCAAAAACATTCGATGACGTCACATTTCAAATTATATAAATTTATGTACAGATAACTTTTAGTTCACTCCTGATTTTGGGTGATACTTTTGGTCCGCTGCACAGTGCCTGATGTGTTTTGCAATAATAATACCGAATCTCATTTCTGAGAAGGGTATCAGACTATTTCCCCTTCCAGCAGTGTATCATGTGAACAACAACAACAACAACAACAACAACAACAACAACAACAACAACAACAACAACAACAACAACAACAACAACAACAACAACAACAACAACAACAACAACAACAACAACAACAACAACAACAACAACAACAACAACAACAACAACAACAACAACAACACCAAAAATCATACGGTTAGGTACGTCACGATACAGGTTCAAAATGTGTGGCAACTTAAAATTATTTTGTGCACTGTTGATGTGAATTTAACAAAAACTGTTAACTGACCTAATATTGTTCTATAAATGACAATATTGCGCTCGTGATTTGTGATACATTTTATACACGTTATTTTTTAATTAGTTAATTAAAAAATTCCATTCCTTTCCACGAAAGGAAAATATGTTTTGATACATGTATACAGATTATTGTTATAAAATTTGTCAAGAAACACACTAATTACATTATTTACAAAATGCTTAGAAACATCCTAACGCAAATTGATCACGTGGCACATGGTATCTTTTACGTGCTAACTTGTTTTGCAATCATACAAAAAACGACAAGCCTCATCCGAATCAAGCGATTTTGCATTTGAGCACGGCACCCTCGGCTAGAGGTCAAACTAAGATTACCCAATGGCCGATTCTGTGCGCCACGCGTTAGATATGCGTTTTCCATTGTTACGCCAATTTTTTTCTCCTCTAAGATGGCGGCTCGATGACGTCAATGCATAAGGTCTATTACTTTAGGCGTGCGCTCCGGCAGTAAGAAACCGTCCACTTTCGGTACGGGGCTTCAAGCGGACGGAGCCTAAGCTGGACCCTAAGCCCAAACCGTGGTTTCGAAAAGGGCCTTAGACTGCAGCGTGACTGAAGCGGCAATATTGAAGAGTATGCCCTTGCAATTACCTTGCTGTAGTCTAGCCGTGGTCTGGCCGTGGTCTAGCCGTAGTCTCTGCCGAAGCCACCATTGCAGATATGGCTTAATTCTAATTATCAGTTTGTGTCCACTCAGGTTAGTGATGGTCTTTGTATTGTAACCGTTATAATTGAAACTGGGATTGTAATACATATGATATAATTAAGCCTAGATTTAACTTGCATGTGGTTCTTTACATCACATTGATGGATCAGTGATAACTTGATGCTCGATATGTGGCATGGTTGTACCCCCTTCCAGTTTGTGTTCATTGTGTTCTGAGACTCTTTGGAATGCTTCAGAGGATTTTCTGGCATGGGGGTATTACTTCTGTACAAGAAGGGAAACGTGTGTTAGAGTATCGGGGGGGGGGGGGACTCCCTCTGCCACATGAGGACATGAAGACTCATCTCTTTAATCTGCGACCCCAGGGCCCCGCCCCCTAACCAAGTTGTTCGGAGAGCGTAAACTTTTTAAAGCAAAGCTGCATCGATAATCGTTGACTAAAAATCAGATATATTATTCGTTTTTCTTTTCCTCTGGAACTACGAGGAGAAATCTCTGCATGAAACACGTCAATGAATCTGTGGTTAAAACAGGAAACAAAACGGAAGAAACACAAACATAAATAGAAATCATGCAGGGTCAAAGTGGATTAAGAATCAGCGAGATTTTGCCCAGTCCTTCTGAGTCAGACTCCCAAACAGTCAATGTAGCGCCCTCTGCCGGTGGCTAATACAAAAAACAGCGTCGCCAATCAAGACTAGGCCTGTACCATTGGCCGGTCTGTTGACTGGAATGCATGAAAAGGGGCACATTTTAATCATCTGAAGATCTTCTCCCAATGAATATTCTGTTTAAAAGATGATAAAACAATTACCAGTGCTAAATCGTTCAACTTGACTTATTCTATGGTTTCTAGATAAATATTTAATCCCGGATTGTTTTACTTGTGACTATGATGTTGGTCACATGAGCAGAAACCCTCGACTAAAAACAGTGGACCATGGACCGAACCATTAATTATTGTTGTTGATTTTCAGGGCTAGAGGGCAGTGTACGTTATTTGTGGCTAAACAGTCGCATGTAGCCTGATCCAATGCCAAGTTCAGACGTGCAAAGTCCACTATCCATTAGCCTACTAAAGCCCATCGAAATGCTGATTAGCAAATAACAAAGCCACTATAATTACACTTATTATAATACCATTAAGTGTCTTAATTGATTCTGTTGTGAACCGCAGTGAAATAAAATAGCAGGTTTGTCGCCACTTGAAATCTAAGTGAGACAAACATTGACCGCTTTCTGTTATTACTGAGTGGATATAGCGGGTCTGGCCCTATACCCGGGTGCATAAGACCGTAAAGTCGTCACCCACAAGCCGGTGGCCATTTGGAACTTGAAAAAAGCCGTTTAGTAGGCCCACACAGTGCGTATACAAAATTTGAACGGGATTTTTTTATCATCAACAAGTTTTCTTTATTCCCAAAGCTTTGCTATGCCTGAATTGTTATTTTATTCATTGTGTACTTGTTTTTAAAATGTGCATTAAAGAACATGCACGGCACGCGTTCATAAATTGCCACCGTGCAAGTTTTGAAATAGCGACCGGTGATTTCAACGAACACAAGCAACCCGCCTTCCAATCAGTATAAGAACATCAGTGCAGAAAACAAAGAATAATCTTACAATTAAGCAACAACGTGTCGTGAGATCAACTTGAAAACTTATCAGCATACACTCTCAACGATTCCCGGGTCAGATTTAACTCGGATCAAGGGTCCCCGTGGGGACTGACCCATTTCTGGGTCAGGCTGACCCCGATCTGTGTCAAAATTGAGCCAGACATGGGTCAGGCAGCCGCAACATCCTCGTCAAAATCTCATTTTATTGACCAGTTTCAGGGTCAACCTGTTTCAGAAATGGGTCAGACCCCCTTGGACCCGGAATCTGGGTCAATTCTGACCCGGAGTATTTTTTGTTATAGTGTAGCAACACAAATGAGAAGTTTTAAAAAATGAAACCCCCCCCCCAAAAAAAAGGTAAATAAACTACGTACCCATTGCCTTGAGAAACCATGCTGGTTTAGTCTGCCATTTGACGAAGATAAAGTAGAATGGAAACCCCGAGAGTGCAATGACGAACCCCAAGCCGCTGTCGCGAGGTGACGAATACAGCGAAGTGACTACCACGATTAACGCGCACGTGATGAAGATGATCGGTAGAATGATTGGAACCTGTAAATAGTCAATGAATCATTCGATCATTCGATTAATCGATCGACCAATTAATTAAATGATTTTTGGGGTAAAATCCCAATCCTTTGTATTCGATCTATCTATTTGAAAGCAAAATCATCACGTCAGTCTGGCCGGTAGTGGTCCAGTATTTGCAGACGGGCGACAGACCAAAAACTTAACTGATTTTCTGTGGAAAATAGTTGTGTCTCTGTAATAATCTTGGCAAGCCAAAATGTACCAGAAACATTGAAGAAGATGAATCGGGTTGACACAATGGGAGACTTTTGAACGCAAGATGGCGGCAGACATACCAGGTAAAATCTAAAAAATGCGCACATTGTGCCGAGAACAATGGACTTCCGTGGTAAGTCTGCTGCCACCTGTCCCCAAAGTCTCCCATTCGCCGTATTTTTGACAGCGTGAGGGGCGTATGTCAACCGAATTCACGTGATGCAAAACAAGTAAACGAATTAGTTGTCTTCATCCATAGTTGTTATTATTGCCTGTTTATGTAATACGCCATTGATGCAAGACAGCACCATACAATGAAGTTAAAATAAGATAAAACTGTAATTGTGAAAAGTGCCCCCATCATGTGGTCATATGGTCAGTCAGCTGTTTGTATCGACCGTTAGATGAGCAGACGGAATGGGCGGATGTTGAACCCGTGACACTTTGCTCCTCGAACCTGAATTGTTGTGCGTTGTTTACTCTGAAACTAGGAGCTGTAAACTTGATTTTGTTTTTTATTAATCTCTGTCTACACTTCATATTTATTGCCCCTTGTCGGCAACAATGTAATCTCAATCCATGTAAGGATGACAAGGAATCGTATGATACATCCTGATTCTCTTTGTTTGAGCTTCGTCAAATGATAAATATTGATAATAGGGGTGTGTTTTGGCAACCCTGAGCAGAAACAAGTTTCTGACATAAATCTAATTGACCTCTGAGCCAGAACTAGTTCGTGACGTAGGTACATATCGTGACAAAATTATGTTCTCAAAATATACGGCTTTTATTGAACTTTAGTCTGTAACATTTTGATAGCATTATTGGAGCAGTATGTTTAAGCGTTAGTTCATTTATAAATTATGCAGTAATAATTTTCTGCAGTTTGTGAAAACCGCCATCTTGAAAACCAAGCCAAGAAACCAAACCAACAACTCGGTTACGGATTGGTCGGAACAGCTACGTCACTGACGCGTCTCAACCAAACTTACGAGACATTCCAACGAACCTCAATCAAGATTTCCAGTCGGGTCGCTGAAACGCGCCCCTTGAAAAAAAAAAGATCCTTTCTGTAAAGTTTTATAAGAGTTTACCGATGGTGTGGCACTGTGTACGAGCGCAAAGACTAATGCTGCGTACATCACTCTAAAATCCCTAGGATTAGAATGAACCCGGATCCTGCTCCCGTGGGGCATGACTCATTTCTGGGACAGTATGATCCGGAATCTGTGTCACAATGACCCAGAAATTGGTAAACAAAAAAAAATAAAAAATTGAGCCACTTTTGTAAACATGGCTGATGGACGTAAAAATAATATCGGAGTCCCGACAGGATTCATTTTAGTTTAATATGTTTAACTAGCAATAATAAGTGCCGGATTTATTCATGCAATATCTTAAATGAAAGCTTATAGCGTATGGCTGCTTCAAATTTTGTTCTAAAGTTCGAGTCAAATCGGCAAAAACAAACTTAAAGCCCTAGCCTCTTTAATTACTCACCTTGAATGGTCTGTGCAAATTAGGATACTTCCATCTGGAATAAGGTATAACAGCGATTGCGACGGAGACTAGCAGCCACGTGGTGAAGCTCATGTAGTCGATGAGTTGCTGTATATTTCGACTCATCAACATTGCAACTGCTATTGGAAACTAAAAGTACAACAATATTAAATCAAATATTAGAGACATTTGTACAATATTCATGCTTTCTGAGTCATAATAGAAGCGTAAAATGACAAACTAAATTGATGTTCTTTATCAGATCTAGTTATTATGTCACTTCACGTTGTATACAATTCCATTCTCCCGTTGTTCTTTGCTATCTGACTTTTGGGTCTTAATGCAATTGCTCTGTAATACATGAACCAATATTGATTGTGAACACTGATGTTTTATTTGAATTATTTGATTATGAATTGTTCAAATAAAAGAGCAGCACCAATCCACTAAAAAGAGAGAAAGAGAATAAAAAGGAATAATTGTCGGGAGAAAGCCTTTAGATACGATAAATAATTCATGTTGGCTTCGAGTTTGTTCATCCACGTCTTGCAATATTCTGTGAAAATTCCCGGATCCAATATTGACCTGGACTCTGTGTCGAAATGACCCAGAACCCGTTTTCGGGCGTTCAAGCCCACTGGGACCCGGAATCAGAGTCAATGACCCAGGAGTTACTGGATGAGGGAGGGGCTGAAGAGAAATATCCTGGGAAGTCGTCTAGTTTTAGCGAATCTGTGGATTTTGGCTTCCATGTACTCTAATTTATTGTGTCAAACACAGAGCGCAAAGTGCCGCTGCGTTACTTGGAGCTTGGATGGGGTTTTTGGAGGGTGGGGTGAAGATTGAGTACCTTTTCTTGTATCAAACGTCTTCTTGTTTAAATTATTGTGGGTGTGCAAAATGCATACACCTGGATTCTTGTTTCATGTATTTACCTTAACTCTATAGAGATGTATTCCCCCCTCATTGTTGGAGGGAGGGGGTTTCTACAGGCACCAAACAAAAACACACTTTACAAAAACGAAAACAAAACTCCCGAAAAAGCAACAACAAATAGAGAAATTACCTTGTTACTTTTCGTCTCCAAATTGTAAAAAAAAAATATTTTAATTTTTTTTTTTTTACTTACGGCTGCAATTGCTGCAGGAAGAGGCGTCTTGTTATGTACATGTATCATTCCCAGTATACGAGGCATACAATGCTCACGTGATGATACCATCAGCATCCTGAAAAATACATAAAAATATCATAATCGCGATCTGTCAATTTCAGGCCATATTCACCTGAGACTAATAACTCCCGCATCCCGTCAAGCGTTTATAGGCCTATAATACGTACTTATACGTTGTGTCTGCCCGTCTTCCTGGCACACAAATTACAACCATAAGTGCAGTAGCCAGTAACAGAAGATCGTCAGCAGTAACGACCTTCTGTTACTGGAAAAAAGGTTAAGGTTGCAATTTGTGTGCCTGGAAGAAGGGCGTAGAGCCTTACACCCTTTTTCCAAAGAAAATGTTACAAATCAAAAGTAACTTATTTTAGTCTTTCATAAGAATCGACCTTTTACGTACGGTTTAACCCAACTTTTGAAAGCAAGGTCCACAGAAAAGGGCGTCTGACAACTTACCTCGCAAAACTGAAAATCTGTCCATTGATGGATCCAATGCAGGAAGAGGCCACAGCAACTGAGATTATGATCGCCCAGTTGCCAAGAACACGCGAGCTGAACGTCTAAAGAAAACAACAAAATGTCAGACCTCAAGCCTAATTGGCTGCACCTGGGGCAACTGCCCCCTTTTAGCTGCACCCTGATTATAAACACAAAAATGAGGTGGCGACAGGTTAGTTTAAGAAAAAGAGATTTTCAATAGAACGTTCCCATTAGATTATGTAAAATGCACATCGCGCGTGCGCAGTATTAACATGGCTGGTTGTCAAAATGAGGGAACACCGCGCCTTTTTGTATGGGGCTGATGTTGGCATGACGCATACGCGGCTGCCCGTCTCCCTAGTGTACAACTCTATGACGTTTGTTAACCAATAGTTTCTGTACGCATGCGCGGATGTAATTAGCATATTTCATGAGAATGAGAAAGGCTAATTAGAAATCGAAAGACCAATATACACTACAAGAAGTTTTGTAAATGAATCAAACCTTTATATAATTTTGGGGGCACACCGTATGATGTAGGCTTATTACTCTCTTCTATTGACCCCTCGCACTGACGTCACGCGCGGCTACGGTCTGTCACATTCGCCATTTTGGGAGTCAAATGAAACGTTAAGTGGTCTGCAGGAAAATGTTTCTTCATGGGGTCTTGATCACACAATTCGAAACTTTAAGTGCAAACCAACCGGATGTTTCAGAAAAAAAAAATCATTTCTTGTATCGACCCAACCCACCTGACGTCATCACAGTAAGCTTGGTTGTGCAATTTTTGGAGTCGATGTCCTCGTGTGTTATACAGTGTATTGCGCATTGAGGCCAATCAACGTAAGAGTGCAATATTCGAAACGTCGATAACAACCCAACCTGCAGCTCCTTCAGAACTACCACTAGTTCTTACAAGAGCGCAACACAGTTAATGGAGTTAATTATAACAACATCTTTATCCACCTTGCGAGGCCTCACATTTCGCATCACTTATATAATTTCACAATATCTATTTGTTTTTCCAAGACAGTAGTTGCTATACGAACCAGGGCAACGGCTTCTGCAGACAGTACCTCCAGCGGATCTAGAACCACAAAATATGCCAAGTTGACCAATAGGTACGTACTGGTGACAAATATCATGGATATTATAATTCCCAGAGGAATATTCCTGTAGACAAGAAATAAATAAATAGAAAATGTCTGTTTCAGTAATCTTTGCAGACGTTTTTGCGTTTTTTTTTAAAAGGAAACATTAAAGTACTTTTTGAAGAAAGACAAAATGACATAATAGGGAAACCCGCCACCATGATGGCTCATAGGAATGCCTCGAGGCCGACTTTGGACGGCATCGGTCTTGGCGTTGGCCATGGCCTCGGAGACCCTGGATTCGGACTTGGCCGCGAAGGTCGTGGACTCGACTACAACACTGCAGTATTGTACAAATTGCTGTTCGAGTAGCATTTGATTGCATTCGTGTTTCTGCTGCGACAAAAATGTTGTACTGGTCGGCAGAGGGCCTCACGTCTTCCTGCCGAGGCACACGGCGATTTGCATGTATACCCTTACCTTGAAGGATTCACAATTTCTTCTGTAAATGATGGTAGAAACTGCCTGCAAAATTAATCATAAAGGAATTATGATAAAACATTAAATGGCAAAGAAGAGAACACACATATACTGCTAGACCCCCCCCCCCAAAAAAAATAAATAAATAAATAAATATATATATGTATAAATAAATAACTAAAATAAAATAAATAACTAAAACAATAAATGAATAAGAAAATAATTATAAAAAGGAACAACGACAAGTGTAAAACTATAACTATAATTTTTAGAAGCTGGACTATGAAGACCAACAAATATATCGCGATCACGATTACTTGACACCTGTTTTCCAAACAGAAGCGTTCAAATTGTTCCTGCCCCTCATATTGAGTCAGGTTGATACAGTCCCGCTGTCATCCTGACTCCGCTTCGAGTCTGTCTCACCGTAACCCTGACCCGGAGTCAAACCTATCCTTCAATTGTTTCTAGTCTGCATACTAAGTTAGATTGACACACTCCCAGTCAGCCTGACTCCGCTTACAGATCTGTCTCACCGTGACCCTAAGCCGGGGTCAAACCTATCCTTCGATGTTTCTAGCCGGTAAACTGAGTTAGATTGACACACTCCTAGTCAGGTTGACACTGCCAGGGTTCTGTCTCATCGCTACCGTGACCTTTGTCGAACCTAACGTTAAAATTGTTTCTAACCCACATTCTGAACAATGTTAACACACCCCGGTCATTCTGACTCCGCTACGGGTAATGGGTCAAACTTCTATTAAAATATCTCTAACCCGTATTCTGAGTCAGATTGACACACTTCCAGTCAGCCTGACTCTGTTACGGGTCTGTCTTCCGGGTCACACCTACTATTCAAATGTCTGTAACCCGTATTCTGAGTCAGATTGACACACTTCCGGTCAGCCTGACTCTGTTACGGGTCTGTCTTCCGGGTCACACCTACTATTCAAATGTCTGTAACCCGTATTCTGAGTCAGATTGACACACTTCCGGTCAGCCTGACTCTGTTACGGGTCTGTCTTCCGGGTCACACCTACTAATCAAATGTCTGTAACCCGTATTCTGAGTCAGATTGACACATTCCGCGGTCAGTCTGACTCTTCTACCGGTCTGTCTCACCGTGACCCGAACCTATTCGACTCTAGCCAAGAAGATAAAAAGTGAGCTCTTTACCATCCAGAGTAAGCGAAGAGACCAGAGTACATAGCTAAGGGTAACTTGGAAATATCTACGTGCACTGCTGGCGTGAAGGCGTTCTTTAAGTTGCCAATTTTACCTATATTGGAAAAAGACGAAATATTGTACCGTCAGGCCCTCCTTCAAAGATTCGTAGTATGACTTGAATGGATACCAGTCAGTTAATGAATAGATTTGTGAACAGGTCGTTAAATGTCTCTGTTACTGCTGCTCTCGCGAGACTGTTGGCTCCCGACCATTGGGCCGTAGTCGCACGAACACACACATTGAGAACAAAAGCAGTGTCGCTATAGATTCCAGCGAGAGCCGTTACGCGTTCACCGCGATAAACATTCAACGACAACGTCTACAAGTCTAGCTAATGTTTTATCGTCATCTAAAGGCCATTTCACACGAGGCAGTTTAAAAACAATCACCAAAAAAGAAGAAGAAGAAAAAGAAAAAGACAAAAAAAGAACAAAAACCGTGATATTTTTCACAATGTTGGTTACAACTACGACTCCCTCTTTGATCCCTTGAACGTTCGATTTTCCTTTCAGGAAAAAAAAAGAACGCGCTAAGGATGACCGAGGGAGTCGTAATTGTAACCAATAGCACAAGTAAAAGCAGCCAGTATCATGCTCAATGACGCAAGTGTCGTGTCCTGGACCCAAACCCACACGCGTAGATGACACACTGCATCAGAGAAGTTTAGTTCAATAGTAAGGAAAGTGATCATACGGAGTCCCTTAATAAGTGACAGGTAAAAGCAAAATTTGAAAAGGTACAACAAAAATACATCAACATTATTTCGTACCCTTGAAATATTTTTTCGTTCCGTAGAAATATTATTTCGTTCCCTCGAACTAACATTGCGTTCCCTTGAAATAATTTTTCGCTCCCTCGATAAAATATTTCGAGGGCAATAGTTTCAAGTTTTCTTTTAAACTGTTCAATCATTTTTGTTTACCTGTTCCTTTTGGGGCTCCGTATGATCTAAGCTTGGGACAGTTTTAATGGTAACAGCCTACGTCAGCTGAAAAAAGTGTTACATGATGCACTGATCATTCACCCCACTTTATACCTTCCCCATTTTGACATCAAAGCCAGTTCTGGAGAAACATACCATTTTGCTTTACAAATTCCTTACCTTGCCACATGAAAAACAACCCAGTTGCGGTGATGAGCAGAAGTTCAATGACTTTAGCTACTGTGGAGATAACCTGGACTCGCTTACTCCAGACAACGCTTACACTGTTCAACCAAAATATAGCAGCTGGGAAAAGATATTTAAATAAACAAAGGGGGGCAATTACAAAGTAATAACATTCGTTTTTAAGGATTGTTGTCACCGTATAATTTTTAGTATGGTGCAGCCATGTTGTTTCTAGTAAATAAAACTAATGATAGTGTAAATTTGAATGTCCCATGTCTGTTACAAATGACACTCCTGGTGTTGACATATTAAGTTTGGTCGAGCTTGTTTTAAGTATGATTTTATGAGACGAAGCAACCACAACACCTTGGAAGGTATAATAAGGTGAAGCGGCGCATTGTTGGCAGACCAAACCAGAAAAAACGAGCGAAAATTGCCTAAAGGCGCTCTTTGGAGATTCAAATGTTTCCACATACTGTTATTGAATTTATTTATCTATTTATTTATTTAATTAATTAAATAATATTTAATTAATTAATTTATGTTTTATATATATATATTTATTCATGATGATGTTAACGATGATGATGATGATCATCATTATTATTATTATTATTATTTTTGTGGGGGGGGGGTTATTACCAAAGTATGACCCCTCTATTAAAGCATGACTGAGCCCCAACTTTCATTAGTGCAGTACATACATTACCTAACAATAAGACAGCCAGAAACTGAATCAAATAATACGGTATCTCGCAATCTCCAATAATAGGCTTCAACACATAGGTGACACCGGTGACTGAAATAACGGCGTACTGTGCAGTTATAACGGCCACTAGGTTCGTCCAAACTCGCAGGAATGCCGGAATAGCACCGAATGTCTCCAGAATGTACGTGAAGTCCCCGCCCGATTTGGGTATGGTGGTACCGAGTTCGGCGTAGCAGAGGGCCCCGATGGCCGATAAAACGCCACAGGCGACCCACACCATGAGCGCCATCCCCACGCTGCCAGTGTTCTTCAGCACTCCCTTCGGAGAGATGAAAATTCCCGAGCCTACCACGGTGCCGACTACGAAAGCGATGCATCCGCCGAGCCCGATCTGCCGTTCGAGAGTCACCTCTGCCCGTTGGAATTTCCTGAAGTTCTCCGGTGATTTTCTGACAGGTTGTCCATCATGATTCCATCTTTGGGGAGAAGCTTTGGATATTTCAGTTTCATGTATTGCCATTTGCATGCCGTCCATGACGACTGTTTTAGTTATTCCCCCCCCTCAAAAGAAACACAATCCCCGTCGAGGTTTTGACCGACAAGCCCAGACGTCAAAAATCTCCCGTCTGAATGGTAATAATAATTTTCCCTCAACAACCAATTCCTGACATTTTGAGTACAAAGGTGAGTCCCGCAGCAGTTGTGAAAGATTATATTTCTGGTCTGTATATTGTAACCAGTCGAGATAACAAAACAAACACTTTGGACTGTAATTTTTATTTTTATATTTTCTATAGAGCGTCCAGTCATTTTGTAAACAAAATCATACAACCATAGTTGCGGGCTACATTTAGGCACAAGGTTAGACTAGACAACGGTAATGCACTTCTATACAGTCTTCCTCGAAGTCAAATATCCCGTCTTCAACGTCTACAGAACACAGCTGCCCGGGTTGTTACTTTATCAAGAAAGTTCTGCCACATTACACCCATTCTGAGAGAACTCCACTGGCTCCCTGTCTCCCATAGGATCATCTTCAAACTCATGATTACTGTCCACAAAGCCCTAAACAACAAGGCTCCTCCCTATATCACTGAATTACTCCAGCGCTACTCTCCATCCAGAACTCTTAGATCCAGCAACTTGTTACTCCTGAAGGAACCCATTTTCAAGCGAACTTGGGGTGCAAGATCTTTTTCTGTAGCGGCCCCCCGTACTTGGAATTCTCTGCCACTTAAACTTAGATCCTGCCACTGTTTATCTAAATTTAAATCTCTGCTTAAAACGTATCTTATGTCACAAGTTTTTTGATAATTCATTTCACTGTTTCACCTTCTTTCTGTTTGTTTAACTGCGCCTTGAGCACCCAGCAGGGTGGATATGTGCGCATTACAAGTCCCTTTATTATTATCATTAAGGTTGGGGATACAGTTAGGTCCGAGCTAAATTTATGCACAATATTGGGACTACGTTTAGATGAAGCGTTGTTTCTACATTTAGGCCCGGCACACCTTAGGTCCGGGCTATAAGTGCTACGCTTAGATAAAGCGATATACTGTCTTTACAAGCCTCTTCATAGTCTTTTGACGGTCAGCTGTTTAAAGGGGCTGCTTGACGTCTGACCAGTGTGTGTGTCCCCCCCCCCACCCCCACATGTAGTTCATTGACGTCATGGTCCACGTCTTCCATGATGTGTTATGGTCCAGTTTTAAAGTCTCCAGGTAATGCGGGGCCTCTTCATCCTCATAAGATATCCCAACCATGTCAACCACTACCTCTTGGTAGCAGTTAGGAGACCGCTAGTTGCACTATTCTCTCCGTGACTTCTTAGTTTGTGATTCTGTCCTCCCGCTTAACGCCATAAACCAACGCTACAAAGTAGAGAATGAAAACTTAGAAGCCCCCTTAAAGTCTTCGGAGTTTGGCCGAATTATCCTTTTCTGTTCAAAGAAAATTGAAGAAAAAAAGTAGAAGTGATTTTTGGTGTCTGTCAACCTGGGTCCAAGCTGTCTATCACTAAATATTGCTTACGTTATTATTTACTAAGCAGTAACTAGCATGGAACCGGTCACACGTATATTGTATATCAGGCAGTAGGCCTACTTTGACTGGTAACCGACTGACGCTAAGCATACATAGTCCCTGCTTAGTAAGTATTGTGCTAAACAGTTTTATGAAATGGACCCCCAAATAGCCCGTTTTTGTTGCTTTATGTTTCAATTCAACTTATATGTATAATTGAATTACAGCCATATGATAAATAAAACATTTTTTTTAAAACTCACTGTTAACGAGATTTTATCAGCAGTCATTCGAACCTTGGAACGCTCTTCAAACCATGCCCATGTTTTGATATAAATACCTTGGTAAATAAAATTGAAAAGAATTATCCCACACCTCTGGGAGCTTTTTGTTTCAAGTTCGGTTTTCCCCACGTTTGGCCCCGTTGTTGGACTCTTAAGTTCTTTGTACTCTTTCTAAAGACTCAACATTCCTAGGCGAAATTTCCCTTCTTCAATAGCTGACCCCAAACTGTGGAGCACTCTCACCACCAACAACCAGGTTACCCCTGCCGTTCTCTCTCTATGTTCTCAAATATTTTCACTGGTGGGATGGGCACCTCAATATTTTTGTTCTGCGTTATCATAGGACTTAAACACATATCGCTTTCAAACATTTGTAAACAATTGAGTACGTACTTGTATTGAATTGAAGTGATTTCAAATCATCTGTGAGTAAAGTTCAAAGGTACGCACCACTGTTTAGAAAGAGGTCAGATTCGCCTGATTTTATATACATGTCTTTGAGTTAAGATAGTACAACCGCTGTGACGAATCATATTTAAAGTGTATGTAGCCACTAACTTTGGTAAGTTTTAACATACTTTGGTATTCAACAATTTGCACATAACTTAATACATGGTTTAAAGATGACCATGGTTGAAAACTTCCCTTGAAATATTTTCGCTTGAAATGCGATAGTTTTTAAGAGGGGGGGGGGTTATGATCGGTAAAAGAATTAGTTTTGACCTCGAAGGTCCAAAACCCGACGTTTTAAAACAGTGTAAAGCCACAATTGAGTTTTCACTGTTTTCGTGTGACTCCGATGAACAATTGAGGTTATACTTTCACAGGTTTGTTATTTCATGTACAATTGTGTTGGATCACACAAATTGAGGATACTGGTCTTTAGGCATTACCAAAGTTGCCCTTAATGCTTCAAGTGCAGTGTCACTTCGCCCTCTTTTCATTGAAAATTATATACCATTGTTGGGAAGGTAAAATGTAGCCATGACTAATTATGAAAGTAAAACACATTTAACAAACCAACAAAGAAAACTAGAGGGTTAGACCTGACCTCCGTTTCCGGTTACTCATAAACATTTTGAGAAGTTTGCCCAACTGATGTTCATGTTTTCATTCAACCCAATGGTCACACAAACTCGGGCGTGATTGGCAAATGGGTTTTCAGAAAATAAGCATCCTCGTTCAACGTTTTTGTTGTTGTTACATGTCAAGTTTAACTCTGCCCTCCTTTTTCAATGAATAAAATACAAGCTTCCATCACTATTGATATTATTATTATTAATACTAGAGCAATAAACAAAATTCAACGAAACTTAATTGGGACTTCTTGATTACAGCTGAGATATTTTCACTATTTTTTATTAAAATCCACTGCCTTTAAAGCAATTATTGACATAGTCGGTTAAACAATTTAATATTTTCCTGGTGTCACGGACAAGCCTAATGCTGATTGCTGACGCTGGAGACATTACATGCAATCAAAAACTGCTTACGGAACTCGATATACTCTTCTACAATCAGCACCGACAGCTGGCATTTTATTGAGAAGTCTGGACTATCTCGTAATTAGTACAATATCTCGGGACAAGTACAATAGCAACTCACCTAGAAATGACGTACGTGTGTTTAGTGCAATTATAATATGACGAGAAGATACGACTTCGGGAATTTTGACTATTGGTCCACGGAACACCGGTGTAAATCCGGGATGGGGTGAGGGGTGGCGGGGTGGGGAATAACCCAATGGAGGAGGGTTGTTGTATCCCATTTAGGGATGCACTGGGCCCTTCCCCATAGGCTGCTAATTGTTTAAATTGTTAGGTGTTTTTTTATGGAAAGGGAAGGGACAGTTTTACCAAAAGGCTGTTTGAGGGATGTTGGCGCACCCTTAAAACATGCTGTTTTGTACAAGAAACATTTTTTGAAAATTCTACTTGAGCCCCCTGTTCACATCCAAAGATGACGGCATAATTTGAATCACAGTCCACTCCAAAGGTGTTTAATGGGTGCGCCACGGTTCCCCTAGCCTGAACATCTGACGTCACACTTCGAGGCTCGTGAATAACGCCCGAGACCAGCACGACCCGGATGTTGCCAGATGGGGCTACTGAAATGTAAGCATCCTTGTCCCAGGTTTTGTTTCAAAGTTAATTTTAACAAATTATTTGTATTATGCAAATATTTAAATTGTAATTATTGGTTACTGGCTTGTTTTTTTCCCAAACAGTTTTGTATAAACGTAATTAAAAAAGAAGATTTGATTTCATAGAAAATATATAGTCGTTTTAGTTGTTTTCTCGTTTTCGAATCGCACGAGACTTTCAGTCTACACGAACATTACTCCCTTCTCTCCTAAACAAAAAGATACGACATATTACAGTAGTGATTACAACAATCTTTCTTCAAGCAACAATTACATTTATTTTTTTATTTTATTCAATTAGAAATTCACTTCAACATGTCCTTGATTTCATATTTAACAAATGGATATACGTAAGAGATAAAGAAACCTGACGTCATCATTTACAATAATACTGTAACTCAGCCTAGTAATGCGTTGATATAACATATATTACTATATACAAAGCGAATACAATAAGGTTTAGGGGGGAAACAAAAACAAAAACGGAAACAAAGTAACCTTACAAAGTTTGGGTAATTTTTTTCCCTGAACGTACGGTGATAAATTTAATAAACAGAATATTGTTGTGAAAATAGATTAAGAAAAAAACACAATCCCCCTATCTGTCAAACCTTGCTCAACGATATTGCGTATAGTGAGGCAAATAGGTGAACTGTTTGGAGGAATCGTACCTTTTATGATACAAGCATAGAATTTGGCACACAGTCAGAGCATGTTATTTTCAAAACCGTCAAATTGTGCTGACATTGGTGGCTTTTTGACCTGATTTTTTTTAAAGAAAAAAATATGCTTGTATCATCAGAGGCACAATCCCATCACCTACCTGCCGCATTAAGATGAAACAATAACAGGTTTTAAATTTGTAAAGCTCTAGGTTTAAACAGTTTTCACAAGTTTATTGTATGGTGTGTTTATCGGAAACTAAATAATTGGATTGCGTTTAAAATGTACTTTTCCAATAACTAAACTAAATAAACGGGGACCTGTTATTATGCGCGAAATATAAAGTGAAGCATAGACGACTATGAATACGAGAAGCAAATGAATATGGACTGTCCTGTTTTGGCATTGATTTTTTTTGTTACTTTTACAATTAGTATACTAATTTAAACAAACAGGCTGCTTTTATCCGATTCCGAGGGCCCGTGCTCACAAACATAGCCAATGAAAATATAAATTGCACGCTCGGGCAGACTCTTGGTGGCGCTCTAGATGCTGCTTGGCACTCTGTTGGCACTCCCTGTAATTATGATGTACCATACTATTAAAGTAATGCTGTGATAAAATAGAGGTAACAAAGTTTTTCGCCGTGCCGCAAAATAGGTCAAACTGACGCAGAATCAAAGTTTAAACCCATTTTTTCAACAAATCCGAGTCAGCTTGAATAAGAAATCGGTCCGGCCTTTGAAGGTTTTAAGCAATCACCCATATTTCTATAAGCCTTGTGTTAAAGTATTTGGGTTTATTAGTATAAGTGCCTTGAGTACCATTTGTGGTTGATTTCAGTGCTGCATAAAACACTTTCGTTATTCATAATATTCATAGCACTTTACTCCTTTAGTATAAAGTTATTGTTGCTTTCGGTAGGTGTGCTGCTTACACAACACACTAGTCTCTATAATCGATAAGGCACTTTAGCTCATCAACAGGGCCATTTATGGGACTTAGTTTCTAACTTGGGGGGGGGGGGTATATAATACAAGGGGAATCCCCAAAGGCATTTTAAGGATTTTGCTTGGATAATCAGAACCATCGGTTCTTAAAGGAACATTACAGAATTGGTTTTTGCTAACAAAACAGTTGCTGGCAGTAGCACTTTATGTAATCCACCATATACATAAATTGACAAACCTGCAGAAGTTTGAGATCGACCGGCCATCTGGGTCACGAGAAAATAGTGAAAAACCGATTACACATTTGCATGAAATCATATAGATTCAACAAATGAATAAAACGCTCACTGGGCGATAAACTCCGATCTGAAAATTAGTTTATTCATTTCTCATCAAATATGGCATTTCAGACAGAAATATTTCAATGGATGTTTTCTACTATCATCATCATTAGACCGTGTAAGTTTTATGTAAATCTGTGACCAAAAAGTAAATTTTACAAGTTTTTTCTTACCGATTCTGTAATGTTCCTTTAACCAAATGGTTCCTGACCTTAGTTGTTTGGACATAAAACATATGCCCATTGATAATTAAACGGGGCTCCAAGTTCAAATTGTGATTCTGTGCCACAAAATAAAAAATAAAAAAAAACATTGTCAGCTCCACAGAGCTTGAGGAGAAGAAACTCTGGTTTTGAGTCTCAATCCGTCTTTTTGGCTCCTGGAGCTATGTACAAGAATCGCTGCAGAAAACACGTGATTGACTCTAAAAAAGAAAATACAAGACACCGTTTTTAGTATGTCAAAAATACCGTCTAGCTATGACAAAGAAACATTCACAAGATCTGAACTATTGGATAGAAAACATAGTGAAAACCGTTCAAATGGAAAAAGATATAAACATTATTATTTGCATGCATTTTGACATCTAAAGTGGCAGACAACGTGTTGGCGGTAGCCGCGTGTGACGTCAAAGCAGGGAACTTATAGGTTATTTCTTACCCACTGCATCGGTAAACCAAACGGGCTTCTTCTCCCACCAGACAAAGAAGTAGTAAACTGGTACCCCGGTGACTGTTATAGCAGCCCCAATGCCGCAGTCTATTGGTGACGAGTAGATGGAGACGACTACCACGAACAACGCACATATAATGAAGATGATCGGTAGGATGATTGGAACCTGTTTATCGAAAAGAAAGAATTTCGTTAAAATTTCAAAGTAAGACTTTGTTAATTAATTTTATTTATTTAATGCAAACCTTGGTTTCTAGGCTTGTACATGTTTATTTCTGAACGTCATCAAAAATGCTACCCAGACTCTGTAATGACCTTTGACCTAAGCTTTTACCTTGAATGGCCTTGGCATATCCGGGTACTTCCATCTGAAGTAAGGAATTGACGCCACTGCGATGGAGATGAACAACCAACGAGTGAAACTCAAGTAGTTGATGAGTGTGTTGATATCGGGACTCATTAGCATAGCAATCACAATAGGGAACTAGACAAGTAAATAAAATGGAAACAACCATCAAGTTTAGACTCAAGTAGTTGAAGAGTGTGTTGATATCGCGGGACTCATTAGCATATCAATCACAATAGGGAACTAGAAAGGTAAATAAAATGGAGACAACCAACGAGTGAAACTCAAGTAGTTAATGAGTGTGTTGATGTCGGGACTCATTAGCAAAGCAATCCCAATAGGGAACTGAAGGTAAATAAAATGAAGACAACCAACAAGTGAAGCTAAAGTAATTGATGAGTGTGTTGATATCGGGACTCATTAGCATAGCAATCCCATCAGGGAACTAGAAAGGCAAATAAAATGGAGACAACCAACGAGTGAAAACTCAAGTAGATAATGAGTGTGTTGATATCGGGACTCATTAGAAAAGCTATCACAATAGGGAACTGGAAATGTAAACACAATGGAAACAACCAACGAGTGAAACTCGAGTAGTTGATGAGGGTGTTGATACGGGTCTCATTAGCATAGCAATCACAATAGGGAACAAATTAGGTAAATTAACAAATCAAATTTTTTGTTTGATTCTATTTGACTACAGCTACGGCTAGGGCTTTTGTCATCCTTAAATGATGAGCTCAAACGCGGAACTAAACTGATGTTTGGAAAAGCCTTGAAGAAAGTCGTGTGAACATTTCTTGCGTGAAAAAAACTACTTATTGATTACCGAAACAACTGCAGCCGGAAGAGGTGACTTGTACTCTACGTGTATCATGCCAAGAATTTGAGGCATTACGCCCTCTCTTGACGAAACCATCAATATCCTGAAACAGAAAAATACCCCAAGCCATTCATCTAATACAAGTTTTAACCAAAATATCTTAAACACAAATTTTAAATGTGAAAAAAGGAAGCAATATTGTACATTGATTGCCGGTTATTCGGAAACTTCATCAGAAACCGACACCTTTGAGAATTTAACTTGATTTTTGGTGACATACCCCTTACATCACAATATTGCAAACAAAAACTAATACAATCGGTGAAAATGGTGTTGGCTGGAGACCAAAGACAAATGTTACAAAGTTCGAGGGCACAACAAAATTGCTTTGCGCTGAAAAGTTTTACTTAGCGGCATTCGGATACCAACCTAAACATTATTATTCTGCTCTGGTTCACTGCCACCCTGAGCTTAATATCAAACATGGATTTTTTAAAACCTGTTTTGCTCTTAAAATGCTCAGCACAGACAAATTTTACCTGAAATAAACACATTATAAATACATTGTATGACAACGGTGCTCTGCTCGAAGTGCTTACTATGAATACATCCAAGAATGGATTTTTAGCTGAACGGCGGTTTGAAATTAGGATACGTACCTTGCGAAGGAGAACAGGGCACCGTTTAATGATCCGATGCAGGACATGGCGACAGCTAGTGAGATGATCACGGACCAGGGTCCTAGAACACGTTCTGCAAAGGTCTACAAAATTGTAATAAAAATGAAACAGTACAGAGGGGGTTAACGATATTCAGAGTGATTTGATTTTATTTGAAAATATGTATTACTATTCGACAAACGCACCCATATGAATTGTATAGCAAAGAATCACAAAACTACCACAAAGGATTACAACATGTGTTTTGCTTCAAAGCAAGTAAAACAAAAGCCTTTCTATTGTTTGCAGTTTACCCATGCACACCGATGCGAGTAAAGCATTGTATACTCAGAACTTTCCAGAGTCATGCGATAAACAAATTTACAGGTATTTTGTTTCGGGTGGGATTCTAACCAACGACATTTGCCATTCTAGAGCAGATGTCTTACCACAAGACCGCCAAGCTAGCCCGGTAGCTACGGGCATTTCGGATCCTTTATTTTAGCAGCAGGTATCTCCACGATCTAAGAGATATTAAAATAGCATCGGGGATAGAGAATACTATTTGTGTTTCACCCATTCAGGGCAATACACGCCTTATTGTTGTAAATAATGTTCTCAAATTTGCACTTGACAAAAACAAACCCACCGTCGGTTGGCTGAGAGTTTCGGATCTTCAACTTTGAGTCCAAGACACATCATTGGATTTTGGAAATTTGGTTAGTAAGCTATTAATTTTCCCTTGTTCAAGTTGAAAAAAACATACCATAACTGCACACTGTTAAAAATTTCATCAGATTCAGTATACTGCGTCGATTGTGGTAATCGAAATAAGCAACGATGATTTCTTTTTTCCCTCTAATACATTCGACTTTGACATGCGATCAATCCTCTTAAAAAATTTCACGTAGAAATATTTGTCTGCATGAACTGTACTAGTAAGAACTGGTTAGCCAGTAACTTTCAGATTGAAAGCAAGGTGATACTTTTGAACGCAAGATGGCAGTAGACATACCAGGTAATATTTCATTGTTTACGTATAGTTCTAAGCATGCGTGCATTTCCGATAACAATGGATTTACCTGGTAAGTCTGCTGCCATCTAGCGTCCCCAAAGTCCCCCATTACCTTTTAACCCTCGATAACTTTGTGTTTTCAGATGGAGATATTTAGAGTGTTTTTTTTTTGCAGGCTAAAATCAAAATTTAAGCTCGTCATTTCAACTTACCAGGGCAACAGCGTCTGATGCTAGAAGTTCTGCCGGTGTAAGGACAACGAAGTAGGCTAGGTTAGCCATGATGTACACACCCGTAATAATGGTCATTGAGATGACAATTCCAATCGGTATATTCCTTGAAACAATATCAAAACGTGAGGATGACTTTTAAAATAATATACTCATTATTTAGATATAACCATCATTTAGATTTAACCATTATTTAGATATAACCATTATTTAGATATAACCATTATTTAGATATAACCATTATTTAGATAAAACCATTATTTAGACATAACCATTATTTAGATATAACCATTATTTAGATATAACCATTATTTAGATATAACCATTATTTAAATATAAACATTATTTATATACAACTTTTATTTATATATAACCATTATTTAGATATAACCATTATTTAGATATAACCATTATTTAGATATAACCATTATTTAAATATAACCATTATTTATATACAACTTTTATTTATATATAACCATTATTTAGATATAACTATTATTTAGATATAACCATTATTTAGATATGACCATTATTTAGATATAACCATTATTTAGATATAACCATTATTTAGATATAACCATTATTTAGATAAAACCATTATTTAGATATAACCATTATTTAGATATAACCATTATTTAGATATAACCATTATTTAGATAAAACCATTATTTAGACATAACCATTATTTAGATATAACCATTATTTAGATATAACCATTATTTAAATATCACCATTATTTATATACAACTTTTATTTATATATAACAGTTATTTAGATATAACCTTTATCTAGATTAACCATTATTGAGATATGATTTTTTTTTTAAATAGTGTTTATAAAAATTTCGGAAATCATAAGCAAGAATATCAGTTTAAGTTATAGAGTTTTTGAACTTTATGTGGCAATGTCAAGTGTGGTTTTTAAAATTGTTGTCTATTTTTAAGCTGCGTTTTATGCTCTAAGCAATGCAGTAGACCCTACTGATCCCTTATGATTTAACTATACCTTAGAGAGAAGCTATTTATATTTTTGGGGAAATATTGTTACTTGAAAAACAGTCTAAAATAATATTTTAAAAATCAATCGGGTAAGTTTAGCATTTTGATGACATTTAAATCTTTGCGATTTTTTGCTCTAAAACGATACAGTAGGCTCAACTGATTCCTTCTTATTCACCCTGACCCAGGAAATCTACTGTAGTTTTGGTGTCACAAGGACATGTGGTCAAGCATACACATATTAATTAAGTATGAATCTACAAGCTTACACGAGGGTTCTTGTGTGTGATCATCGTTAGTGTTAGTATAACAAATAATATTTAAAATTTTCTCACCTGGCTGATTAATAATTTCCTCTGTGAAGCTGGAAGAAATTGCCTGTAACCGATGAAGATTGAGAGAAATGAACATTATGACAAAACCGTTGGTAATAATTTATACCTATTTTCTCAAACTGTAAAATGATTACATCATGCGAAACAACAACAACAACAAAAACAACAACGATATTGTTTGTGTTTTACTGCATACTCAGTACTTTACCGAGCCCTGCGAATGAAATCCACAGCATGTTACTCGGATGGGATTCGAACCCACGACCTTTTCATTCTAGAGCAGATGTCTTTACCACTAGACCAATGAGGTTGCCTGGTACCTAGAAGCAGATGGCGTAACCAGCAACACAAGGGGGGGGGGTCGACTCAGTATCATTGGCCCCCTCTTTCCCCCAAAATGAAAATCAAAAAACAATTACGCAAATGGATGGTTCCATATATCGACCCTGC
This sequence comes from Pycnopodia helianthoides, assembly GCA_032158295.1. NCBI lineage: Eukaryota > Metazoa > Echinodermata > Asteroidea > Forcipulatida > Asteriidae > Pycnopodia > Pycnopodia helianthoides. The sequence continues at coordinate 8,091,694 of CM063246.1, forward strand.
AAAAATTATCTCTTTGCCCCCTACCTAAAAAAGAAAATGTCAGGTTACGTCACTGGCTCGCAGCAATTCAAACCGTATGAAACAAGCAGTACCGCAACTATTCTGTACCCCTGATGCAAATTAATTAACAAAAATGACCAAACAAAATACAAACAACAACACACAACAAACAACAACAACACAACCTATTATACTGACCATCCAGAATAAGCAAAGAGACCTGATAGAACGCCAAGGGGATGTTCGAAGGGGATACCTCGATTGCTGGAGTGAAGCCATCTTTTAAATTCTCAACATTTCCTGAATCAGACAGACACCAATAAAATATGATTCCCTTTTTACTTTTGTGGCAGTTTTTTTTTTTATACATCACGTGTATACTTGTATTATAGCAAATATTGATATTATCATCAGGAGTCCAACAAGTAAGTGGACAACTTTGGTTAACTTGATTTTACAAATTGTCACTGTCGGCTGATTGCTTTTATGAAGAAAACAACCCCCAGTTAAGAATGGTTAAATGAATGATAGCTTTTAATGTTTTCATGATAGATTACGCTCTACTTGACTTTAATCGCTATACCAATCAACTCCCCACGGAGTAATAATAATATAATCAGTATTTTTATTTTTATTTATTTTATTTATTTATTTATTTATTTATTTATTTATTTATTTATTTATTTATTTATTTATTTATTTATTTATTTATTTATTTATTATTATCTATATCTATCTATCTATCTATCTATCTATCTATCTATCTATCTATCTATCTATCTATCTATCTATCTATCTATCTATCTATCTATCTATCTATCTATCTATTTATTTATTTATTTTTTTTTTTTTTTTTTTTTTTTTCTTGTTTTTGAAGCTATAAAGCTTCATTTATTCAACAACAACAAAAACACAAAAGAGTATACATCAATTCCACATTACCATGTATAAGGTCCACAAATATATCTATTATATAGAAATCTATGAGAAACACAACAATTAAAAATAAAACGGATAAGAGCATAGTTATACACAAATTAACGTGACATAATCACGTGATGATACAAAAAGAATTTAACAAATGAAATTCATTGCAGAAGATGAAAACAAGTTCTACGACTCCAATAATTATATAAAGGACTATAAGTATAAACTGCACTTCTGCTAATACACAAGGGGACAAAGCTTGAAACCAAATGCAGGAAACTCTTTAAAACCCAAAATTTAACTCACCATTATCATTAAAGAAACACAGCGCTTTGTTTGCTGTATAACACACCTTAAAGGTTTCAAGACACATTCTTTTGTTTTCAAACAATAGAAAAGCCCTCAAGTTCCGTTTATAACATTGAATAATGTCAACATCATTAGGACATGTGTGACTGTTAAATATTAGTTTACATCTGATATTCCATATTTGTCGTAGCAATTTGACAACTACCACACTTTGCACTAATTTAAGTTGATACCCCATAATTCTGTTAAGGTCGGTCAGGTAAAAGTACTTATTTCCCACAAATTTCCTTAGAAGACATTCAACGAAAATCCAGGCATTAATTGTACACGAGCAGTAAATAAAAAGATGTTGATGGGACTCGTTTTCAGTTTTACATAGAGGACATAAAGTGTCAGGAACATTTTGCATCTTGAGAAGAACATCTCTGGTAGGAAGAACTCTATGTTTCACTTTGTACCAAAACTGTTTATCTTCAAAATCTAGCAAATAATTTTTAAAACCTCTCTCCCAAATCATGGTCCAATTAATATGAGACGCATAGTGAAACACTTCATGCCATTTCTTTTGTGCTTTAGGGGCAATGAATTTATCTAGAACGAGATTAGCATATGTACTTTTAGCAGTGGTTTTAGAAATGTGTACATTTTCCCCCTTATTATTTACAACAAACATCCAATTGCAGATGTGGTTTGCAGGACCCTCTCTCGTGTCGCAAACCAATTCATGGTCGATTTGGTTGTTTATCCTGCCCAGAATTCTTCCTGCATTAATGTTTAAAATTCCACATTTATCAGCGACTTCTTGGAAGGTGATTAACTTGTTTTTACGAACCACATCTTTAATTTGTGTTGTAATTGTTGTAATCCCAACAGATTTAAGCAATGGGCTCTTCATGACTGAATTGTCTTTCGTGGCCTTAATATTTTTCCACAAGGGCACTTCATGAGACTCCAGACTGCTAGTATAAGTACAATTAAGTATTCCTCCCGCCGTTTTGAAGGCAAGGATTAACTCAGAATAAAAGGGCGTAGTTCTAAGTGGTAACTTAACATTACAAAAGACATACCATCCTAAGTGATTATCACCACTTGCTTTGTTAATCCAATATTCAAATAGGTTCCTCCACTTTCCCGTACTGGAGACATATCGAACAATCCACTGCATTTTTAGACTCATAAGTTTGCTGGATATATCTATTAGCCCAGTTCCCCCTAGGTGTTTTGGTCCCTGAATCGTTTTCCTCTTAATAGTTTCAATTTTCCCAACCCAGAAAAAGTTCCAAATAATGTTGTTCATTCTTTTTATCCATTCTGCAGGACAGGCAATAATGCTTCCTAAGTAACTAATCCCCGCCCCAACAAAGGTATTAACAATAACGGCCTTCCCTACATAAGATAAATGGCGTTTGGACCACATGTTAAGAACACATTTAATTTTACTTATTCTGGGGCCCCAGTTGTCTTCAGGAGTTACATCGTTGCCGAAAACGATACCTAAAATTTTCATGTTGTCATTTTTCCATTCAAAATTACATGGCTTGTCGATTCTATTTTTCCATTTTCCTAGCCAAAGACCTTTCGTTTTGGTTACATTGAGCTTAGATCCAGTACCTTTACAATTTATTTATTTATTTATTTATTTATTTATTTTTTATTATCATTTAATATTATTATTATTATTATTATTATTATTATTATTATTATTATTATTATTATTATTATTATTATTATTATTATTATTATTATTATTATTATTATTATTATTATTATTATATTATTATTATTATTATTATTATTATTATTATTATTATTATTATTATTATTATTATTATTATTATTATTATTCTTATTATTATTATTATTATTATTATTATTATTATTATTTTTATTATTATTATTATTATTATTATTATTATTATTATTATTATTATTATTATTATTATTATTCCATCTTATCACAGCATGCAAAAGAAAGATTCCATTTTCATTTGTGCCGGTTACTCCTCGAGTCAGGCTACGTCCCGTAGCCTTAGATCTCAAGGGTCTTTCTCAGGATCCTCGCTGTTCCCAAAAGCGCCGCCTTCTGTAACAGATCTATCCTCACATTTGTCCTATTTCATCTAGATGTTTCCCCAGTGCTTTGGGAATGGTGCCAAGTGCTCCAACAACCACAGGGACTACTTTCACTTTCACCTGCCAAATCTTACGGAGTTCCCTGGCCAGGTCTTGGTACTTGTGGATCTTTTCCGTCTCCTTCGAAGCTACCCTGATATCACCCGGCACAGCTATGTCAATGAGATGACACATCTTCGTCGTCTTATCTAAGACTACAACATCCGGACGCCTATGTTCTATAACATGATCAGTCTGAATGTTAAAATCCCAGAGAATCTTGACCTGGTCGGTCTCTACAACTTTCTCCGGAACGTGGTCGTACCATTTCGCATGCACTTGGACACCATACTTCTTACACATATCCCAGTGAATCACCTTGGCCAACTTGTCATGTCTTCCTTTGTACTCCGTCTGGGCCATCATACTACATTCGCTGACAATATGAAATACAGTCTCTTCTGCCTTGTAACACATTCTGCACATAGGAGAGACGTTTGCTTTCTCGATCCTTGCCTTCATAACATTTGTCCTTAGTGACTGGTCTTGCGCCGCAGTAATCAAACCCTCGGTTTCCTTCTTTAGTTCTCCGCTCTTTAACCAATTCCATGACTTGGGGCTCGCTACCTCTTCAGTACATCTCAAGAACCGGCCATGAAGTGGCTTGTTCCTCCAATCTTGATGTCTTTCCTCTTTCTTTCCCCTCTTGTACTCCTTCGGCCCAACTTCGTCTTCCCTCGTGTACTTTTGGGCAACCATCAACAAGTTCTCCTCGGTCCTCCTAATATGACAATGCAAGCTCCTGCGCTCGATGTTAACACTGTCTGCCACGCTCAGTAACCCCCTTCCGCCCTCTGACCTCGGAAGATAGAGTCTGCTGACATTTGACCGCGGATGTAGCATGCCATGCATGGTCATCAGTTTCCTTGTTCTCCTGTCCGTGACATCTAGATCTTCCTTGGTCCACCCCACAATACCCCCACTGTACCTCATCAAAGACACGGCCCACGTGTTAATCGCCTTAATCATGTTCCCCCCGTTCAGTTTGGACTTTAAACATTTCTTCACCCGCCTGATGTATTCTGCCCTCAGCCTTACCTTTGATTCCTCGTGAAGCACATGGTCCGATTCAAGAACACCAAGATACCGATAACTCTCCTCCTCGCCCAGAGCCCTCATCTGTGCACCATCTGGCAGAGCGATGCCATCGGAGTGTACCCTCTTTCCCCTCTTCATGGCCATTGAAGCACATTTCTCCAGACCGAACTTCATCCCGATGTCATCACTGAAAATCCTGACGGTCTGCACCAGAGAATCGATCTCCGCCTCATTCTTTGCAAACAACTTTAAATCGTCCATAAAAAGCAGATGGTTGATCTTACATCTGTCCTTCTTCATTACATAACCTGCGCTCACCTTCCTCAGAATCATCGACAAGGGCATCAGTGCCAGAACAAACAGCAGTGGAGACAGAGAGTCACCTTGGAAAATACCTCTTCTTATGCATACCTTGCCCAGACTATCGTCATTGGCTGTCAGATTTGTTCGCCACGTCTTCATGCTCTCACCTAAAAGACGTTTTACTGCATCAGCCACTCCAACCATATCCAGACATTCCATTATCCATGTGTGCGATACCATGTCATACGCCTTCTTGTAGTCGATCCACGCCATTGCCAAATTAGTCTTTCTGCTCCTGCAATCCTTCAGTACAGCCTTGTCAATGATAAGTTGATCTTTCGTACCTCTGGACCGCTTCTTACAGCCTTTCTGCTCCTCTGGAAACAACTTCTGGTCATCCATATGGCGATAGAGGTCTTCTGCAATCATACTGGTCAAAAGTTTATACATCACAGGTAAGCACGTGATTGGTCTATAATTACTCGCAATGTTACCTTTCTTGACATCCTTTATGATCAGAACCGTTCTTGCCTCAGTCATCCAAGATGGGACCTTACCCTGTACTAAACAGTCTTGCAGTTGTAGGGCCATTCGCTCATGCAAACTACGGAAGTTCTTCAACCAGTACCCATGCACTTGGTCCGGACCCGGGGCTTTCCAATTTGGCACTTTCTTTACCTGTCTCTTTACCTTGTCCACGTCAATCTGGAACCCTTCTTGCTGCTGTACCCCTCTCAATTCATCTTTCACATTCGTTAGCCATTCCGCTTGTCGGTTGTGCTGTATTGGTTGGTCCCAAATACTACCCCAGAAAGTTTTTGCCTCTGCTGGCCTCGGGCCCACTTGCGTGCTGTCATTCTTTCCGTCTAATTCCTTGAACAACCGACGCTGATTGGTGTTAAATAGCCTATTTTGGTGAAACTGCTTGACCCTATCAACATACCTCTTCACCTTTGCAGCCTTAGCCTTTACCCTTTGCTTAATCTCCTCTATGACAACATTCACCCCCTTACCTTTGACATTATACTTTGTCATGATTGTATTCCTCAAGTCTGGACGTTTTATTAAACCCTTTTCCATTTGTTCTATTCTACTGAGGTCTTTCCGTAATTCTTTAATTTGACCCTCCAGACGACGTTTCCACCATGGTGTACTGTTTTCCTGTTTTGATTGTGAAGCCTTCACACCTAACTTTTCCCCTACTACAACTGCCCCAGCAAAAATAAGACGGTTAGTTTCCGACAGATTATTTGTACTTACTGACCCAAGGACTTTACTTACCACGGCTGACATTTCTGTCAGCCTTTTCCTTGGGACCCGGCGCAAAGATGGGATACTCCACCCGCTTGACCCCTTAGCCGCTTCCATCACCTCTTGAATCCTGGTTTTAATTTGCACCTCCTCCTCCGTACACTCTACACCTCCCTCTTCGTCTATGCCATCGTCACCCTGACTGTCTAGTAACCCTGGCTGCTCAACCACATCTTCGCTATTAGCAGCAGCCACCTCCTCCGGTACTTGGTGGTTAACAACCTCCGTTCTATCTCTTTCAGCTTGTACTATCCTCCTCATCTCCTCAATTTCCACGTTTGTTAACCACTGGTTCCGTTTGATAGTACTTATCTGGTCTGCAAGACGCTGCTCACTGATCTCAAACATTTCTTTATCCTGCCATAGGCTAAACATTCTCTTTCTGTATCCTCTCTTGTCCGGCTCACTTTTAATATAACATTCCATCGCCATTTTGTTATCAGCCTTACTCCATTTTCTCCTGGTTGCAACACGAATCCTGTTGTGAGCAGTTTGGATACGATCTGGTAGTACCTGCTCAGGCATACCAACCAGATCGGGTGAAGGACTTCCTCTCTGGGAGTTTGTCACTCTTTCACCGTTGACTTGATGCTCCATAGCACTCATTATAAACATCACACAATTGTGAGAAAGTTTGTAGTTTTAGGGAGAACTACATACAGCAACGCTGTAGAATATCCAACCCTACGGAGACCACTAAACACTGGTTGTAATCAAGATGTTCCAAAGGACGCAGTTGATACGCGCGTCCGTTCACTGACTCAATGTACACTGTGCGGTCTACGTTGAAGAAAGTTTTCTGAATACAGAAAAATCCAACACTTTTCCACCAAAAATAGCAACAAGATGGTAACTAGTTGTCGTCAAACTTGCCCTGCGGTGTCTACCAAGTAGTACCAACAAGGAGTTAACTTTTGATGTATAACAAACAGCAGGAAACAATATTTATCTTCTATAGAATCGAGAGCCGATCTGAAGCAGTGTTCCTTGTCTCGCCGCCATCATTCAGCATCATTATGCTCAATTATTATTATTATTATTATTATTATTATTATTATTATTATTATTATTATTATTATTATTATTATTATTATTATTATTATTATTATTATTATTATTATTATTATTATTATTATTATTATTATTATTATTATTATTATTATTATTATTATTATTATTATTATTATTATTATTATTATTATTATTATTTTTTGGGGGGGATATTTAAACTATAAACTATTTTGCTATTCTGAAATCGGCCGATAAAACTGATCACTACATTTTAAAGTCTATGGACACTTGCTCTTCTCTATCTGATTACGCTTAGGTGCGATTTACCTCACAATTTGCTCAAAACTATACAACTTACCGTTGTAGGTACGGACTAATTAATTACGATTTGGTATGGTTTGATGTTACGTAGGACGTCATGGAAGGCCAAGAGGGGCGTTATCTTTTATCTCTTTGATGCCCCTGATAACGCGATCGAGGAACTAAAACTGACGCATTATGACTGTGTGAGCTACACCTAAGCAAAGGTCATGTTTATCCTTTTTGTGATGACCAATATACTATTAAATAATAATATCAATATTTATAAACTGTGTCCTGAGACAGAGCGACCAGATGGTCTGCCAGACACACTCTAAGTGGATTTGACCAGCCAATGGCTGTTCTTATCCGGATTTGGAGTTGAAGGCAACTAGAAAAAACATTTGGTCTCGTTAATAATAAAATCACCCACAAGTAATAATGATGAAGTTATAATTTCTTTAGGTGGAATAATTGGGTGAGAGGCGGTATTGGGAATAGTATAGTGCCTGGAAACAATGCATCTACGCCCTTCTTCCAGGCACGCAAAATACTTTATTCAAGTAACAGCAGAAGGTCGTAAGCAATGAAACTGCTCATGAACAAATACATCCATAAACAAGGCATAAATGTCAAACTTTGCCGCACGGTTTCCTCTCTGGTCTTCGACACCGTCAGATAATTTAAAAACTATGGGCGCCCGGTACGGGGCTTCAAAGTCAAAGCCGAAGCCGGAGCCGTAGTAGACGAAACCGTAGTTTCGAAATGGGTTAAGGTTGCCACCTATTCCTTTGATGGATGTTTCGTTGAAAACGTTCTGGTATTTACTGCTCATGCTCCTCTATCTAAAATGTGGCAACGGGCATTTGGGCTGAACAGATTTCCATTCCGTGTCAATTGCCAATTTTTCAACCTTGGTTAGGCTTACCTATGTTCCACTTGCTTATTTGTTCCTAATAAAAGAGATGTCCAACTTGGCATGTGACCGATTTGCTCGAAAATAATGAGGACATTGTCAATAACAATTTGGTTTCTTTTAAATTTAAGAGTAAATAACTGAGAACGTACCCAACACCCCAAAATATTTATAAATGTTGCCTTTTTGTAAATTTCTTAACATTTGAATATACTTCTCAACTTGTTAACTTGTTTTTTGAAGTAGGGTCCATGCAATATGTATGACAGTCAAAACACAATGCAAGCAATAATCATGGTTTGGTTCATGGCAATGATCACAGTTTCTTTTAATAGATGGGAACCGAGCCATAAAACTGTTAGTCTGATAAAATGTCAAGTATTTGCGATAGTCGTGTCTCACAACTAGAAAGTGATACTTTACATGTTGAATGTTAAGGTTTGATGTCAAAGCATTCAAAAGGAACTGGAGGGAGGGGGGGGGGGAGCAGAGTAAAGGGTTGGTACATTGGTTTTATAACTTTGTAAACAATGAATACAAACGTTAGAAATAATGAACTATCACCTTGTATCATGAGCACCATGCCCGATACTATGATGATGACTAGACCCAGTACTTTGGCGACACTGAAGATAATCTGGACTCGGTTACTCCATGCCACACTCACACTGTTCAAGCAGAACACAGCAGCTAATCAGGGGGAGATAATCAGAAAAGACGATCAGCAAATAGAGATCACGTGAACTAATCCAACCAAATTTCAAGTTAACTTTACACATGGAATATAAACGTTGAAATGCTTTTAACAGGATTCTGATGTGCGTTTCGGAGTTGTCTTGTTTTGGTGGATACTTTTTGGGTAATATCATTTTCACTTTTTTTCTAATTGCAATGAGCTTTAAAACAAGTTTGTCTTTTAACAAGAAACCATTTTTCCCGAAATAAAAATGATATGAGCGGAAAAACCGAGGAAATTGATATTTATCTCGTTGATGCCTTTTTCAAACAACTTGGTAACTACGTCATCATTAATCGATTGGGTGTGGTCTAAATTAAAGAGATCTTACGATTTAAATTTAAGGGGGACATGCCTACTATGATCATGACGTCAGTCCCCCATTACAAACAAAATATGCGACATAATAATAGATCTTCGGACTAGAGCATCCACAATAATGTTATTCATGTGACAATTTTTTTTTTTTAATTTATTTATTTATTATTTTTTTTTTTTTAAATTGAAACAAGGTTGCAATAATAGCACTCGAGTTGAATAAGTTTTCAGAGAAATAATATTGACATTGTTTTGATCTAAGAAGTTCCAAGGTTCAAAGATCAGCAATTGTGATTTTAATAAAGAGAACAGTCCCTACATGGTTTGTTTGTTATGTTTATAAACTTTACATTTAACTTTTGAATAGCTATTTTGTAAAGATCCGATAATATTAAAAACTTTGCAAGAAACAATCCTCAAATGAATAGTGGTAATTAATGATAAACTAAAAATGAATTATTGTCAGCTATTAAGGTTTTTTCAAAATAAGTTAGTCAACGTGAAGTATGACCAAATAAAATAAAAGGAGCTGTAGGCACTTTTTAAATTCAACCTTAGTTTGATCATTCATTCACAGGTCAATTGAATCGTTTGAACATAATTTCAGTAATTTCTGACATCACGTTGAATGTATATCATTTAAAGAGACCTTAATTGCCTAATGTCCACACATGCGGACGTTTTGTAACGCAATTGGCAAATTAATTTTGTAAAGCGCCCTCAATTATCCAAACAATTCTCAGTAATGGTCACAATCAAAGCTAACAAGCATCTTTAGGAAGTGCCTCAATTATTTTCAGAAAAAGAGATTTTGTAAAACTCTTACAGCAAAATGATAGTTTCCAAAAATGTGCACATTAGGTAAAAAAAGGGTTAATAAGTTGTGTTATTTACCAAGCAGTGAAGCTCCAAGTAATTGAATCACAGAGGTAGGTACTCCACCACAGTCACCGAAAAAAGGTTGAATAAGATACGTAGCCGCTGTGATAACAAGCACAGCAAATGAAGCTGTACGTACGGCTACTAAAAGCGTCCAAACGCGTAGGAAAGCCGGTACGGGCCCAAAACTCTCCAAAATGTACGTGAAATCACCACCGGATTTTGTAATACAGGTCCCCAGCTCGGCGTAGCAGAGCGCCCCGATGGTGGACAGTATCCCGCAGGCGACCCAGACCACGAGAGACAGCCCCACGCTGCCGGTGTTTTCCAGGACGCCCTTCGGGGAGATGAAGATACCCGAACCGATGACGGTACCGACTACGAAGGCGATGCAGCCCGCCAGGCCGATCTGCCGTTTGAGTGCCACCGGTTCGTCCCCGTCTTCCTTGTTACTGACGGAGATACCATCAGCCTCTGGCAACCGTTTCTCCACCTCGGTGGTAGACGCACCACCGTCTCCATCTTGGACTACAACATTTCCTTCATCCATTACACTCTGCTCAATTGGCCTCCGACTAATATAATACTAAACATTCAATATGCTTGTTAAAGAATTTCAATACGAACACAAATTAGGCAAATCTAATTAATCAGTAAGGTTCAAAGTACATTGTTGCACCCGATGAGATTCCATCGATAAAGTGTTTGTACAAGTCCATGGTAATTCAAAGTATAGCACTATCATCATCTACATCATGGCCTCCGTGTAAAGGTTAATAATTACCCGCCCTTATGACCTTAATATTAATCTGATAAGAATAAATTTGACTGTGTTTTGATCTCCATATGTAAATATGAAAAAAAAAATAATATGCTGTCAATGGGCATTTATAAAGGATGTGTACAGCATTCCTCGGATGAAAGTATCGATGTTCACATGGTACAAAGATGGTCATGGTGGAAAACTTCTCTTCGAATAAGATTTGTTATATATATGTATACCTTTTTTTTTTTTTTAGAAACGAGTAAAACCCATCGTTTGAAATCGGTGAAAACATAGTTTCACTCGTTTTTTATTTCACGTATATACGTTGGGTCACAATGTTATAAAGTACCGATGTTGTCCGCGTGCTTTAAAGTCCCGACAAATCACGGTTGCTTTTCGTTTACCGCAATCGAATTAGCCTCAATACGACGCAAAAAAAGATAAAAAAGAAGGCATCTCAAGTGCTCTCATTTTTTTCTTCAACGTATGCGGAGCTATGTTCGAAATGTAAGACCAATTTATTAAGATGGCACCATGTTGTAATGGTTTACAAGGTGCTCTGGCGCAATCCGCAGCCAACCAAACCAAAAACACTATAGGGCAAACCCCTTCTCTTAAAGATGAGTGTACTGGGTTCTTTTTCCATTCGAAGGACGAAGCAACAAAGGTCAAGTGTCTTGCATAGGAAACAAGTGTCAAGACCGGGGGCGAACCCACACTCTGTTGCTTTTCATCAAGACCTTCGTCGTGTTCACTCAAACGTATAGGGAACACTAGCAGATGTTAATTAACCAACTCTAAAAAAAACAAAAAAAACAAAAAAACAAAATCCAGTTCTAAAAGGCTAAGAATAAAATTATAAGTTCTCAGAAAAAAAAATCATAAATTGTGTGTCCCCCCCCAAAAAAAAAAAATCAGAGTATTGAGGAATATTACATAAAACTACCTCACCTCAAACCATAAACACGCGAAGATGTCCCAAACCAAGAGAAACTATCATCTCCGGTATAGGTATCATCGATAGGATCAACAATCTCAGTTGCTTTCCATTAAGACCTTTTGTTCGTATAATTAAGGAAGATAAGGAACAATAAACATGTGTAAACTTCGAACCTATTCAACTTTTTTTATTAGCACTTTTTAACATATAAATCAAACATTGAATTTGTCATTGCTGCAATTACGTTATTTTCATTATCTTCAACTTTGTTTAAAAGCCTTTGCTTTCGTATAATAGAAAAGTTAAACATGGAACCTTAAAGGTAGGGTTATAGGTGGATGTTTTTGTCAACGATATAATGGGCAATGTAATATAGGCTGATATATTATATGCACCATTATAAAGGAAGATACAATAAAAGTCACCTGTGAAAGTTTCAGCTGGAGACAGTGTTTATTTGTTGAGAAAACAACACACAAATGTCAAGGTATTTTCATCAAGAATGTCCATCCGCGTCTAGCGAGGCGAGGACAGCGGGTACCAACCGCGCCACTAGCCGCAGCATTTGCGAAGGGACACCGCGAACATTTGTATTTTCAGTCAACCCTCAAAAGGCTGAGGGTACAAAACTGATCAAAAACCATATTTCTTCGATAGGAATCCTTTCTCAAAATAATTTAGATTGTCAACAGCTGCAGTGCTTTTAAACCAAGTAAGTTTTCGTGGCCATTAATTTTTGGAGTATCGACAAATCTATAAGCCTGCCTTTAAACCATAAGAATTCATCAAACCTTTTTCAAACTAACTTTACAACAGTTTAGTTTATCGTTGCTGTAGTTATACTGTTAACAACTTGTCCGCAAGATGCTTATGTGCAAACAACATAATGTGCCAACAAAACAAAGGATATGTGGCAGTGAGTATTCATCATTGATAACCTTTTGTTTCTAAATTAGCAGCGTGTTTCCCATTTGAGGAATGTATATATATATATATACATAACATGGTTCACTACCAGTAGAATTATTGTATATGGAAGACGCAAGAGCCTCGTGTCTGTGTTTCACTATTTAAACATCACAGCTTCATCTTTTCTGGTGCAACCAGTAAAAACCTTTGAAGAAAACACGTCACCGAATCTGTGGGAATATAAATCAACATTTGAGATTTGAAAGAAAAAAGGTTTCGTATAACTGTTTCAAAGTTATAACCCATTTGACCTTTGTTTAAACAAGAGCCACCTTGTACATTCCAAGGCAACTCCTGGTAGGTAAGATACCGCACTGGCTATATGGGAAAAACTGTACACTTTGACACACAATATCCAAGTAAATTGAATAGTTCTAAAAAATAACATCTCAACAAACCAGTCACTGCAATCCCCATATAATATAACTTGTTATGTCGTCTTCAATCGGGTGTGTACCGATCATGCCCGAAGGAAATTTAGGCTCGGTGGCTCAATTGTAAACATGTGATGTCACAAGTATTAACACCGGCTAAAGATTAAAAAGTCCTAATTAGAAATTCAAGACCCAGCACCCCAAGTTTAACTTGAAATTCATAATTGATGATTAAGTATTTACCCAAACAAAGACTGAATACAGTTGTGTTTAGTTTTAAACTTGAAACTGACTGATTGTAAGTTCACACCATTAGATTCCTCTAAAGAAATACTCTCGTAAGATGATCAGTTTACAGCATTTGAAGACCCTCCCATGATCAGCATTGTCTATTTCGATTGCCAAATCCCCGAGAATACTGAAACCGTTTTTCAATGTTTTTACTAAACGGTATGAACTTTGAATATTTGATGACAATTTTCCAGGTGCGGTGTGTTTTGTTGAAAACTAGAGAATGTGAATTAAGTTTGCTGCTCTTAAAAATGATCTATAAATACGTCTAAAACTGACGTGTATTTATTGAGCCTTAATTCAAACTAATCACAATGTATTGTTTACATTATGTATTCCTTTCGTTTGCTGCCGCATTGCTGACGTCAAACGATAAAAACATGCACATGTGTCACGCCCAGCACAACCCCCAGCCAATGATAGGTCTTCCGTTTACCCCAACGGAGGCGCTGGTAAGTGTTTGTGACGTCATATGCAACGGGTCTAATCCTTTTCGAATGATCTTCATATTTATTGAGTGGGCCTGTTCATTAACACTTACCCACTGTGCCGGTGAACCAGCGGGGCTTCTCCTGCCACCAGACGAATACGAAATAGACTGGTACCCCGGTGATGGTGATCAAAGCACCGACACCACAATCTGCTGGTGAGGAGTAGATGGAGATGACAACTACAGACATAGAGCAAATGATGAAGATCACTGGTAGAAGGATCGGCACCTGTCGGTTTAGAGTGACATGAAGGAAATAATGTAACATTAACATTATCTGATTGCTGTTTCTGAGATGAATTTTCAAAGCAGCAAGGTTACTGCGAGAGACCCTCGTATGTAACACTTTAATGGAGCCCAAACCAGAAATTAGATGTAAACAAACAAGCTGCATTTAGTTACCTGGAGCAAGTTCGGGTGGGCGACTAGAGTGACTAGACTAACCAGAAACAATGTGACAGTGTCTGACGTTGCTCTTGAATTGACTAGATCGACAATTCTAGTCACTCTAGTCGCCCACCCGAACTTGCTCCTGACTGTGGTCGCATGTAGGCCCGGAGTACATCATGATGTACCGGGTAAAAGGGCTACATTAAGGGCTGGGCTTCATTGGGATGCACACCTTCAGCATCTGAGGTCCCTAGGAGTAGCTTGAATCGGGGGCTTACCAGTGGGATATTGTTCACCGTTGTTTGTGTGCCCCTCACGATAGATTTACATGGGCTGAAGGAGTTGATTAAAAAGAGGGCGCCATCAGACGAAATTTAAACACAATTCACATTGGGGAGGGGGGGGGGGTGGGCACATAATCTCGGGGGTGACGGACTCTCCTGCCACACCGGCACCACAATCTTCCCCTGCCTACCTTGAATGGTCTGTGCACGTGGGGATACTTCCATCTAAAGTATGGTATGGCTGCCGCCGCAATCGAGAGGAACAGCCACTCGCTGAAGCTGATGTAATTAATAAGTGTATGCACATCTACCATCATCATGATCACAATAAGCGGGAACTAGCAAGAAAAAACATAAAAACTGAAAACAATAATTGATATTCTAAATAGCTCGGCTTGTTCTTTCCCGAATTATTTGTTCCTATTCTCTGTAATGTTTGTTTGTTTGTTAATATTCTTAGAATAATTTATTGAATTTTTTTTCTCTATCGACATGTTTGTAGTGTGATCAATTTGATAGACAAAAAATGACAGATACAGCAGTTTTTACGTGTTAAGACCTCTGCTTCACGTAGAAAAAAACGTAAATTTTTCCCCTTTGAAAGTTATTTCATCTGTTTAGTTGTTATTATTTAGTTTTACCGTAGCGACTATAGCTGGGAGAGGTGTGAGGTAGTCCACATTTATCATCCCCAGAACTTTTGGCATCAACCCCTCACGTGAAGCAACCAAGAGAATCCTGCGAAATACAATGTGATCAATTATTGTCTATAGAACGAAAACAGATACATTTGTTGTTCTTGAAGCTTCTGGACGCCATATTGCCACTCTCTTATGTATATAATTTGCATTTCTTAGAGACATGCGCGTAGAAATGGATGTTATGGAAGCTAATGGCAGTCATGTCGCATAAGCTCAGCATGACAGGTTTTTGGAGCGTGTTGAAAACATAATCCAACTGTGTTCTTATTATTTTGAAGTCACTGGCCGGACTTCATATTGCCACTCCCTATAATGTAATAGTACCCTTTGTATTTCTCAGTAAATGAATGTAATTGAAGCCAACAGCCATTTCGTAATAACCTTTAACGTAACAGCTTTTGAGCGTGTTGAAGCCATTGGCAATTGTATGGTTTTCTTATTTGAAGCCCCCGGATACCATGCTGTAGCTGCCTTATAAAAAAAACTTTTTATGTGCTTGTATATAGATGATATTGAAGGCAATAGCCATGTCGTATAAACTATATACACCATGGTATTTTGTTGAGCGTGTTGATGAAGCCACGGTTTTTTATTTGAAGCCACTGGACGCCATGTTGCCACTCCCTTATGCAATAACATTTGCATTTCTTAGAGGTACGACTTTTACAAGAATAATACTGAAGAAGATGGCCTTGCCATCGAAAAGCGTTGCAATTTTGTTGATTTTGTTGAAGCTATGACCAATAAATGATGTTCTTATTTGAAGCTTGTGGACGCCACATTGACACTCCCTTGTGCAAATACAAATTGAGTTTCTTACAGACATGCGCTGTATGGATGCTATCGAAGCAAATGGCAGCAATGTCGCGTAAACTCATCTAGCGTGTTGAAGCAATAACAAAATGTTCTTCGAAGCCAATCCATTACCCTTTAAAATCTATCATCATTTTTTTTTCAAAGATCTATAAACAAAATGGTTCAACAAGAAACCTTGCAAAGGAGAAGCTTGCTCCATTGACGGCCCCGATACAAGACATAGCAACCACCACGGACATGACAACCGACCACGACCCCAAAACACGGTCACTGAAGGTCTGCAATAAAACAGTTGTTAAAACGGAGTTTTGGCAATTTCAACCAGAATTTTGTTTTTGCTCTTGTCACAGCGTTTTGCGAAATCTGTTCGACCGCAGTGACGTAGCTGTGTTCCAACTATACTGTAGCGGCTAGTTATTGGCTAGGTTCTTGACCTCAAGATGACGGATTAGAATATGTCTGTGTTACAAACCAACGGGATGTGGTTAGGGTTAGGGTTAGGGTTAGGGCTACGGTTAGGACTAAGTTCAGGGTTAGGGCTACGGTTAGGATTAGGGTTAGGGTTATGGTTAGGGTCAGGGTTGGAGTTTCAGGGTAAGGGTTACAGTTTAACTGGGGCTAGGGTTAGAGCTAGGGTTGGGGTTAATATGGTTATGATTAGGGGTTAGGGTGACGGTTATTTTTTTTTTGCAAACAAGTGAAATGTGTTAATCAATCAAATAATAAATGCAACAATAATTATAAAGACATAAGAAGACAAAGTTCATTTATGTAAAAATACAAATGAAGACCGTTAATATTAATTTGATTACATTCAGAGATATTCGCACGTCTGAATTTTTTTTCCCCGCCAAAACTCACTTCAGAATTAATTTGAATTTTACGACCAAACGTTATTCCTTTTTATAATGCTAATGTTATCTTACCAAGGCAACAGCGTCTGACGCCAGGAGCTCTAGCGGCGTGAGGACAACGAAGTAGGCTAGATTTGCCAGGATGTAGACACCCGTAATAATGATCATGGAAATGACAATTCCAAGGGGAATGTTTCTGCAAATAGAAAGAACTCCAGCAAGGGTAACAACAAGTCTCTTTATCTAACTTTGATCAGCAAATATAGCTAATGGGTTGTTGGGTCGACTTGAAATTAACTTTAACTGGGTTATTAATTTCGCTGGATGTATGTGAGTGTAGTTGTATCCTTTCCAAGTGTTCTTGGTTTCGTTTTAGAAAACTATAATACATACCTGGATGGGTTTACAACCTCCTCTGTGAATGTAGTTAAATCTTGCCTGTCAACAAAATGAAAACACAACTATCCCTTTAAATCAACATGCAAATGAAACTGTCACTGAAATTAAATTAGCATCGAAAAAAAACCACAATCCAATGATTTTTACATGGGTTGGAAAACATTGATACAATTAAAAATGTGACAAGATAATCTTTTCATGTTTGTAGGTAATTTAAGCTGGACTGCTTTTTTAAAGGGGGAGGGGGTGTCGTCATGATCATAGCAGGCGTGTGTCTGCACATGGAATGGGAGACTTTTCGAACGCTAGATGGCAGCATAAGGTAAAATTCCATCATTTACGTAGCGGGAACATCTGACGTCACACTTCGAGGCTCGTTTTACCCCAGAGACCGGCTTCGAGCGTTTGGAGGAATCCTGACAAACGCACCCTTGGCCTCGCATCCCATTGCGGTTTTGCGGATAGGGGACCAGTCGGACAGGGGACCAGTCTAGCAGTGACCATCTCCTTGGATAATAGACCAGTGCCTGTCATTATCCTTGCGGATAGGGACAGCGGACCAGTCTATCGTTTACGTACCTCTAGGCACATTGCCGAGAACAAAGGATTTACCTGGAAAGTCTGCTGCCACTCAGCGTCCCAAAAGTCTCCAATGTATGAACTCTTCTTTCCCAGTTCTTGCATGCGTGCGTTGGTCCACATTACAACATAATGACTCCCTTTGCTATGAGAATGATGCCGGTGTGCTAATGAAATCTGTCCCCTGATATTCGGTCCCCCATAATGGGAAACTAACATGGGCTGAAGGAGATTGATCCATAGAGGGCGCTATCAGAAGAAACTTAAACACAGTTCGCAGTATGTGGGACAGAATCTCGGGGGGGGGGGGTGGACAGAATCTCCTGCCACAACAGTCCCATTTTAACGAATGTGGAAAACAGGATACTACTGACCATCCGCCGAATGCGTAGAGACCCGAGTAGAAAGCCAAGGGGATGTTCGAGAGAGGAACCGCAAAAGCCGGAACGAAACCATCTTTCAGGTTCTCTGTGTTACCTGTGGAACATTGAGATGATTGTTTAAAGTTGGGGTCACCATTTGGTTTTTGTCAAAGATAATGCTGATTTATAAGGTAACATTATAAAGAAAGATACCATCAAATTCATTCATGTTTCGCAAGGTGACAGCGGGAACCAACCGCATCTCTGGCCGCAGCACTCGCGAACGGACACCTCCCTCAGAATGTTGAGAGCCATTTCATGCAAGAATCGTTTCTGGAAGTATTAATAGTTGCAAAATTGCCCAAAATAAGAAAAACATACGGGGTAAAATTTGAAGAAAAAAAAAACAACAAAGAAAAAACACACAAACATATGGGGCCAATATTAAAGTTGCAGGTTTAAGCTCTAAAATGATGCAGTAGGCTTTACTGATGCGTTTTTATTAAACTTGACCCGGATATAAGCTTTATTTGGGGAAATATTGATTGTGGAAAATAAGCCAAAAATTGAAGAAAAATAAAAACATATGTGGTAAATCCAGCAAACTTTATCAATTTTTGAAAAAATTTTAAGTTTCGACTTGTTAGTTTAGAAATTACGCAATGGGCTCTATACTGATTCCTTTTTGATTTGATTTGACCTAGGATACAAGGTATGTTTTGGGAAAGATTGATTGTTGAAGACTAAGCCACTCATTGGAAAAAATCACAAGGGATAATTCCCAGAAGAGTTGCATGCATGGTTGTTCCCGCACGTTTTTAATACTATGGTACACACCTACAAAGCTTGACACATCACTTATTATTAAGGTGGCATGTTCCGTTGTGTTGACTTTTAATGACATTCCGTTAAAAATTTCCGAAGAACTGAATGTTTTTTTAGATGGGCGTGACTTTTTCTACAAATGAACACACAATACAGTGACGATCAATGGAAACATTTTAAACCTTTTGCCTTTTCCATCATTAAAATTCCCAAGGGAATTCTCAATTCAAGACGACATACGAGATGTAAGAACTTAGTAGGTTTACGGCTAATAAAAATGTGAATAAATTTTCATTCTAGAAAAAGTGCTAGTTCTCAGAAGAACCAGGGTTGGGTTAAAGATTCTCCTGAAGACCGACTGAACACACTCTCATA
The DNA here is from genome assembly GCA_032158295.1 of Pycnopodia helianthoides. NCBI lineage: Eukaryota > Metazoa > Echinodermata > Asteroidea > Forcipulatida > Asteriidae > Pycnopodia > Pycnopodia helianthoides. The sequence continues at coordinate 8,111,329 of CM063246.1, forward strand.
AAACGACGAGTTTCTATTGGATTTCTCTGATTGTCACCAGAAGCAAAAATTCTTCCCCCAAAATTAATTCCTTGTTGTTCACCGTAATCCCTCTTACTTCTTACCTTCTACGCCATACGTACAATCTTACCAACAAATATTTCCACAGGAGTCTCGGACACTCTGGGTTCTAGAAATTCAAACCAATGGGCATTACTTTCTCACCTTGTACAATGAGAATCAAACCTGCTACTATGACGATAACTAGACCCAGTACTTTGGCGACACTGAAGACAATCTGGACTCGGTTACTCCATGCCACACTCACACTGTTACAGAAGAACACAGCAGCTAATTGACAAGAACAAGATGAAGTCGTTATAGTTGGTGTAGCTTTTGCTGTGTTTGTAACGAAATTTCTTCCTAATCCTTCCAGCTATTCCAAGTAAAATAACCATTTTATATTCAGAATCGACTTGACCAAAATTTCTTAACACTTCCCTTCTTGACACACTTTCTGAGAGATATGTTTGATCATAAATTAGCCGAGTACAGCACAATGTTACTCTGCAAGAATGCTTTAACGTTATTTTGAAGCTAAACTTCAGATCAGTTGTTCTGTTTTTAAAACTGTTTTTAAATTTGTACAATTTTTGCCCAATGATATTTATTTTTAATGGTAACATAATACTTTACCTATTAGGGTTGATCCAAGTAACTGAATAACAACCGTTGGCACGCTACATTCTCCAAAGAAAGGTCCCACCAAGTATGTAGCAGCCGTTGCAGCAAGGATTGAATTTGACGCCGTACGCACCGCAATCAGGAGGGTCCATACGCGTGTGAAAGCCGGCACGGGGCCAAAGCTCTCCAAAATGTACGTGAAATCCCCGCCGGATTTAGTGATAAACGTCCCCAACTCGGCGTAGCAGAGAGCCCCTATGCCGGACAATGTCCCGCTTGCACCCCAGACGATGAGGGACAGACCCACGCTGCCGGTGTTCTGTAAGACGCCCTTCGGGGAGATAAAGATACCCGAGCCGATGACCGAACCGACTACGAAGGCGATGCAGCCACCCAGGCCGATCTCGCGTTTGAGTGTCACTCCCTCTTTTTCCTCGGTGTTGCCTACGCTCTGACTGACGGAGACGTTGTCCATTGTGCTCGAACGTTTAACCATTTCTCAACAATTCCGCACTCAATAATTCAGAATTAGTACATATTTTTGCATAGTAACCCTAACAAAAAGTATAGATAATCACTTTGAATACTTTTGGTACCAAACACTTTGGTATCTTTTTGTTACTTGTAAACTCTACACGGTCCTCGATGAATTTGTCTCTGTTGTTTCGCGAGCTAAGCCAAAGCGTCAGTTAGCAACAAGATTACCAACATTCATAAAAGTTGATTAATGGAGGCAATAATTCGTTTGGTCCATTCGAGAATATGAATCTTTGCACTTGTATCTTCAATGTTTACTGTTTTCCAGTGAGCTGGGCCACCGATATCAACCGATCCAAGGTTCATGGTATTTTTGGGGGGTTATGATAAAACCAGTACAAGTACGTGCTTCGTCGGGTTGATGGGCTTGATTATAACTTTTGTTAATGCCTACTAATACTATTCACCGACAGAAGCACACTTGGGCTCCAAGGCCAAATCAAGTTTTGTGATGCACTCATTTGCCCGATAGATAAGAGTCCTTATGAAAAAAATTGGAAATCTTTACAAGTCTCTAACCTCACGCTAAAACAGAGTAAAAAATACCACTGCGTTTGATACCCTTCAAGGGCAATTGTTTTTCAAAATCCCCCAAAAGTTCCATGGCATCTTTTTTTCAATATGGTCTGGGGATATTCGATCAAAATGGCATTCTATTGGCGAAAAAATATCCTTTTTGGCATGTACAAATCCTTGCGGTTTTGATGTCAGATGACGTAATGTTTCCCATTTCGCTCTGAAAGAATATAAAATAAAATGACATTTTACACCATTTTAACGTGAGGTCGGAGACTTATAATTTGTCCCCCACTTTATGAAGACTCTATCTATTGGAAAAAAAGTGCATCACAAATCTGAATTTGAACTTGGAGCCCCTCTTTAAGCATGTTGTGACAGTGCGAGTGTCAATAACAAGGGTCCAATTTCATACAGCGGCTTCATGGCAATAGAACAGAGAACCAGTCGTAAACGCTACAGAGTGACATTGCATTTTAGCTGGTAAACCTTTTTGTTTACGAAAAATATTTGTGTGTACTTTACAAATTCGTGTGCTTAAAACAGTTCATGAAATTGTCCCTCGGCCTAAACTCAAGTCAGATCATTTTCTTGGTTAAAACTTGCCACAGGGGGACTTGTCCACAACTTGTAA